>JASPKZ010010272.1:862500-1277500 GCA_030220185.1 Diploptera punctata
ATCGTGAATTTGGAATGGTAATATAGGGGATACGTTCCAAGGTTCCAAAATAGAATAAAAATTATCAAAATAAAATCAATTTAATGAGAGATTTTCAACAATTTCTATTAATAAAATCCCTTATTTTGTCTAGGATTTCTTGATGAATCATACAGTTGATTAATTAACATTGAAACACTGTGGTATGGATGGAAACGACTCGCCAACGAGTAAACGGTCAAGCACTTCTATTTTTACTTTAAACGGCAACACTACTTTTTTCCGCTTCACAACTAATTTTTCTTTCCTTTTTCTCGACATTATAAACTGGGAACAAAGACGAAGAGACACATATTATTCAATCAAAATTATTCCAGCGAATGACAAGTTGAAACAATAAAACACCGAACGTGGCGAGGGAGATATTTATTAAAGGGCTTAGCGCCACGTGAAATACGGCGGCGGCAGCTTTTAACAACGAAATTTAGGCTTATGACAATAAGGTTTGCTTTACTTTGATATCTATTTGTCCATTTGTTTTGAATAGCTCTTCATAAAAGCCGCCTTTGCACGTGCCTGCAGTAAAAACAGTTGACGATGCGTTAATAAACGATACCTAATCCTTCTAATATATTGACTGGATTCGCGAATACAGGAACTGTGTGGCAATTTTTTAACCAGTGAATAATGAAAACGCGAATAACGGAACCGTTACTGTAATTGATTTGATAAAGGCAAAATCTAATAACCTATAATAATAATAATAATAATAATAATAATAATAAATAATAATAATAATAATAATAATAATAATAATATTTTTTATTTAGGAATATTCCACAATACAGTGTTTCTCCTTCAAGCCAAAGTAATTTGTCGCCAGAGGTTCCTGTCTTTAGCATCTCCTTCCGTCTTCCATACTTCTCTTCACTCCATCCATCCATCGTTCTCTAGGCCTGCCTCTTCCGCTTCTTCCATTAGCTTTCCAATTAAGGATCTTCTTTGGTATTCTCCCTTTTTCCATTTTTATGAGGTATCCATACCATTTCAAGCATTTTTCTTCTATTTTTCTTAATATGTTTTCAACTTGCATAATTTCCCTTATTGTGCTATTTCTGGCCTTATCCCTTCTTGAAATTCTTGTGGATCGTCTCCAAAAATGCATTTCTAATAATAATAGTAATAATAATAATAATAATATTCTTCTTCTTCACTTCCTGGTTTAGGCAAGAGTTGCCTGCTCCGTCTTCACTAATAGATCTACGACCATCTCTTCCGAGGACGTCCGACATCTCTTCTTCCTCTTGGAAAATAATGGAAGATTTTATTTGGTAATCTACTTTCTTCCATTCTTTCTACATGTTCTTTCCACTGTATCTTGTTGTTAAATATCTTTTCTTTTATGGAGTAGATCTGCAGTTCTTCACGGATATCCTCGTTTCTTATCTGGTCCATTCTAGTGCAGCCTTTTACTCTTCTTAAAAATTTCATCTCGGCTGCTTGGATTTTACTTTCTTGTTTGGTAGTGGTAATCCAAGATTCACTCCCATACAAAAGGACAGGGACAGCCATTGTTTTATAAAATTTTAATTTTGTTTGTTTATGGGCTTTATTATTCAATGTTCTATTTATTGTACCACAAATAGCTTGAAACTGATGTGTTTTGTGTTCAATATCTTTATCATACCCATAGCTGATGTCACATCCTAAATATTTAAAGTGGGATACTTGTTCAATAATTTCGTCTCTAATTACTATTTTTGCACGCAGAGTATTTCTTCCACAAAATGCCATTACTTTTGTTTCACTTATTGAAATTTTAAAATTATAATCGCTACATATTGCATTTAGTTTGTAAGCAGCCAATTGTAACAGATCTTCATCATGGTGTAGTAAGACTAAATCATCGGCGAAAATTAAGTTATTAATACTTGAGTTATTGTTCAATCTAAGGCCTTTGTCCATTATAATTTTCCATTGTTTCATAATGTCGTATATATATATATATATATATATATATATATATTAAAAAGAGTGGGCGATAGACTACACCCTTGTCTAACTCCTTGATTTATTAAAATTTCTTCTGACCTTTTTCCATCAGTTTTTATCACTACTTTAGTTTCTTCATATAAGCCTTGGACTGATTTTATTAGATGGTGTGGATATCCTCGTTCCTTCATTATTTCCCATAGTATAGATATATTTACTCTGTAAAAGGCCTTTTCAAAATCAATGAACAACAAATATGTTGGCAGGTTAAATTCTCTTCTCTTTTCAATTAGTCTCTTTATAATAAACACATTATCACTGCAGGATCTTCCTTTTCTAAACCCAGCTTGTTCTTCTTCTAAGAGTGTGTCAGATATCATCTTCAATCTATTATTTATTATTTTTGCATATAACTTATAAGTGGAGTTCAATAAGCTGATACTTCTATAATTTTTACTATCTAATCTGTTTCCTTTTTTGAAGAGGGATATGACTTCAACTATCTTCCAATTTTCAGGTATTTTAAATGTCTTCCAACATTCGTTTATTAAGTTTAATAATATTATTTCTGCAAATAAACCTGCATACTTTATCAGTTCATTGTTTATACCATCTATACCTGGTGCTTTTCTATTTTTCATTTCTTTCAATAATAATAATAATAATAATAATAATAATAATAATAATAATAATAATAATAATAATTCATCATCATCATCATGAACAAATTCGTTTTAGGCCATGTGGCCTGTACGATAAACCTAGCGAAGATTGTCTTGATCTTTCCACCGATGTTTTGGTCTTCCTTGGTCCCTATGTCCAGTTGGGGTATATTGGAATGCCAATTTTGGAAGTCTATTTCTTGCCATTCTTCTCAGATGATTTTTCCATTCTTGTTGGTATCTTTGGATATCTTCATTTAAACTTGCTACTCCACGTTTTCCTCTGATAGTAGTGTTCCTTTGGTGATCCAGTCTATTAACTCCTAACAATGATCGTAAGAAGCGCATTTGGCTTACTTGAAGTTTATGAGAGTTTCTTTTATTTAAAATCCAAATTTCACTTCCGTATTTTAGAGCAGCTTTTGATGTGACGTTATGTAATCTTAGTTTTGTCTCTGTCCTCATCTGTTTACCAAAATGTCTTCGTATTACCCCATTCATTTTATTATATTTTTGTAATTTTGAATCAATGTCACTCTTATACTCTGCATAAATAATTATTATTACTTTTATTATTATTATTATTAATATTTAATAATAATTAATAATAATAATTAATAATAATAATAGTAATAATAATTATTTATTTATTTATTCTGGCAGAGTTAAGGCTAAAAGGCTTTCTCTTCTACTCAACCAGCACAAATTAAAAGTACATATTATACAATATAGATTATACTGTATATACACTATACTAATTATAAAGAATTAAAAATATATCAAATATTGCAATTGAAATTTCATGTACAAACAATATTTTATACGATGATGATAACAATAATAGTACTTATAATAATAATAATAATAATAATATAATAATAATAATAATAATAATTATTATTATTATTATTATTATAAATATTATCATTATTATTATTATAAATATCATTATTATTATTATAAATATTATAAATATTATTATTATTATTATTATTATTATTATTATTATTATTATTATTATTATAGGCTTAATAACCAATTTGATACGAGGTGAAAAATCGATAATTGCTTATAGGATTATGGAGTAGTAAAAAAGTCTAGGGACCAGTTTAATCAACCTTAGTTAAAATAGAACTGCTTGTTAGAACAGTTTAACATAAACTTAGCAGGATTTAGCATTTAATCAACACTGGTTACTATAAACAAAATATTAAAACTCTCTGTTACCTTAAGTGCCCTTTTCTAAACAGTTAAAACCTTCAACTATTTGTAAGCTTGCATTTAATATGGCTGGTGCATTATATGAGGAACACAATGGGCCTTTTCAAGAAATACTTAGAAACAGGAAATATGATTTCAGTAATCTGACAGCACTGTTATTGGTTCAAAAACACTGAAAATGCTAGAAATGAACAGCAGATTTCACAACAAAAAAAAAAACAAAGACAAATGAAAAAAAAAACCACAACGTAAAAATGTATCCTCAAAGACTAGAAAGCTAATTATTTAATTATGAATTAATATTAAAAGAAAAGTTTGACATCTAAGAAAATTTTAGGTGGATATTATGAGTATTTGATAACAAAGTTGATAGGAACATTTTTGGACCAAAGAGAGATGAACAGCTAGGTGAATGGAGAAAACTACATAACAGTGAACTGCATGGCCTTTATGGGAAGCCAGGTATGATAAGAACAGTTAAATCTCGTAGACTTTAATGGACAGGGCATGTGGCACGATTGGGGAATAAAAGACGTGTATGGAAGCTTCTTGTAGGAAAACCTGAGGGAAAACGCCCAGTTAATAGACCAAGAATGAGGTGGGGAAAATAACATTAATTATGATTTGAGGGAATTAGATTACACAGGGAATGAATTAAAAACACTAATTCAGGGTAGGGATGTGTGGAGAGCTTATGTCCGCTCGGTAATAAACCTACGGGCAGGATAGTGCCAGTGAGTTAGTTAGATTTTTCGAAACTTAGATCACGAGATCAAACTCATAATGTCGATGATAATGGATGTGGCGGTGATTTGGTTCATCACAACCTGTCCTGATTGTTTTTATGAGAATGTTAATTTCGAATATTTAACTAAAGACAAGTTTTTGTGATAAGTCTTGGTTCAAAGATGTTTAAGCAAACGAAAAATGTAAAAGCCGAGTTGTGCTGGAGTACATACCTCCTTGGCGGTTTGCAAGGAAATTTGAGTGGTATGCAGGAGAGAAAGGCATCTGCTTTTAGATGGATTTTGCTCAAGAGCAGACACAGAAGGAATGGAAGAAGGGTATGCGGCTAGACGAAGATGATTACGATGAGCCTTGAGGCTATCTCAAGCCGCACGCTTATATTGTGTGGTCTTAAAGCAACATGCTTTTCCCTTATCAAGTATTTCAACAGTTTTGTTACTTCAACCCTCTCAACATTAATAACGAGCGCCACAACCACTGCATTAAAATCTTTCTCAACTTTCCAATCTTACACGTTTCTCAGTTTATGCACAGTAGCTTTCCCAACCTAGTCGTACCAAAAGCTGATAGATTCATTGGTGAGAGATTAAAATTTTAACAAAACACGACGAGAAGTTTCGACTCATATATATATATATATATATATATATATATATATATATATATATGTGTGTGTGTGTGTGTGTGTGTGTGTGTGTGTTTGTATATTGTTCTGCCAGCGGGCAGATCTTTCACAGTAATTATATCATTTTCATGCTACGATTAGCAGCTTTACTAGGAGAAAAAAAAAAAGAATGTGAAACATGGGGACTTCATATAAACATTGAGAAAACTAAATATGTGTGTATAGGAGAAGAAATGGAAAATATAAATTTCAACACTGGAGAAGAACTAAAAACTAATATTGAATGCACTTATTTAGGAACAAAATTAGATCATTCAGGCGATAACACAGTGGAAATTAAAAATAGAATCGCACAAACAAAACAAGCAATAAATGATTTAAACTCTGGTGGAGCAAAAATATCACAAAAAAAAAATAGAAAATTACAAATATATCAAACCATAAATGGATTGATCACATGGATGGAATGAGTAAGGAGAGATATCCATTGTTAGCAAGAAATTATCAAGCAAGAGGAAGGCGTGATGTTGGAAGACCTAAAAGACGTTGGGCTGATGCATTATGAAGTCAGAACGGGCAATTGCCTAATCCCTGGAGTGATGATGATGATGATCAAACCATAATTCAGAGCATATTAACATAGGGTGCTGAAGTCTGGCAAATTCCTACCAGGGATATGAAACGAATTTTAAGTACAGAAATGGATGTTTAAAGAAGATCAGTTGGAAAATCTAGAATGGATAGAATACGAAATAAAGAAATAAGAGAAATTAAGGGTTACAAGAGGAGCCGGACATCACAGGCATTATAGAAAAGAGAAGATTACAGTGGTATGGCCATGCCAAAAGAATGCCAGAGCAAAGATTTCCTAAAATTGTTATGGAATGGATCCCAATAGAAAGGAAGACAGATAGACCGAAGAAAACTAGGATAGAATGGGTACAAGCAGCTATGAATATCAGAAGATTGGAGGAAGATCAATGAATGGACATAGAGGAATGGCGTTTGGTTTCCGAAAGACGGCGGCAGCTGCCATGATACCGGATGATGACGATGATGACGGCTAGGGAATTATAGTGGTGGTAGCTTCATGTTGCTTTCCACACCGGTGAATGATGGTCATAATGATGGCCGGATGATTTTCGGGGATCGTTGGGCTCTAAGCTTCCTGACATTTGTCTTACAAGTGAGGAAAACACCGGAAAACCCTCACCCAGGAAGCCTGTCCATACTGGGAATCGAACTCGGGCCCGCTGCGTGAAAAGCAGAACGCTACCTCAAGACCACAGCGTTGGACATATATATATATATACATATATGACATGAAATTATAAATAAATGCCTGAGCCGGGATTTGAACCCGAGATCTCTACCCCTTTATACGTTAGAACGCTACCAATTGCGCTATCCAGGCATCCTAGCACAAACATTTATTTTTCTTACTTATATATACTTAATTCTCGTAACAGTGAGCCACACGGTCTTTATAGGAAGCCAGATATAATAACACTTAAGTATCGTAGATAGCGACGTGCAGGACATGTGGCACGAATGGGGAATGAAATACGTGCATGACAGCTTCTTGAAGGAAAAACAGAGGGTAAACGGCCAGATGGTAAACTAAAAATGTGGTGGGAGAATAATATTAATCATGATTTGAGGGAAGTGGATTATACAGGGAATGATTGAAAACATTAGCTCAGCATAGGGATATATGGAGAGCTTGTCCGCGCGGCCTGGTTCGATAGTGCTAGTGAGTTAGTTATATATATATACACACACACACACACACACACATTCCAATACCTGTAAAATAATGAACAAACAAGTCAGAATAAATCTACGTACGTAAAACTGATTTTCAGTATGTAGGGCCTATACATATTTAATGTTTTTAGTGTATAATGCTATTGTGTTATTATTTAATTGTAATATTATTATTGTGTTTTCTTTATGTAATTGTAATGTTATTGCTGTTTTTGTTGTTTATTTTTCTTTACACTAGTACCAATTATTACTTTATTGTAACGGACTGTCAACAGCACGTACGGCTTACTGCCCGTGCGACCCATATTTGTAAATAATATTGTAAATATCTTACTTTTTGTCTAATAAAGTCCTACTTCTACTACTAAAGGAATAAAAAAACAAAGATACACATATTGTAAGCAATTTCCTACTTGATGCATCAATCTTACATTTGTCTCGGTAGTAAGACTGCTATAACCACTGAGCTAAGGGCGCATGGATATTGCCAGTTACAATCTCTGAATCGTATAATTTCCATTTTAATTTGAAATAATCAGTGGCGTGCCAACCATTTTACAAATTGAATCATAACATGGACATTTTAATTCGTAGACCTTAGTTCACTATCTCAAATTGCTTATATAATACCCCTTTATATGCAGTTAAATTTGTGCGGTATAATTCATTTACATCCTATATATATATATATATATATATATATATATATATATATATATATAATTCACCATTTATGAGAGGCAAGGGGACATTGGTCGCATTGCAATCTCGTGGCTTCTACAACAATTAATCATTTTAAAGAGAATATTTACTTAATAGCAGCGATGTAAATCTCAGAAAAAAGTGAAGATACTTAATTATCTCTGTTGCAATTTTAAACTGTATAATCGAGTTTTGAACCCCCGAGTGTTCTGTTCATTGTTCACTTACTAGCTAGGATCACTGGTTAAACTGTCTTTGTTCCAAGCTTAAGATTATTTATTTATAAACAGAATTTTAATGTTTACACATCTTTCTGTGCCTAAAGTTTTATTTTTCTTCTCCACTCGTCTCTCTCCATCCAATCCATGTCCTGCAGTCCCCTTGCTCTCATTCCAGTTCTTATTTCCTGCATCCACGAAGTTTCGAGGTCTTCCTCTCCTCCTCCTTCCAAGTGGACACCATTTCAATGTTTTCCTGGGTAATCTTTCTTCTTGCATTCGTCGTACGTGCCCATACCAATTTAATTGCTTATTCCTTATATAATCTACTTAAGACTAAAATTGTAATTATGTACTGCAAAAAGGAAAAAAGTGATACAGATATATATATTTACGATATAAGTTAAAAATAGTTTCAGTAATCTAAACACGAGATTAAAATAAAAAATGGCATGTCATTAGTTATAAATAACCTAAATAGATTATTTTCCACATCAGAATATGAATCTGTAGATAAAGACCTGCAGACACGCACAAAAAACGCTCTCTAGTTGCATATGAAAAGAAACCTGTTATTAAACAAAAAGAGAGGGAAAGAGTTTGTCGCATAATAAGCTTGTCGGCGTGTAAAGGTCATTCTGACTGTTCCTTCACTGCTAGAATATAATGTTAGGTCCCACTCAGGCAAGAGATCAAGACCCGGTACTGCGATCTAGAGATAATACTCCTAGACTTCCTGCAAAAATGTCATGTCTTCGAAGGAGAATAAAAAGTTACAATGCTTTGAAACTTTGCCAATTGTTTAGTCATATAGATTGACCTTTCTTACACGAATTGTCTTTTGTTTTATTACTTTGTTAACACCTTCCAGAGATATGATCTGAGCGTATGAAAATACTTTTCATATATGAAGTTACTTATACGAATAAGATCAATAGTTGGCATTACGCTATCAATAAAACTGAATATATGTTAATACATAGAAATACATTATATAATAGAAATGGACAGTCAATGAAAATGAGGGAAATTTCGAGGAAGTGGCTGAATTCAAATATATAGGAACAATGACCATAAATAGGAATTGGATGCAACAAAGAAATTAAACATAGGCTCAATTCTGGAAATGCGTGCTATTATACATTACAGAGATTCTTGACGTCCCAACTCCTTTCAAAAACATTAAACTGAAAATATATAAAACTATTATTCTACCAGTTATATTATAGGGATGCGAAACATGGACTCTTACTTTATGAGAGGAAAGGAGATTACGAGTATATGAGAATAAAGTTCTTAGGAAAAAATTTGGACCAAAGAGAGATGAGCACACAGGTGAATGGAGAAGACTACATAACAGTGACCTACATGGTCTTTATAGGAAGCCAGATATAAGAACAGTTAAGTCTCATAGACTGCGATGGGCAGGACATGTGGCACGAATGGGGAATGAAAGACGTGCATGAAACCTTCTTGTAGGAAAAACAGAGAGAAAACGCTCAGTTGATAGACCAAGAATGAGGTGGGAGAATAACTAACTATGATTTGAGGGAAGTAGATTATACAGGGGATGATTGGAAAACATTGGGTCAGGATAGGGATGTATGGAGAGCTTATGTCCGCATGGACATGAACCTACGATTTCGATAGTGTTAGTGAGTTAGTTGGCATTACGCGGGAACCTGTGAGTTACGCTCACATAATAGATTCTTGGGGTAGTAGGAAGATAAAGCTTCCACTTTTTTCTAGACAATCGGTACTTGATATCAGCACTGCGTGACGGCCGCCTTTACCCCCAGAACAAGCGTCTGGTACTCATTTCATTTATAGGCTGAGTCGACCCCAGGACCATGGTGCAGCCAGAAGGTTTGGCCCACCGGGACTGGAACACTCGGCCTTCCGGTTTGTAGCGTATTGCCTTAACCATCAACGCCGCGACATGCCCCAAATAGTTCCAGACGTGTATTAAATTTTCCAACAAAATTATCGAAAGGAAAGATTCTAAATGTCAAAATACTTCATTATTATTAAATGCTTCCAGATCATCGATTGAGGCTACGTAAGAGTATTTCTTATCTTATTTGATTGTGTGTTTTGTGCTGAATTCTCGAGGGCTACAATTAAATTTACTGCTTAATAATATACGTTGACCAAGCAATATATTATTGTGGTAATCATGTGTATTTTACACATAGTAATGCTTCGACAGTACTTCGATTTTATACAAAAATATACAGCAAACTATCAATATTCAACTAGGAGAGAGTCAACTCTATCCAGTATCGCCCAGTGAGAGGATAAACTATTTGTGATGTGAACGTTTGACGTCACGCTGTATATTCGCTTGAGAGGGACTTAGGTTGCCAGCTTTTCTGCATAAATTTAAATGTCCATTTTAAGGAAATAAGTTATTTGAGAACTGTAACATATAATATAGTCTTAAAGAGTATTTCATATAGGCTGCATGTAGGACGTACACGAACAACTTGAATATTAATCGATTTATTTTTCTTGTCCTTTTATTTGTTATATCAATAATATTTTTGATTATTAGTCCTAATATAATTAGAATTTTAATTGGTTGGGATGGATTGGATGAAAACACACATAATAAACACACAGATAATAAAATTCGAAATTGGCAGATATTCATGTCAAAACATACAGAAGCATAGTGAATTACCTGCGAATATTGGACTATTATTAAGAATAAATTGAACAATTTCGAAAGAAAAATTCTGAGGAGGGTATATGGAGCAATTGATGAAAATGGTACACGGAGTAAAAGATACTAATGAAACTTATATATACTAGACGTCCCGGCCACGCGTTGCTGTGGCTAAGGTATGCGTTAAAAATTTAAACTAAGTTGCTGTCTTTCAGCCAGATTACTTAAAACTGATACACACGAAATTAATAATATTGAAAATAAAATAAACACTGAACACACTTAAATTATGAAATAATCAATATTTGTAATTCAATTGAAATTCGCGGTTGCAACAAAAAGCACAGCCATCTGGATCTCTCTTTGTTAAATAATAAACAAATTACCTTACCAAATTACCTTACACCGCCATCTGTTAGAATCGTATGGAACTCACAGATAATCATAACCCTTTGTTAAATAATAAACAAATAATTTGCAATAAAAAAATAATGCGACAATAAATTTAGTTATAAACTACCCTAAGTCTCAAATTGGATCAAACTGCACACAGTGTGCAAAATTTTATTAAAATCGGTTCAGTAGTTTAGGATTCCATCGCGGACAAACAACGTGACACGAAATTTATTTATATATAGTTCATAATTCACCTGATATAGTTACGTAACATAAAATAACTACATTAAGAAGGTCATTGCCTGCTGACGGATGCCCTAGAAGGAATGGTCAACGGAAAGAAAGTTAGGGGCAGAAAAATATATCAGATGATAGACAATATTAAATTAAATGGTTTGTATGCGGATACAAAAAGGAAAGCTGAGATAAGGAAAGTGGAGAATGCTGAGTTTGTAGTGAAAGACCTGTTCTTGGGCAGAACACAATGTATGTACGATGGTCATGGCATGTGTGGAGAATGAAAACTGAAAACATTGTTAAAAAATTAGTGGTAACAAAGCAGAAGGGAGAAGAAGGGCTGAAAGACCCAATAAGTTCTATTGATGGATTGTTGGAGGACATAAAGAAAATGGGTATTAACTGGTGGAACGTGGCTAGAGATTTCAATCAGGAGGAAGATCCTGAAGGAAGCTGAGACTCTTAATGGCCTGTAACGCTAATTTGATGATGCCGATGATCTGATTATTAAATACTAAAAGTTAATTCATCATCACCCATCCCGAATTAAGACATTTGTAGACTTGTTTCCTCTCAATCTAGCAGTCTTTTAAGAGGTGTTCCTGGTCGACGAGTCCTTTGGGTTTACATTGCATCATTTTTGGAATTCTTGAATTATCCATTCTTTTTGCATGGTCTAGTCAGTTTAATTTGTGTGTGTTAGTTTTCCTTCTATTGATTCAACTTCTAATTGTTCTAAAATTTCTTCAGTCTTTTTTCGATCTAAAAGAGTGCATCCTGCTGTCCTGAGTGATTCTGCACCTGTCTCGTTTTCTTAATGTCCAAATCTCACTTTCTTATAAAAAGGATAAAGCCAAAGTAGCATATTACATATTTTTTATTATGTGGATTTTTGTACTAATTTATCGTTTAATATATTATATATTATTCTTAAGATTTGTGTAAATTTGGTGATTTATGTAAATTAAATGTGATGCAAAGGAGTTATGAATAAAATATCATCAACAACATTAGTACATTCACGAATTTAGGCCATTTGTTGACCTGTTTCGGCCTCAAGAGAAACACCTGAATAAGATATCAGTCTTATTAAATCCAGAATATTAAATAAAATTATTTAGTTATTTCCTTTAGGCAGTCGCCCAAAATATCTAGTAGAAAGTAATGAATTGTTTTGGTGTTTACTTGATGAAAATCCATTATGTATTTAAATGTATACATTGCTATTTAATTTGTATACCATCTGTTTACATTGTATTGCTTGGATATATTTGTTTACATAGTTGACTACACGCATAAATAGAAAATGTATTTGGAATTATGACATTCGTATAATGCGATACAGTGTATTCAAACAGCTGTTACGACTTTTAAACATTTATGAAAATGACATATAACTTTGCTAGCTTTATTTATTAAATATATCTAATAGAGTTACGTAAGGGTTACTTTACTTTCTGATACTAGTTTCTTGTGCTTTTCTACTAAGGGATATATATATATATATATATATATATATATATATATATATATAATGACGTAGCCCATTGTTGAGCCATAGCTTCTCCTTTGTAAGGAGTTACTATAACAAGTTAATTTTTAATTACCTTATTTGCTCGTTGATGTCATGGATGGTATGCTGTCAACACACCGACCCAATGAGACATCTAACAGGCAACTAAGGTATTACGGGGACGTTGATGTCGGTAAATTTTGCGTAGATACCTCTTTATTCAGGTTGAAGGATCGTTTACGGGCTTGAAAATCTTCAGGCTCGGAACCCACGGCTTAAAGTCCTTGAACTTGCTCCTTGGATTTTCCTAAAAAATCCATCAACCTCGGCCGGGTTTGAACCCGCAACCCCCGGAACCAGAGGTAAGGAGCTTAACCACTATCCTACCGTGGCCGACTAATGAATATAAACACTTGCATATTTACTTCAAATTTACAAAAAACATAGCAGGTTTAAGCAACTATAAGGAAATTCCCCCCACAAAAAAAGAAAAAAAAAAGGTATGCTTGGAATTGTTGGTTTAGTTACTTGATTTCTTCATACAAGTATTTCGGCAGCTTCTTTCAAATGAATTTTTCATAGTGCTGATGATCAGACAAATATTTCTTAAGCTCAGCATGTGTTATGTTAATTTAGAAAAAAAACTCGTAATTTTATTTTTTTCATCTCAAGCAACAGACCCTTTGAACATTCTTTAAATCTTGTAACATATAAATTTATTGGATCTCATTTCTCGAATAAAGTACATACCGCCGTGCAAATACCACGAAATCAAATTTTTTGCTAATTTATCCAAATAGTTTCCGCGACATGAGGTTCCACTGGAATTACAATAGAATTTATTGCAAGGATTTTTCCTTGTTTTGTGTTGTGCTAAGTTGGCTATCTTTCATCATGCCAGAATGAGTTACTGCATGGCAAGACAGAGTGGAGCGGCATGTTCCAATTCTCAGATTACTTCTTTAATTTGCATAACATGTGAGGATCTTGAAAATAAGATTTTTAATATCAAATAACCTTATTGCATATTTAAAAACTTGGAAATTTATAAAAGATGATAACCTAACTATATATATATATATATATAATATATATATATATATATATATATATATATATATATATATAACCCTCTAAGCAATATACAGTGTGTTTCAGACGGTCTTTTTCGAGGCACCAATATAATTTATACATAAATTATATATATATATATATATATATATATATATATATATATATATATATATATATCGGGAGATATTCTGTTTATATGTAGACTGCTGTGGTCTCAAGGTAGCGTGCTCCCTTGTCACACAGCGGGCCCAGGTTCGATTCCCGGTCGGGACAGGCTCCTGGGCGAGTTTTTTTTTCGGGTTCTCCTCACCTGTAAGACAAATGTCACGAAACTTAAAGCCCAATGGTCCCCGAAAGTCATCCGGCCATCACAATCATCATTATCATCATCATCATCATCCTCCTTCGCCGGCGTGGAAAGCAACGGGAAGCTACCACACCTATAATTCCCTAGTAAAGCTGCAAAGCATAGCATGAAGGTGCTACGATTGCAGTGAAAGATCTGCTTTCGGGCAGAAAATTACTATGTATGTATGTATGTAGGCTATGTATGTATATATATATATATATATATATATATATATATATATATATATTATCATCCGCTATCATGGCAGCTGCCTCCGTCTTCCGGAAACAACGCCATTCCTCTCTGTCCATCCATTGATCTACCTCCAATCCTCTGATATTCATAGCTGGTTGTACCCCTTCTATCCAAGTTTTCTTCGGTCTTCCTCCTTTCTATTGGGATCTATTCCATAACAATTTTAGGCAATATTTTTACTCTGGCATTCTTTTGACATGGCCATACCACTGTAATCTTTTATTTTCTATAATGTCTATGATGTCCGGCTCCTCTTGTACACCCATAATTTCCCTTATTTCTTTATTTCGTATTCTATCCATTCTAGATTTTCCAGCTGATCTTCTTAAAACATCCATTTCTGTACTTAATAAATAAATAAATAAATAAATATATATATATATATATATATATATCGGCCGCGGTGGACTAGTGGTTGTGCTCCTTGCCTCTGGTCCCGAGGGTCGCGGGTTCAAACTCGGCCGGAGTCGATGGATTTTTTAGGATGGAAAAATCCAATGAGCAAGCCCTCCGGCAGGGGCTTTAAGCCGTGGGTCCCGAGTCTGAAGATTTTCAGGCTCGTAAAAGATCCTTAAGCCTGAATGAAAAGGCCTCTAAGCAAAATTTACCGAATATTCCCGTCCTAGTACTACTTTGGTTTCCTAGATGTCAGTATGAGGCGGAACGCTGACCACGGACCACTCAAAATGACATCTATACGAAAACAAGTGTAACTAAATTAGTATGGTTCAAATTCTTCGCTATAGGGGAGAGCGCCTAAATCTCTGTTAAGGGAAAACATGGGCTTATTATCGCCTCACTCAGATGGTTAACAGTTTATATAAAAGCGGGTGATGCGCGGCAATGCTTGACATACGGTGTTGTCACGTTTCTCATAGCGCTATGAGCGTTTATTACGCAAGGACAGAAGACATTGATTATTTATGTTATTATTTAATATTTATGTTATTATTTGGTATTGTTTAACGTTTAAAATTAAAATTATATATGTATTTATTTATTAAATAATTTAATTCCAACTTTATATAGCTTGTAAGTATACACAAATTTAATATGCACACATCATGCTGAAATATATTATTATTATTATTATTATTATTATTATTATTATTATTATCATCATCATCATTATTAACTGTTCGGTCTGAAATATTTTCCCATGGCCGCCACATCTTCAAATCACTTATATATTAAACTAATAAAACATGTAGATATTATAATATTTTTCGAGCTACATATAGTATCCTGCTGGAGTTCGGAATTCCTAAAAAGTTAGACTTATACGAATGTGTCTAAATGGCTCAACGAGTAGGGTGCGTGTAGGCAAACAGTTTTCAGACACTTTTGAAATCCAGAATGGGTTGAAGCAAGGAGATGCACTATCTCCTCTACTATTTAATTTTGTACTAGAGCATGCCATTAAATCTTTAGAGAATGAGGAAGGCCTACAACTGAATGGTATTAATAAGCTGTTAGTTTATGCTGATGATGTAGTACTACTGACCGATAGCGAGGAAATACTAAAGGCCAACACGCACACACTATTGAGTAACACTAAGAAATTAGGACTGGAAGTAAATATCAGTAAAACTAAATATATGGTCACACGTAGAAATACATTATATAATGGAAATGGACAGCTAATGACAAATGAGGGAAAATTTTGAGGAAATTGGCTGAATTCAAATACCTAGGAACAATAATCACAAATAGGAATGAGATGCACAAAGAAATTAAACATAGGCTCAATTCTGGAAATGCATGCTATTATGCATTGCAGAGACTTTTGATGTCCCAACTCCTTTCAAAAAAACGTTAAGCTGAAAAATATATAAAACTATTATTCTACCAGTTATATTATATGGGTGCGAAACATGGACTCTTACTTTAAGGGAGGAAAGGAGATTACGAGTATTTGAGAATAAAGTTCTTAGGAAAATTTTTGGACCAAAGAGAGATGAACAGACAGGTGAATGGAGAAGACTACATAACAATGAACTACATGGTCTTTATAGGAAGCCAGATATAATAAGAACAGTTAAGTCCCGTAGACTGCGATGGGCAGGACATGTTGCGCGTATGGGGAATGAAAGACGTGCATGGAAACTTCTTGTAGGAAAGCCAGAAGGAAAACGCCCAGTTGGTAGACCAAGAATGAGGTGGGAGAACAACATTAACTATGATTTGAGGGAAGTAGATTATACAGGGAATGATTGGAAAGCATTAGCTCAGGATAGGGATGTATGAAGAGCTTATGTCCGTGCGGCCATGAACCTACGGGTTCGATAGTGCCAGTGAGTAAGTAAGTATATCACAATAAATCACTGATAGTTATAACAATTAATTACGGTATTTATTGGTAAATATGGAATTAGATCAAAAATTCTACTGGATAACAAAATAATAGAACAAGTATCACATTTCCAATATTTAGGATGTGATATAACTTATAGAGAAAATAAAGATATAGAAAATAAAGTAAATAAATTTCAGGCTATTTGTGGAACCATAAAAAGAAACCTTAGGTCGGAAAACAAGGAAAGATACGAAAATTAAATTATATAAAACAATGGCTGTTGCTTTGTTGTTGTATGGAAGTGAAAATTGGATAATGAAATCAAGGGATAAAAGCAGGATACAGACTGCGGAAATGCTGTTTTTACGTAATGTGAAAGGATGCACAAGAGCGGATAGAATAAGGAATGAAACTATACGAGAATAATTAAATATATATAAAAATTGAAGATAAAATCAGCGAAAATAATAAGAAATGGACAGAACACTTAATGAGAATGAACAACGAAAGAATACCAAAAAGAACCTTCCTGTATAATCCCAGAGGAACAAGAGATGTGGGCCGACCACGCAGGAGATGGACTCCACTTTTAACTTCGCCGGAACAGGCTGCATAGCCTAAACCTTGTAGTAGAAGAAGAAGAAGAAGAAGAAGAAGAATTACGGTATACAATTTTATAACTGGATCGACTGCTCCCGTTCCGAGTTTTAATTGAAACTGAGTGAAGAATAGCAATGTGGCAACATCGTGGTAGTCGCGCCCATCGGGATCTTTGTATTTTAATAACATATAACAGCTGCGTGGAAACAAAGCGCGCCGCTTGTTAAGCATCATAGTGAGGCTATAATAAATATATATATATATATATATATATATATATATATATATATATAGACATGTGCTGCATAATGTGTCATATCATCTTCTCTATTTCGAATGTTAGAGGGGTTCTTATTCGCTGATATATAAAATCGTTATTCTACCAATGAAAATGCAGTCATACATCTCCTTTGTTACATTACAACTGGAACTTAGCTCGGAAAAGACGTTTATATATATATATATATATATATATATATATATATATATATAATTGTACGTGCTTCACAATATAAGTACGTACGGATGTTGTCCACTTGTCGAGATAAATTAGACGTGATCCGTAGCAAGTAGCGAGCATAGGCTTAACAAAGCTCTGTGGTGTTAGTCGTGACGACCATCATCAAGGAGTAACATCTGAGTCCAGCCAAGAGGGAAACTTTGACTGATGACAGGTGATTTCCCCTCTGGGAGTCCCTCTTGCATCACCTGAGCCATATGACATCACGTAACATCTCCAAGAAAACTAAAACTTCAAACCAGATGTCCCTCCAGCGACAAGGAAGGCTTTCCGAAGAGGTTTTCAAGCTGATCTAGACCCTTACCAGTTACCACAAACCCTCTAAAACATCAATCATCCCTCCCCCTTTCCCCTTCAAACAAAGAACATGAAAAGGGCGGTTCTAGCCATTATGCCCCTATGGGTTCTGATACGTAGTACACATCTGTGTTCTCCAAAATCGAATATCAGAGGTGAATCCACCTTTAGATGACTCAAACTGCATCATTTATATTCAAATTAATCTATTTAATTAATACAAAACGTGTAGAACCTGGTCCCTTGAAAATGTATAGTCGCGTCTGATCTTTGTGAAGCTATTTTTATGTAATTATGTAAAGTTTGATCAACGAAGAGATATTTTTTTTGTTTTTATATAGGGTTGTAATCCAAATATAACACTTCCTGCTATTAAAAACATTTGAATAATAATTAATATAGCCCCAACTACGTATAAAATAGTTTATCCCATGCAGGCAAATTACTAAACACTATCTCCAACACTTAACTGGTACTATCGAATCCGAAGGTTTATAGCCACGCGGACATAAGCTCTCCATACATCCTATTCTGAGCTATGCTATCCAATCTCCCACTGTATGATCCACCTCCCTCAAATCATGGTTTATGTTATTCTTCCGCCTCATTCTTGGTTTACAAACTGGCGTTTTCTTCTGGTTTTCCTACAAGAAGCGTCCATGTACCTCTTTCATTCCCCATACGTGCCAAATGTCCTGCCCATCGCAGTCTAAGAGACTTAACTGTTCTTATTATATCTGGCTTATTACAAAGACCATGTAGCTCACTGTTATGTAGTCCTCCATTCACCTGTCTGCTCATCTCTCTTCAGTCCAAAAATTTTTCCAAGAACTTTATTCTCAAATAATCGTAATCCCATTTCCTCCCTTAAATTAGGAGTCCACGCATCCATATAACTGGTAGAATAAGTTTTATATATATTTCAGTTTAACCTTCTTTGAAAGGAGTTGGGACAAGAGTCACCGTAATACATAATAGCATGCATTTCCAGAAATAGAATGCCACAAATACAAATAAATTTTATTTTAATTATATGCATTTGTGGTATTCCATATGAAGATGATACAGTGTATCGAAACAGCTGTCATGAATATTGATTAATAGTGTATTACGATGCGAGGTTGTGAAGTGGTTTTACAGAAGCGGGGAAATTATTTAAAACCTCGCCACCGCTCGGTTTTTAATTTCCGAGATTTTGTAAAACACTTTAGAAACATGCGTTGTACATTTTTTTTTTTGCGCGATGGCGTTTTCAAAATAATAAATAATAGTAAAATAACAACATGTTTGAAATATTTGCGTCCATTATAAACAACTGACTAACGTTAACAGTGTGAGCAAGGTTTATTAGTTGAGATTACAGCAGACCGTGACACCAATCCCTCATAAAATGGCGGCAAGTGCGTATTTATTGTTTTATATTGTTTCAAATAAAATTCAGTTTATTTAAAGTGCAGTGATTTTTTTCGTATAATGTATATTAACACCACCTTTTGGATATATTTTTGTATATACATTGTAGGTAATATACATAATGGGCAGTGGTTTTACTTCCCGCACGTGGTTTGTAATATTACAGTATAGTTATTCAGGTTGGCAACCCCGAAAGGTAGGAAGTTGAACTTTCAATCATGGTCGCCATTACTGTAAGTATGACAAAACGCACTATCGCGCAAAAATAAATTTTATTTTATTTATTTGCATTTGAGGTATTCATCTGGATAAGATACAGTGCACCGAAACAGTTGTCATGCATATTTATTAAAATAAATATTTATGAAAATCAATAAAACTTTCATAGTTTTATTTAATAGATATATAATATTGCAATTATATTTCACATATATTAGTTGCATCTATTTTTTCATTATTTTTTAATACCACAGAATTATAGCATAAACATGGATTGAATATCTATTGGCAGTTTCAGAAGCTTCAACGCAGAGAGACGATTGTTTAGCCAATTGGAAGGTATTTCATAGAGAGAAAAAAATTTGTAATTAACTCAAATGCTTATTTAGTTGCAGGCTACTGTGTGCCTTAAATATGCTGTGTGTGTTCTGGGCACTACGGTACAGTTATTACTGTGTACAGCGATTTCAATTCAACTTTTCAGAGCGTAATAATTTCATATTCAGTGCGCTAAGCATGACAGGTAGCATCTTTGTAAATAGAGTACCGGCATATGTTAATAACACGCGATTAATCAACAGCGGCTCTTTTCAATGTGAATCCATCTGAACACTAGTTCATTTCCTTCGCATTGGTGAGTGCAATCATAAAATGAGCTTGTCTATACATGCTCAATAGGTATTTTGTTATATGTAAACTTAAATTTTATAGGACACTAGCTAATATCCGGCATGCGCTGCTACGCCTAAACAAATAAAATATTCAGGGTTAATTAATTATATCGTATACACTGCGACGAACCAAACATGGCGGTTGATAGAGTAAATGTTTAATTTCAAATTACAGGTAAACACCCACTTTTAACGGTTGGATTTAGCTGATTTTTGGATAATACATGCCTGGGTTTATTTTAATAGGACATTCCGAGTTTTGTTGTGAAATATCGAAAATTGAGATCGCTAGAGCTATTTTTAAATTTTCGTTTCAGGTGAACTCCTATACCTAATTATTTTAGAACATAATATATAACTGCTAAACACTCACCGCATCTGAAACTCTGTATATACAATTTTTCACGAAAATCGGTTTAACGGCTTAGAAGACTGTAAAGGACAGACAGACAGACAGACAGACAGACATTCACGTTTATATATAGATAACCATAAGAGGTTGAACTGTATATCTCTATTCGTTAGTATTTCATTTGACGCTTTTTAATAATTTCACGTAATTCATGTCCAAATTCAAATCTGGGGCGAAACGACCGGCAAGTTTTCCCCAGGGCTTGAAGTTATTTTAAGTGTCCCAATGTCTATATATATATATATATATCACAAGATAGCAGTCTTCTAACAATTCTTCTTCATAGCACTTCCTCTTATTCTACTTCCTTTGCCCGCTCCTGGAATTTCCTTCCTCAAGTTATCAGGGGTTGCCGCACACTTGGCACCTTTAAGTCACGCTTATACAGTTACCTGTTGTCTATTAATTATTTTTTTTCTTTATTTGTTTAAATTTATACTATGTCATTAATAATATTTATTAATAAATTTAGAGTAAATCAAAATACATTATAAATATGAATTGTATTGTATTTATAACATGTAATCGTTTATGTATAGGTCTATTGTAATTTACATGTAAGACTATTTTTTTGTATATTTTAAAACCTGGTTGAGTGGCAGACAAGGCCTTAAGGCCTTAACTCTGCCAGGTAAAATAAAACTATTAGGCCTATATATATATATATATATATATATATTACCATGCTTGCACGTGGTACCCGCCCGAGGTCGTTGGAGTTTTAATTTCATATAATTCCTCTTATAGGAAAACCATAGGCAAAGCGCCCAAGAATGAGGTGGGAGAATGGCAATAACCAAGATGAGATAAGTGGATGTACAGGAATGATTGCAAAACATCAACTCAGGATAGGGGTGTATGGAGAGCTTATGTCCTCGCGGTCATGAACCTATGGGTTCGATAGTTCCAGAGAGTGAGTTAGTTAATAGGCCTACAGTGTATATGTAATAGTTTAGGCAGCTTAAGCCATTTAAGCGTCCAAAAAGCAACTTTTGTTATGATGATCTTGAAGAAGATTTTCGGGCTGTAGGCCGTGGTCGTGAGGCTTGTAGTTCCCAGACGTTTCGCCAGAGACTGCGTCTGGCATCCTCAAGGGTTGTTTTGAGACTCCGGCCGTGAAAGTCTACGTAAACTTTTTTTTATTATCTCCGGCCACATTATACTCTGTCCGCTCTTAGAGTGATCTTCGTCAAAACAAAACCATGTGACCTGCTCGTTTTTCATTGGTCATGGAGACCGACGTACGTTGTAGAAGTAATAGGTACGCGAAAAAGTAGTTCCTTTCATTAATTTAAAAATATGTCATCTAATATACACGTTATTCTTCATGAATGAAAATAATACTATTCAAAACATACTAAACATTCTAAAATATATTAATCAATAATTACACTTAAAATAGTTTATTACATATGGGTGATGCATTTGAGTCATGCTTCAGTCTATTCTCAAGAAACAAAATGGCGGAAAGTATCGAGTCTTCTGTTGCTGTATTGCCATCTCCCTGTTCAAAGTGACAGTAATTGTGGCGCGAATGGCGGAAGTATACTGCTTCTACAACGTACGTCGGCGTTCATAATCAATGAAAAGCGAGCAGGTCACATGGTTTTGTTTTGACGAGGATCACTTCAAGAGAGGACAGAGTACAGTAGGACTACGTATGGTTATACATTTATGTACGTTAATTCTCCCAGAAAAATTCTCTAAAAGATGGAATAAAAAAATCCATTAAAATCGGTCAACTAGTTTTTTTGAGTCCATAAAGGTCTGACAAAATCACACTCATTTTTATATATAAAGATAACACAACATACAGACAGCCTGTAAATATTCTAGGTCTTCATACAGGATCTGGAGTAATTCTGTTCTTAGTCACAGAAATGGACTTTTTAAGAAGGTCGGAAAGAATATCAAAATTATACGAAATAAGAAATAATACAATAAGAGAAATAATGAATGTACAAGAGATTGAAGAAATCCAACTAAGATGGTATGGACATATAATGAGAAGAAGGGACACACAAACAAACAAAGAAGTATTAAAATGGATACCTCCTGGAAAAGGGAAACGTGGTAGACCAAAGCCAACGTGGATAAAGGAAATTCAAGACAACATGAAGAACAGAAATATGACAGAAGCAGACATACAAGATTGGGAAGTGTGGAAGAAAAAAAAATTGTATATTTTGGTTGAGGATACCTGTGTAAATAACAGAAACAATCCTGAATAAAAAAAAATAGTTTAGCATACATACTTGTGAATGTCCCCATGAGCAGAGAAAATTTTAATAGAGAGAAAAACACACATTAAAGATAGTAAAATAGAATGGTTTTGAGGAAAAGATGATTCATAAGAAAATAAATAGAATTAAAAAGAAAACAAAAACTGATAAATGGAGGTACTCTTCAGACAGATATATAAATAGGTAAAAAATTCAGGAAATTTACATCCCATTAACATTTATTAAGTTTCAATACATTTTCAGCATTTGGAGTAATTCTGTTCCTCATTCCAGAGGAATGTGGTTTCAAACTTAGAAGGGAAATGTCAAAATTGACGAAGTGGAAGTTTGCTTGTTGAGGTTAGATTAG
Organism: Diploptera punctata; assembly: GCA_030220185.1. NCBI lineage: Eukaryota > Metazoa > Arthropoda > Insecta > Blattodea > Blaberidae > Diploptera > Diploptera punctata. Next base: position 885,926 of record JASPKZ010010272.1, read on the forward strand.
CGGAGGATTAACAACAAAATCCCTAGTACCAAGTTGTTACATAATATTCTGAAAATGGAAATAAGGACAATTGTAATTAATTTTAGAAACCACAAAGAATACTGTGTTGTGAACAATGGATGACTGGAGACAAACTACACAATGCTTGAATAATGAGTTTGATCGTGTTTGTAGATATAAACTCGCCTTGGTAGCATTCTGCCCACCACAAATCCCACTTGCAAGAAGTTACTCTTGGAGCACAAAACCCCTTCGGAAATGCAACTTCCCTGATATCATAACATCAGCGTTCGTAACTGATAGCCTAACTGCTAAGGAGCAAAGAAATCCTAATACTTTATGGTCTTTGTTTTCGATCTTTAATCATGTTATATAATAAGTAGGTCGGATAAGTTGAATAGTCTGATAGTGCATTTAATGTCTGCAGGGACGCGGGGAGGGGGGTATGAGCGTGCGGTGTGTATATGTGTGGGTGTATGTGTGTGTGTTTTTTTTTCTAATTTGTTTTCTAGCATTTTTTTTTAATATTAATGTACGGAATGTGGATGAATGTAGATATGTATTATTGTGATTTAGTGTAGACATAGATTTTACTTATATGTAGCCTGTTATTGTTTTTTGATACAGGTGTATTTGTAGGTATTTGTTTATATTATTAGTTTTATTTTTTTATTCATGGAAAAATAATGCACGTACGGCCAAGCAGGCCCGTGCGCAATGTAAATGCATATGTATTTTCTTTATTCTGAAAAAAAGGCAATGAATTCCATTATATGATAGTAAACTAACTCACTGGCACTATCGAACCCATAGGTTCATGTCCGCGCGGACATAAGCACTTCACACATCCCTATCCTCAACTAATGTCTTCCAATCATCCCCCGTATAATTTACATTACTCGAATCATGATTAATTGTATTCATCCACCTCATTTTTGCCCTACCTCTCAGCACTTTCCCTCTGGTTTTCCTACAAGGAACATGCATCCCCCCCTTTCATTTCCCATTCGTGTCACATGACCTGCCCATCGCAGTATACGATAGTTAATTGTTCTTATTACTTCTGGTTGCCCATAAAGATCATGCAGCGAACTGTTTTTGTAGTCCTCTCCATTCGCCTGTCTGTTCAACTCTCTCTGGTCCAAAATTTTTCCTAAGAACTTTATTTTCAAATAGGCCCTACTTAAGTAAATAAAATACAGTTGCCGAAGTACTACTACTACTACTACTACTACTACTACTACTACTACTAATAATAATAATAATAATAATAACAATCTTCCAGTCAGCTTTCAGGCCACGAAACCTGCCATGGAATGAACCTTCTTTTATTTGGACGTTCAGTTAACCTCTTCTCTTTTAGCCTGTATGGAAAGAAAGCTTTTTGAATTCTTTCTTTTATCATTATCTTTACGTGTCTTCCCCCCCCCCCTGTGTTGCTAAATGTTGTAATACTAGTTTGATTTGTGACAATAATAATAATAATAATAATAATAATCATAATGATAATCATAATAATGATAATAGTAATAACAATAGTCAGCTTTCAGGCAATGAAACCTCCCACGGACTCGAACCCTCTTTTATGTATTTGGGCGTTCAGTTAACATCTCTTTTAGCCTGTATGGATAGAAACCTTTTTTGGATTCTTTCTTTTCTCACTATCTTTATTTTTTCTGTGTTGCTAAATGTTGTAACACTTATTTGATTTGTAACAAGGATAATAATAATAGGCATAATAATAAACTGTATGGCTTACGGAACTCACAAGGTCAATGTATTCATGAAGATCCTTCATTGATCCCTATCCACAGTAAATTAATCCAGTTCATATCACCGATACCAGATTCTGAATATCATCGTTTTATCTCTGTATTCTTTATTCTAAATGCACTCCTCTTTCAAATAATTTAATAATAATTTTAGAATACAAACGACATTTAAATAAAGGTGACTTTATTAAGTTTCAGCTGCAATTTATTCTTTGATATTTTTGTTTAGGAAATACTTTTGTTATTTTTTTATTATAGACCTTACCTATATATTTTGTAACAATAAAAGAAAATAGTATATTACGATGCGAGGTTGGGAAGTGGTTTTTACTGAAGCGAGGAAAATGTTAAAAACCGAGCGATAGCGAAATTCTGTAAAACACTTCACAAACGTGCGTTGTACATTACTTTTTTGCGCGATGTCGTTTTCAAAATAATAAATAATAGTAAAATAATATCTTTGTTGGAACTATTTGCGTCCATTACAAACAACTGACTAACGTTAACAGTATCGACAATGTTTATTAGTTGAAACAACAGGAGGCCGTGAGATCAATTAGTGATAAAATGGCGGCAAGTACGTATTTGTTGTTTTATATTGTTTCAAATAAAGTTCAGTTAATTTAAAATGCAGTTATTTGTTTCGTATAATGTATATTAACACTAACTTTTGCATATTTTCTGTATATACATTGTAGTTGTATACATAGAGGGCAGTGGTTTTACTTACCACACGTGGTTTGTAATATGTAATATTACAGTATAGTTATTTTTATTAGAGTATAGTTATTTAGGCTGGCAACCCCGAAATATAGGAAGTTGAACTTTCAATCATGTCGCCATTGCTGTAAGTACGACAAACGCACTACCGTGCAAAAAAATAACATTATTTGTTTAGCATATGCAGAGGCTTCCACTTTAGTTTAGAATTTATATATGTAATTTTGGAAGTTTGGTGGAAAAAGTGAATTTTTTTTTCAATACGAGATAGCCTACTTTACTCACTGACATTTCTGAACACGCGGCATCGGAATGTAACTGTAAGTTATGTAACTTATTCATACAAGTAGGTTTATGTTGCTCATTCAGGAAAGAAGTTTAGTAATATCTATACAGCCTGTACTATAACGAAATGTAAGGTGTATAAAATGAATAAAAGATATCGACGTGCAGGTGGGTTTAATAGAAGCAATATAATATACGTTACCTGAGTATTCCTAAGTTGGCCTTGTTTCAGACGCATATTACATGGCCAGTCCCTATTCTTTCATCAAACACACGCGTCTTACTGTAACCCATCTCCAAATAAAATATATCCGAATTATATTAATAAAGGTTTCTCTAGAGCGTGTAATTACATTTTTTTCTTGTAACTATTAATCAAACAAACTCATAATTAGAGACCGGATGTTAGGGAAAATGCCTACAGTTATTTATTATAGATATTGTAAAAGTGACTTCATGTAAGTTCATACCGACCCTAGAGTTGTTTTCCATCAAGTTAATTTTGCCTATAAATGCCTATTGGGGGCACGCCGTAGCATAGTGGTTAAGGTACTGAGCTACAAGCCGGAGGGTCGAGGGTTCAAGTCCCGGTGGAGTCAGGATTTTTAAACTGACCCAAACCTTCTGGCGGCACTATGGCCCTGGGGTCGACTCAGCCTCTAACGGAAATGAGTACCAGACGCTTGTTCTGGGGGTAAAGGCGGCCGTCACGCAGGGCTGACAACCCGGCTGACATAAAGTGCCGATTGTCTAGAAAAAGTGGGAGCCTTAACCTCCTACTACCCCAAGGGCCACCGGGTCTGTTGTGGGATCACTTTACTTTACTTTTATAAATACCTATTTCAGCTTACAATGCCTATAAATGCTTATTTGCCATTTTCTTGAAATTAACTTAGTATTTCAATGAAATTAATTGAAATGAACAAACTTCATGACACGTATCATTACATAGAAACCTTTAAGCGACTGGCAATATTATTTTTTATGTTGTTAACACTGTAGTCTTCATTTTTACCTTTAGAACAGTTGTTTTATGATGCCTAAAGAACGGACAACATTAAACAGTAAGACAAACTGACCAATTTCGTGAAATAATTTGGCGCGGAAATATTCTCAAGTGACGGTTCAATATTGTTTTGCAAAGTGTGTAAAATTTCAGTGAATTGCGCGAAAAAGTGTCATATGTTTCGCAGCACGTACACACTGCAAAACATACGTATGCACTTTGTAAAAGGCAAAACAAGTTCCAAAATCATATCTGATAGCATTTGTTTATATTCTTTACGTAAGGCTGTAAAAATGTATGTTGTAATCCATTTTTGTAAGAGCCTCTTTTGAATTTTTAATGCCTATATTAATGATTATGGTGCCTTTTTGTCTATTTTGATTTTTTTTATGTGCCTAACATCCGGACTCTACTCATAATTCATATTTACTATTTAAATACTATCAGTAATAACATGAACTGCTGTCAAGAAGTAAAGCAGAGGATAGCAAAATAATAAATAATTTAAAGATCGAGGCAAGAAACTTTTCCACGCAAAATATATTAATTTAAGGCGTTATTAGCAATTTTAAGTAATGGGTAGCTAACTCGTAATGGTTTATTCATTATCTAAGAGAAGCATTTTGTGCGGACCTTTGGCAAGAGAATTACGGAAGAGGCTAGTGAGGTGCTTTGTGTGGAGTGTAGCATTGTATGGTGCAGAGAATTGGACATTACGATGGAATGAGGAAAAGCGACTGGAAGCTTTTGAGATGTGGATATGGAGAAGAATGGAAGGTATAAAATGGACAGACAAAAAAAATAAAGATATGCTAGACAGAGTGGGTGATGGATGAACAATGCTGAAACTCGTACAGAAGAGTAAAAGAAATGGAGTGGCCACTGGCTAAGAAGAAACTGCCTGCTGACGAATGCACTAGAAGTAATGGTCTACGGAAATAAGGTTAGAGGCTGAAAAATACATCAGATGATAGACAATATTAAAATAAATGGTTTGTATGCAGACACAAAATGGAAGGGTGATTAAGGAAAGAGTGGTTAATGCTGAGTTTGCAGTGAAAGACATGCTCTTGGGCAGAACATTATCTACGTATGTATGTATGCATGTACTATTTAAATAAAGTATGTAACATTGGTCGGAACTATTGTTTTGTTTTACTATTGTCCTCTTTATTATTTTTATATTCTTTATCGATTTACCCTTTTACCTTTTGTTTCCTTTTCACACAAGCTCATGACACGCGCCCAGATCCAAGTTGAAAAACAAAAAAATCCCCATTGTGCCAGGAATCGAGTTCGGGTTGCTAGAATTGAATGTAGGGACTACTGACAACTTCATCGCCATGGACAAATTCATTCTACATCGCAAAATATAGGAAGTATACACCCCTCGCTCGTAGCCGAGTGGTTAAGTCATGATATCTCGACGCAGAGCTAGGGGACTTGCGCTAATTCGAGTTCCCATGGGGGATGACATTTTCTCATGGAATTTCGGTAGTATGGGACTGGTGGGGGAATATGGGTAGCAATAATAAGTACCGGCTATGGGTTGAGGAAATCAGCTGTAACGGCTGGGGGACCCACATGCTGACTACATGTCATCCCTACACTGGTTAGATGATCGTACATCTCTTTGATTAATACATATAGATGTGAGGTCAACAGCCGGCTGTTAGGCCAAGGGCTTTATAGGCCTGTCATGCTATGGAGTATATTTCTATTGACAATGTAACATAATACAAATAAAAAAAGTATCCTCAACTCGTATCCAACTCAGGGTCGGGTCGAGGGATGAGATGAAGCCCCGAATAAAGAGGTCTGTGAATGACAAAAGTACCGACCGACCACGCCTGACGCACCATCACGGCGGCAGACGAATGAAATGAATATGGAGAAATGGTGGAATTAAATTGTGGCAGGGAAAAACGGGAGAAACCTGCCCAAGCTCCGTTTCGTCCACCACGAAACTCACATGGAGTGTCCGAGACTCGATCTCAGGACTCCAACGGTGAGAGGCGAGCGTCTAACCGCTTGCGCCACGGAGCTGCCTTTATAATACAGACGTGGAGGTTAAATGTGTTTAATTTAAGGGTCCATTAATTTATTTTTAAATCTAGAGGGATCCGTGACTTAAATAAAAAATACTTTTGAAACTTCTAATATATGATATGTAACTCACATGCCCAGAACACTAATGCCATCTTTATTCTTTATTTTATCAATTTAAAATTAAATATGTTTGTATAAATTTCCTATTTACAGTAGGCCCTATTCATAATAGAAATGCCACCGTCTTGTGTGTCTGTATGTCTAATTCCAATAAAGGTAGGTCTATATGATGATCATCCTAGATGAGGTGGCCGCTATCCCCCAAAGCCTTTTGATTACGAATTAAAATGAATTTAATAAACCTCCATATCTATATTATGTAATATGGACAACAGACATCTGCACTTAACAATGTACTATACAGTATTTCTCCAATATCAACAGACTGCATACGGTATTTATTGCATTACCTAGCTGGCGTAGAAAAATCCCGCTGTGTTAATATGTTAATTGTTTGAAGAATACATGTCACCTACAGGTCTACAAACGATTAAATGAATCTCTGGGAATCCGAAAAGTACATTTGTGAATTACTGCCCGAAGGAAAACATTCCCATTTCGTACATTTTTACAAATAACGGAATAATTACAGCAATCGGCACCTACAGTTTCACGTGAAATCCCATTTAATTCCTTCCTTATCTAGAGGCAACGTCTAATCATCTGTTAATATTATTCAAGTTCAGTGAAAATTCCGTCGAGGTGTAAGTCAGATAAAATAAAACATTATAATATAAAATTGTTCCTTATTTTATAATTGTATACTCTAATTTTATAGTAACTATTCGCCTATATATTTTTTCAGGCTCTGAAAATTTCAACAAATAGAAAATAGAGATATTAAACGACAACACGCACACACTTCTGAGTAACACTAAAAAATTAGGACTGGTAGTAAATATCAATAAAACTAAATATATAGTCACACGTAGAAATTCATTATATAATGGAAATTGACAGCTAATGACAAATGAGGGAAATTTTGAGGAAGTGGCTGAATTCAAATACCTAGGAACAATAATCACAAATAGAAATGAGATGGACAACAAAATTAAACATTGGCTCAATTCTGGAAATGCGTGCTGTTATGCATTGCAGAGACTTTTGATGTCCCAACTCCTTTCAAAAAACGTTAAACTGAAAATATATAAAACTATTATTCTACCAGTTATATTATATGGATGCGAAACATGGACTCTTACTTTAAGGGAGGAAAGGAGATTACAAGTATTTGAGAATAAAGTACTTAGGAAAATTTTTGGACCAAAGAGAGATGAACAGACAGGTGAATGGAGAAGACTACATAACAATGAACTACATGGTCTTTATAGGAAGCCAGATATAATAAGAACAGTTAAGGCTGGTAGACTGCGATGGGCAGGACATGTTGCACGTATGGAGAATGAAAGACTTGCATGGAAGCTTCTTGTAGGAAAGCCAGAGTGAAAACGCCCAGTTGGTAGGCCAAGAATGAGGTGGGAGAATAGCATTAACTACGATTTGGAGGAAGTAGATTATACAGGGATTGATTGGAAAGCATTAGCTCAGGATAGGGATGTATGGAGTGCGTATGTCCGCGAGGCCATGAACCTATGAGTTCGATAGTGCCAGTGAGTAAGTAAGTAAGTAAGAAAATAATTATAATTAGACGAGAAAGGAAGTATAAATATGCTTTAACTAACAAACTGTGGAAGAAATACGGCATTAATCAGAAAACAATTGAAAGTAGATCATTACGTTTTTCTTCTTATGACGTAAACATACAGTATATCTGTTGAATTTTTGTAATGGCAGAAAAGGAAACATTTGGAGTGGTCTAAGTAAAGAAAGCGATTCTGTACTTCCGGATATGTTTCAGGGTCAGTTTACCCCCAGCTGCGAGAAAGAAATGTCAAGTTGTGTCGAGCCAAAGTACAAGGCCACGCCACACTGTTATCCATGGGGTGGATCCGAAATTCCTCTAACAAAACGCTAAAACAAAACAACCTATATAACTGGCAAATAACTCGTGTTTCAATATAACATGGATATAACTTTACAATCTTACTTTTAAGGTAAAAAATATACTGCAAGTAGATTTTAGTAATACTGGCATTAAGCATCACTTATGGTTGTAAATGCAAAAATTAATTAAACATAGGTTCAATTCTGGAAATGCGTGCTATTATGCATTACAGAGACTCTTGACGTCCCAACTCCTTTCAAAAAACGTTAAACTGATAATATATAAAACTATTATTCTACCAGTTATATTATGTGGATGCGAAACATGAACTCTTACTTTAAGGAGGGAAAGGAGATTACGAGTATATGAGGGTAAAGTTCTTAGGAAAATTTTCGGACCAAAGAGAGATGGACAGACAGGTGATTGGAGAAGACTACTTAATAGTGAACTACATGGTCTTTATAGAAAGCCAGATATAATAAGAACAGTTAAGTCTCGTAGACTGCGATGGGCAGGACATACAAGAAACTCTAAATTATTATTGTACATTATTACGTAATTTGACACAAACTTAAGTAATTTATAATCTTTTTTTAATATTTTATAAACAATAATAAATACATGAAATCAATGTATCTTATAAGATACATTGTCAAGTTAAAGATTAAGTTTATTATTTTATCATTATTTAACAAAGATGACCTCACAAAAAAAAAAACTGCAATATTTTCAGTACTTTCAAAAATATAAACAACATATCTAAACTGTATTACCATAATCACATATTTATATGAACTGCCAATATGATTATTCTTGGAAATGCATCCATTATTAGCTTAGTTCATGTAAGCTCATATGCGAACCGTGAAATATACTATAAGTCTACTGTATTCAACATACGTTTAATGTGATTGCTTTCGGCATTATTTACGATGATTTTATAGGCCTATATTTATCCTATTTCAGTGTTTTTAAATAACGTTTTGTACACAGCTATTCACCAACAGCCGGATTATTTATTTTACATCTAGGCCTATACTATTTTAATGTCTTATTTCAATGTTTTGCATCACTTCACAGAGGATAGCAATGGCAAAAGAAGCTTTTAACAACAAGATAAGCATTTTCTGCGGACCTTTGACAAAATAATTACAGAAGAGGCTAGTGAAGTGCTTTGTGTGGAGTGTAGCATTGTATGGTGCAGAGACTTGGACATTACGACGGAATGACGAAAAGCGACTGGAAGCTATTGAGATGTGGATATGGAGAAGGATGGAACATATAAAATGGACAGACAAAATAAAAAATGAAGATGTGCTAGACAGAGTGGGTGAAGGAAGAATAATGCTGGAACTCATAAAGAAGAGGAAAAGAAATTGGATTGGCCACTGGCGGAGAAGAAACTGCCTGCTGACAGATACCCTAGAAGGAATGATCAACGGAAAGAAAGTTATAGGCAGAAAAATACATCACATGATAGACAATATTAAAATAAATGGTTTGTATGCGGATACAAAAAAGGAAAGCTGAGTTAAGGAAATAATGGAGAATGCTGAGTTTGCAGTGAAAGATCTACTCTTGGACAGAACACTATGTACGTATGTATGTACATCACTTAATTATATTTCAAACAATCAGTAAACTAAAAAGGCCTACAAATCTAAACATTCTAAATACTCATTTTGCTTTATTTATGATTGTGATAGATCAATAATATATAAATGATTGAAAATATTTTAACTTTCACATTTATTCTTCCTTCTCTATCGATTAACTTTCCTCGTTATTTTCGCTCCCCCAACTTCTTATTGTTCTAAATTCATTAACATGTCACATGCCAAATAGAGTAAATGTTCATCTGAATTAGGCTGTTTTAGCATGTATTTATGTTAGAGAATTACTGGTATCCAAGAATAATAACAAATATAAGTGGAGTCTAAGTTTACTCCGGTTGGTAATCCATGTGATATTTCCTATAAAATATAACCTATTAGGTATAAACTATTTAGTAACATAATCTATGTACTTTTCCTTATTTATATTCACTTAGAATGTTAGGAAATATGTTAATGAGGTACCTGGCCCTATAAACATCCGCATACGGATCTAAGTCTATAGTACGGACATAGTTATGAACAAAACTTCGTTATCGGGTTACTTCAGTTAAAACAATAAAATGCTCGAGTTACGTCACTAATTTTTTTTATTGTAATTTTTCAGAAAAAAATTCTTACTACGGCTGTTAGAAGTTTGTATGTTCTCTAAATTACACTAACTTAATATGAAGTATTTTGGTAACCTAATTACAGCATTTGTGCTCAGTGTCTTACATTGCCCTGGCTGCTAATTTATGTTATATTATCGCTATTGTGCCTAGTTTGTAAGTCCAATAAATTACGCGTCTATTATAATTTTGAAGGGAAACAATAGAGACCATTTATTACAATTTAATTTAAAATATGTTTGTGAGCGTTGAAAAAATGTATTGTACAAGATTTAAATAGTCTATCTAAGGCGAGACAATACATAGAACGTTATTTTTATAAAGATTTTAGAAGAACGTTTTTTGTTGTAATACATTTATGTTTAGTATTACATCGCTGTCTATATTATCATGGAATATTCAATACAAAAATGCTGGCATTGGCCTAAATTAATTTTGTGTAGTTTTTGTTAATACCTAAGAAATAAACATTTTTCTGCTAGTACTGAATTATAGTAAATACAATATTCCTACAAATGTTAATTCTTACTTATAGACGCTTACATAGTTTAAAATAGTTTAATCTCGGGGTTAAATATTTTCCTTTGTCAGGGGTTGTTCTAGCAATCATACTAGGGCCTAAATCCATACATAGTAATTCTGCCCGGAGGCAGGTCCTTCACTGCAATCATAGCATTTTCATGCTATGCTTGCAGCTTTACTAGGGAATTGTAGGTGTGGTAGCTTCCCGTTGCTTTCCACACCGGTGAAGGATGATAATGATACGGGTGAGGATGATGATAATGATAAGGTTGATGATGATGGCCATATGATTTCGGGGACCGTTTGGGCCTTAAAGTTTTCCTGACATTTGTCTTACAGATGAGGAAAACCCCCGATAAAAACCTCACCCAGAAAAACTGCCCCGACCGGGGATCGAACCCGGACCCGCTGCGTGACAAGGCAGCACGCTACCTCGAGACTACAGCGGTGGACGGGCCTAAATAATCCGTCAAAATACTACAAGAGCTAGTTATTCAAATAATGATAAGACAATTCGGGGAGAAGTGACTTAATTGTACCCCATATTGAACGAATAACTTAAGTCTCATATTTAAGTAATATCAGGATCAAATTCCAAAACTAGCTAACGTGATCGATTTTTTACGTGATTTTCGTTACTTCCCAAAAGCTAGTTTATATTTTTATTATTACGAATCATAATAAATTAAACATTAAATTAAATGGATCGAAAATAAAGAAAAAAATTACACAGAACAATAAACAAATCGCAATCAAAACACTGCCCATAATATTGTCTGAGATACAAAGTTCCTTACATATATAAATGTAAGTTATGCTTTAGCATCGAACTATGGGGAATGCGTTAATCCAATTCTCCATAAAGGAAATAAATTTTCCCATAGAATTTCGGCCTGTCTGGGGACCAATGCCCGAGGAATTTCGGTGGCTATAATAAGTAATGGTTCGAGGTTTAGAGAACAATGCTGACCACGTATCACCCCTATAGCATATTAAGTGGGTGGATGAAGGTGTACTTCTGTAAATGATACTAGTCCATGGACCTTTTAGGCCTATCGCGCCATGAGGTTTAGTTTAGATGCCACTCAGTCAAATGGATCCTGATCGATACAAAGTCCATCCACGTGGTCTGGAAAACTGCTAAATATTATCTATACATCACACTATAACCTGGTATCCCATTACATAAGATTATAATTATTACCATGATATTTAAATATATTTAAATATATTTTATTGTTAATATATTATCGTATTAAATAATCTACAATTGAACTAAACTAACTAACTGGAACTGTTACATTCATGGCCGCGCGGACATAAGCACTCCATACATCCCTTTGAATAATCTACTTCCCTCAAATCATGGTTAATGCTATTCTCCCACCTCATTATTAGCCTCCCCAGTGAACGCTTTCCCTCTACATTTAACGTTAATAATTAAATTATATTTTGCATATATTTGCATATTTTGGCTTTATTTTTTTGTATCACTGTGCCACATTTTCACATTTAAGCTTATTAAACCTGTATGTTGCATAAAAATAAAAAAGTTTAGATTTGTAAAAGGGTCCACCGCTGTGGTCTCGGGGTAGCGTGCTGCCTTGTCACGCAGCGGGCCCGAGTTCGATCCCCGGTCGGGACAGTTTTTCTGGGTGAGGTTTTTATCGGGGGTTTTCCTCACCTGTAAGACAAATGTCAGGAAAACTTTAAGGCCCAAACGGTCCCCGAAATCATATGGCCATCGCAATCATCATCATTCATATTCACCTTAGGTTAAGCTTAGGATTAGGGACTCTCCTGGCGCACCATTATCATCATCATCACCCATCATATCATCGGGGCAACGTAACCCCGCCTCAGAAGTGGGTTACAAGTACGCCGTGCCAGAAGAGAAACCAGGAATGTCGAAAAGACAAACCTGGGGCATTTGAAAAAAATATATAAAAGGAACAGTTATAATATATATATTTTTATCTTCAGAACTTAACTTCTGTATATAATACATCTTAATTTTTGTCATAAATGTGACTTCTAAGCAGTCAATGTAAATATCGTCCCATTTTAGACTTATTTGGCCTATTATTACATTTTTGCTTATTTACTGGCGATATGTCAATGAATATAGAATGCAATGATTGGATGTATATATTGAAAATTTTAAAGGCGCACTTCCATAAATATTTAGAAGCATTTTTGGACATGAGGTACTTGGCCTTTATAATATAGAGATAAAAAGTATTAAAATCATGGATACTCACCCTCTAGAGCAGCAAACGAAGTTAAAGCAAGAAGAATAAACAACACTTGCACTATATAATTGGCACCCGATCTATCAATCGACGTTGCCATCTTGAAAAGGTTATACCCCGCACTCGAAAACACTTAAACTGTCATTACGCAGTTTTATAGAATGGTTAAGTTTACACAGCCAAGTTACAATACACTTCATCAGCAACACGTGTCCGCACACCACCGACCACACCGGCACACTAGCGCGCACAACTTTCCATCATCTTGACATCAGCGCCCTCTGCAAAGAAAAGAGAAAAACAAGCTTATAATCACCATCTTTCTACCTGAAAGCTACCACAATCCCCTTATTCTAAATAATAATAGTCACTGATTTTTACGTTATGGCCGCAGGATTTCTTGGGGAGGGTGATGTTTATAATTGTGTTACGGGGTCTACATGTAACCATGGGTTATGAATCTGGGGCAAAGTATAGCGAATTCTAAAAACAATGGTTGAATACTACAAATTCTGTATCGAACATAAAAGCATGAAATAATTATTCCATATTATATTATGTACTATATTTTTTTCTATCGTATATTCTTGTGCACAACACAATATACCTATATTAGGAATAATAATAATAATAATAATAATAATAAAATAATAATAATACTTACTCACTGGCACTATCGAACCCGTAGGTTCATGGCCGTGCGGACATAAGCTCTCCATACATCCCTATCCTGAGCTAATGCTTTCCAATCATTCCCTGTATAATCTACTTCCCTCAAATCATAGTTAATGTTGTTCTCCCACCTCATTCTTGGTCTACCAACTGGGCGTTTTCCTTCTGGCTTTCCTACAAGAAGTTTCCATGCACGTCTTTCATTCCCCATACGCGCAACATGTCCTGCCCATTGCAGTCTACGAGACTTAACTGTTCTTATTATATCTGGCTTCCTATAAAGACCATGTAGTTCATTGTTATGTAGTCTTCTCCATTCACCTGTCTGTTCATCTCTCTTTGGTCCAAAAATTTTCCTAAGAACTTTATTCTCAAATACTCGCAATCTCCTTTCCTCCCTTAAAGTAAGAGTCCATGTTTCGCACCCATATAATATAACTGGTTGAATAATAATTTTATATATTTTCAGCTTAACGTTTTTTGAAAGGAGTTGGGACATCAAAAGTCTCTGCAATGCATAATAGCACGCATTTCCAGAATTGAGCCTATGTTTAATTTCTTTGTGCATCTCATTCCTATTTGTGATTATTGTTCCTAGGTAACTTATTTGAATTCAGCCACTTCCTCAAAATTTCCCTCATTTGTCCTTAGCTGTCCATTTCCATTATATACTGAATTTCTACGTGTGACCATATATTTAGTTTTATTGATATTTACTTCCAGTCCCAATTTCTTAGTTTTACTCAATAGTGTGTGCGTGTTGGCCTTTAGTATCTCCTCGCTATCGGCCAGTAGTACTACATCATCAGCATGAACTAATAGCTTATTAATACCATTCAGTTGTAAGCCTTCCTCATTCTCTAAAGATTTAATGGCATGCTCTAGTACAAAATTAAATAGTAGAGGAGACAGTGCATCTCCTTGCTTCAACCCATTATGGATTTCAAAAGTGTCTGAAAACTGTTTGCCTACACGCACCCTACTCTTTGAGCCATTTAGACACATTCGTATAAGTCTAACTAACTTTTTAGGAATTCCGAACTCCAGCAGGATACTATATAACTTCTCCCTCTTAATTGAATCATATACTTTTTTGAAGTCTACATATAGTTGATGTACAGTACCATTATATTCCCATTTCTTTTCTAAAATCTGTCTTATACTAAAAATCTGATCTGTTGTAGACCTGTTTCTTCTAAATGCACATTGATGATCTCCTAGAATGTCATCAATATAGGGACTAAGTCTGCTTACTAATATATTTGTAAGAATTTTGTACGAAGTTGAAAGTAATGAGATGCCCCTGTAGTTGTTGCAATCAGTTTTATTTCCTTTCTTATAAATTGGTAAGATAATTGATTCCTTCCATTCATCTGAAAGAGCTTCTTTTTCCCAAATCATACTAAGCAACCAACGTATCTTGTCCATCAATTTTTCTCCCCCTGATTTTATCAGTTCTGCTGGGATCTCATCTGAACCAGATGCTTTATACATCTTCAATTTTTCAATTGCCATTTCAACCTCTAATGCACTTGGCTCTGCGACTAGCATTTCTGCTGTCTGTAACTTATCCTCCTCAATGTCTTGTTCTGTATGTACATTTAATAGCTGATTAAAGTAACTTTTCCATCTATTTAATATACTCTTAGAATCTGCAATCATATCCCCAATTTCATTCCGAATTATGTTTGTTCTAGCCTGAAACCCTTTCTTCTCTATACTAATTCCCTGATATAATTCTCTAATGTTGCTATTTTTTGCGTTCATTTCTAGATCATTAATCTTCTCTCTCAAATATTCCCTCTTTTTACTCTTTAGTAACTTGGTGGTTTCCCGTCTAACACTACCCAATTGCTCTAAATTTACCTCATTTGGCTCGTGATCCATTTCATTTTTGCTAGCTTTCTTTTCTTTACAATGTCGGCACATTCCTCATCAAACCATTTCTTGCTTTGCCTCTTTTTTAAACAACCAATGCTTTCTGATGCTGACAATTTAATAGTATCTCTTATAGCCTCCCATTCTTTATTTATATCAGTTTCTTCTTCGTATGCCACGTTGTCAAAATAATAATAATAATAATAATAATAATAATAATAATAATAATAATAATAATAATAATAATAATAATAATAATAATAATAATAATAATAATAATAATAATAATAATAATAATAATAATAATAATAATAATAATAATAATGATAATAGTAATATTAATATTATTATTCTTATTATTTTTTAAATTATTATAATGAATACGTAATTACATATATTTTGCACTTTATGGTTTTATTTTTAGCTATATAATTACCCGATTGCCACAAAACATATTTACTCTGCCAGATAAATTTTATTATTATTATTAAAATTTGCATTATAGAATAAAGATTTTTTCTGTGACATTCGGCCAGTTTTATCTTTTTTTTTTCTCTCCATGGTGCGACAGGCTTAGAAGGCCCATGGAGAACTTAAAATAATAATAATAGTAATAATAATATATTTAATACGTGATTAGTTACATATATATTTGAACTTTGTGGCCGATTGCCACGAAAAAAATTTACTCTGCCACATAATTATTATTATTATTATTATTATTATTATTATTATTATTATTATTATTATTATTATTATTATTATTATTATTATTATTTAATACGAAGGGCAGCAAGAATTTCAAGAAGATAAAAAATTAGACACTCACGTATAAGGGAGAAAATAAAAATTGAAGACACTATTTTAGATTATATTAAAACTCAGCCATTAAGATGGTACGGACATGTCCAGCGAATGGAAGAGGATCGGCTACCAAAATGTGTTTTATAATGAAAACTTGAAGGAAAACGAAGCAGAGGAAGACCTAAAACCTCCTGGAGTCAGGGAATATATTTACACATGAAGGTGAAACATATACAACCAGGAGATTGGATGGACCGACAAAATTCGCTATTAGGAATCGGACGACGTCAAATACATGTATCAGCTGATCTGTCTATCTATTATTTTTCTCTGGCACTCGGCCAAGTGCTAGATTTTTTTTTTCATGGCGCGACAGGCTTAGAAGGCCCTTGGTCTACCTCCCGGCTGCTAGTCAAACATCCACATGTGATAATCATAGAGATGGACGATCATCTATCCAATATAGGAGTGACACGTGGTCAATATGTCGGGTCCCCCAGGCGTTATACCTGTTTTTCTCAAACCTGTAACCGCTATTTATTATCATTACCAAAATAATTCATTACAATAAAAAAATTCTTCTCCCATGGGTACTAGAATCAGAGCAAGCTTTGCACCATGCAATGATCACTAAGGCGCGGTACTCTCGGCCAGTTAGATAGCTAGAAATAAAATCTTAAAAGCACAAACGTTTTTTTCTTTTAATGCCAGTTGTTTTGCTAGAAACCACATTGAGGTCACAAAGGATGAACCCCTACAAATTAGAGACTTTTTCCCAGGGATATCATCCATTGCTTAACCGAAGGTTCATTAATAACCCACAGATCATCTCTTTTACACGTGACCAATGCCGAACATGACCTTCGAAATAAACCGCGCGCTCCACATTTTGTTTCTCCATAGGCCTATATACTGTAGCTAGGCTAATATGTATATGTATAATTCTTGTATAATTCTCCGCGTATTTATCGGATGCACAAGCGGATTACCTAGTCTTCAGTCGTACGTAATTGCATTGGGGAATATTCTTCTTCTTCTTCTTCTTCTTCACCACTTCAAGGTTAGGCGATTCACCTGTTTCGAATTCATAATGATGCCTCCCATCTCTTCCTATGTCTTCCTACATACCTTGATCCTATTGGTTTTATAAAGATATGCTATCTTGGGCAATCGTATTTCTTCCATTCTCTGAACGTGCTGTTCCCAGCCGACATGGTGTTTTTTAATTCTGTCATTTATTGAATATATTTCTAATTCTCTTCTTATTTCTTCATTTCTTATGTGGTCCAATTTTGTGCATCCTTTGGCCCTTCTTAGAAAAGTTATTTCTGCACTTTGTATTCTACTCGAATTCCTCTTATCTGTTACCCAGGACTCACTACTGTATAATAATAATAATAATAATAATAATAATAATAATAATAATAATAACATTAACACATTATAATTTATAATTAGGCCTATTATTATTATTATAGTATTATTATTATTATTATTATTATTATTATTATTATTATTATTATTATATGGTTGCGAAACATGGACTCTTATTTTAAGAGAGGAGAAGAGATCACTAGTATTTGAGAATAAAGTTCTCAGGAAAATTTTTGGACCAGAGAGAGAGAAGAACAGACAGGTGAATGGAGAAGACTTCTTAATAGTGAGCTACATCATGTTTCTGGGAAACCAGATGTAATAAGAACAGTTAAATCTCGTAGACTGCGATGGGCAAGACACGTGACACGAATGGGGAATGAAAGGGGGACATGTAAGCTTCTTGTAGGAAAACCAGAGGGAAAACGCAAGAATGATATGGGAGAATAACATTAGCCATGATATGAGGGAACGATTTGAAAATATTGGCTCAGGATAGGGATGTATAGAGAGCTTATGCCCACGCGGCCATGAACCTACGGGTTCAATAGTGCCAGTGAGTTAGTTAATGTCTTCACTAGGACTTGTATTATACAATATCTTGGAATAAATCACTGCAAGAGAATTGTATTGTCTTCATGTGATTCATTGCCAATTCATTGACAGGTCTCTTGAACAAGTGGCCAACGTTTCTGGCTACAGAGCAGAAGACCCATGTTCGGTTACCGTTATGCGAATTTTTCTTTCAAATCGAAAATAACCCGCATCCCATCGACATACAGGTATTTGTGATCGAGTATATTTCTAATAGACCTATATGTGTTAAAAGATAAGCACATCCGGAATTTGTTTTCCAGTGTTTTCCTTCCAGTACAATGTAAGACAGTTGTTAGCAAACTTAGCAACTAACTAACTCACTGGCACTATCGAACCCGTAGGTTCATGGCCACGCGGACATAAGCTCTCCACATATCCCTATCCTGAGCTAATGCTTTCCAATCATTCCGTGTATAATCTACTTCCCTCAAATCATAGTTAATGTTATTCTCCCACCTCATTCTTGGTCTACCAACTGGGCGTTTTCCTTCTGGTTTTCCTACAAGAAGCTTCCATGCACGTCTTTCATTTCCCATTAGTGCCGCATGTCCTGCCCATCGCAGTCTACGAGACTAAACTGTTATTATATTTGGCTTCCTATAAAGAGCATGTAAATAAATGTTATGTAGTCTTCTCCATTCACCTGTATGTTTATCTCTCTTTGGTCCAAAAATGTTCCTAAGAACATTATTCTGAAATACTCGTAATCTCCTTTCCTCCCTTAAAGTAAGAGTCCATGTTTGGCATCCATATAATATAACTGGGAGAATAACAGCAACTGTAACACACTTCGTTCCATTTCATTAGTCTACAAACGGCATGTTTTAGTCTTATAATGAAGCATAAGACTGCAGACGAATAAAAAGAATCTACTTAAAAATTTACTAAATTTTAAGAATAGCTATTATGGGTTGTCAAAGTAACCGGAGCACCATCAGAAATCGTAAAACCTTTTACAACCACTCATTTTCAAGGAAAGAGAACATGCGTGATTAGAAACCAAGAAAATCCCTCGAATTTAAACATCGGAGTCGTTATGTAATTAGGTCTAGACAAAGAAAAAGTGGTCTCTAATCATCACTCCCAACATCTTCTCCACGACTCATCAAAAATCACCAATTCTGACCATAATGATACACAAGAATTCTGTCAACATATATTTAATAGTCTCTTGTAACCCACATCTTTGTAACATGAGCATTAAAACATAGTGAACATTAGCCTTTTTTTTTTGTTGAAAAATGCTGTTTAAACTATCACTTATTGCGCAGACGTGAAATGGGAGGATTAAATACGGGTTTTGTGTTCGACTACAAGGACATGGGGTGAAGTAATAATGATAATGTGAGGGCTGCTAGGTAGGCAAACAGGTTTCTTTAAGGACCTCAATAAACCAGGGAAATAATATAGAATAGAATTCTTCGGCACACAGCGGCTGGAAAAGGCCATTTACCTTCTTTCTCATCTTAACCGCAAAGTACAATCTGTTTCACTATAAGAATATTAAGTCATAACTTATATTGTACAAATAAACAAAATCTTTTTTAGTAAGTTTAACTTAATGCACTAGAAAATCCGGAAAATGCACATTTTCGAAAATTACTTAAAAAATCGATATTTTCGAGCAAGTATAATAAGTTATTATACATCTATCTATCTATCTAGTAATTCTGCCCGAGAGTAGGTCTTTCACAGCAATCATAGCGTTTCCATGCTATGGTTTGCAGCTTTACTAGGGAATTATAGGTGTGGTAGCTTCCCGTTACTTTCCACACCGGTGAAGGGTGATGATGATAATGATAAGGATGATGGTGATGACCGGATGATTTTCGGGGACCGTTGGGCCCTAAGCTTCCTGACATATGTTTTACAGGCGAGGAAAAACCCCGAAAAAAATCTCACCCAGGAGCCTGTCCCGACCGGGAATCGAACCCGGACCGCTGCGTGACAAGGCAGCACACTACCTCGAAACTACAGCAGTGGACTATATGGAAATAAGCGTAACTAAATAAGCCTTGGTTAAGTAACTCTCGTAAGGGAGCACCATTACCCCACATGGGGATATACGAGTATATATAGTTAGATAGCGATGTGAGATTTAGGTGGGTTTAGGTTTTAGGTTCGGATTGGGTCGGGATTAATTTAGGTTAATTTCGGTACAGCTGGATTCTCTTCTCAGGGGTCGGAAGTTAGTATACAGGAGACGCTTCTTAAAAAAATGTTTATTGCAGAAATTATGAGGATTTATTCCAACTCCTGAGTTCTAAGAAGATCAAATCAATTCCGGTGGTAATATTCTTCACTATCTATTTAGTATCTTATTCACAACCATGATTATTTTCATTTTAAATATAAAATTACATTTTTCTCGAACCTGTTATTGGAGAGAATATTACATTTTATCTGAAAAGCTCTGCTTGCTTCTATACGGAACAAAAGTTTTATACAGAATGAATAAATTTAATAAGTTATAATAATTTCATTATTACGTCACATGACATTATTCTTAATTTATATGGTTAGTCATTCTATTAAATGTAAGGTTAAATCTGATTGGTCATGTAAGAAAGATAAGTGCTTTTAATTCCAATCACAATTTAGTTTACTTTTTATTTATGAGAGTATATATTTATTCAGATGTTTTATTTAAGTTTAATTATAAATTTTAGAATTCAAACAACTATGAATTAAAACAATTTTTAAAATCATTCTTTAAAAAGAAACCTTTATCTAGTAAAACATTTTTACCATACGTAATGCCACGAGTGATTTCCAATTTATCTAGAGGATTTGGAAATCAAGAGTGGCATTTGTTAGAACTATTTAACGAATAATATTAAACTGTTTACTCACAAATCATTATTTAAATATGGTTATTTTAAAATATTTATTTCATGTAAATGGCGATGTTTGAAAACAAATTAGAACTATTAGTTATGCTTCTTTTGTTTATCCACTACAATTAGATCATATTATTCATTGCCAAATAGGATCGCAATATTATAAGAATGTACCCTAGTGGAGAAAAAAATGAAACACATCAAACTGTTTATAACCAACATTATAGGTTAATTAATTATTTTTTTAGGAAACAATTCCGTACAATCATTATTTAAAAACACAATTATTGAACACACAATTTTCACATTGTAGTTCGAAGGAATCTGTTCATTATTTGCTATATTCAACGTATTTTGGAGAGTTGGTTACTGAACATTAATGCTCTGACCTGTTCAGAATATTAAAAAAGGTGGAGCTTTCTTTATTTTGGTAAATATAATTCGATAAATAGTGAGGTAAAACACGGCTTTCATTGGTTTTAAAACAAAATTAATTGAAACGTGATTGATCATTGACTCCAATTTGGGGCATGATTTAAGGGTGATGATGGGTGAAATTCCTATTTTCTACATGTTTTAAGCTACATGCTTGATTTTGTGTACACACATTCATGCCATAATAGGTAATGTTATGTTAAAGTTTCATCCCTCTAGGCTTAACGGTTTTTGAGTTATTGAAGAAAGTCCATTTAAAAATTTGCACATTAAAAATTTTAATAAGTCCCATAATTTTTAGGTAAATGTTTTTTTTTCTACACGACCACTGACTTATTTAGAACAACACTATGCATTAACCTTTCTATATCATTATAATAAAGGAAGAAAAAATATATATACATCCTCTGCATATGATTTTTTTTAATTACTACACATATTATATTTTGTGTTTAAAAAACTATCAATGGTGTTTCGAAATCCTTGCACACAATTATTAGCCATAGTATGTGGAACATGCAATTAAAATTTCGTGCTTCTGTCATTAAAGTTGTCAGTTCTATTTTGATTTGAATGTATTGAAATGCAATGAAAATAAAAGTGCTAAAAAGCCAATTTGAAAGTTTGCATGCAGTTAAATTAGAATGTAGCATACATGCCTCCTACAGTCATTAGGGAGACTTACAAGCGCCATAGGACGCTGAAACTTCGCCAACTTATACTTTAAGGAATGTAGTACTGTTTAATACAAAAAACAAAAAAAAAACTAAATTTGACCGAAAATGTCGAAAATTTCACCCATCACCGCCCTTAAATAGTCTAGTATCATATGTTTATCATTATTTTTATGTATGTATGTATGGCTACATACATAAAAAGGGCAATAGGAGTATCAAAAACGACAAGAGGCCGTCTAGTACCTACCGGCAAGGGAGACTTTCCTTATCGAGAACTTGAAAACATCATACCTACTACCAACCACAGAACCCTATAAGCATGCGCTACAAAGACTACGCAGAAAAAGAGAGGAAGTATGGCCGGAATTCTTCAGCACCGGAGCTATGATAGATAGGAACTGGACAGAAGCAAATTTCCAGATATGACACGTCATCACAAGATTAAGCGTGCATGGATTCCACCACCTAATGTGTAGAGATAAAACATTCCATGACCCGAAGATGTCATGCATATGCGAAGTGTGAGAACAGAAATGCGAAAGATATCACATCGAAACATGTACACAAAGAACAAAAACAATTTGTGATTACGCAAGACCAAGTTAGTGATTTTTAGCTGTGTTATCACTTTTGCACATTTGTGCGCAATCCATTTATATATGTTTATCATTATTGAGATATTTTTATAATTTTGTTTGACAATAGCTAACAATGAAATGTTTAGATTTTTTATTTTAAGTTAAATTTAGGTATAAAATAATTTTAAAATACAAAATTATTAACTTTAATTTTATTATTCAGGCAATATAAAAAAACCTGCTTTAATAGATAAAACTCTAGATAGATTGAATGCGTAGCATATGGATAAAATATAACTTAAATTATTCCAGCTAACACTTATCAAATACTTTAGATGTGAAGGACCTCTTCAGAGAAGTCACATCCAGCAGTTTACGTCTCAACAGGTCCAATGTAAATGAGTTAACAGTAAAAGCTGGTATCAACTCTATACGTTTGTTGGCGGACTTGTGATTTAAGGCCTAGATATGGTAATTGAGCTGTTTGTTATCTATCGTTCAACATTCTTGCTGCAAGCCTTATGGAAAGTGGTCGTTATCGAACGAGACAAATCCTGAACCTTGCAATTTATATGGAGGAAGTTTTCAATGGAATTGGGAGGCATTCGGGCCCAACCGGTTATCGTCATTGCCTGGCTCCATCAGAATCGATACCAATCCTTGCTTTCAACAAACCTGCTTTATTTTCTCATCTAGTTCCTTATCTTCTTTCAATCTCATTCTCCTGAATTCTTTTGTTGTTTGTCATTCTGTTTATTTTATCTCTCTCTCTCTCTCTCTCTCTCTCTCTCTCTCTCTCTCTCTCTCTCTCTTTCATTCGTTCATTTATTCTACTCGAACGCACAGCCACTTATGATTCTAAAAAAATCAGATTCAGAATGAGGAAAAGAAAGTTACTTAAAGAGGCTTCACATCTAGAAAATAGCATTGCTCTTAAGGGGCAATTCTTGCTAGTAAACGTGTATTTTTATATGAAATTGATTTATTACTTAATTCAGTTTAAATAAAAAACTAAGTTAATTAGTGTCACTTATAACTTTGCCAAGAAAGTGGGTGCCCGTCATTATGGAACGAATAATTATCACACAATTATTTAATAAAGTTAGGGAGTGAACTCAATTGATGACGTAGTACTGTTAGGAGATAGCGAGCAGATACTAAAGGCCAACAAGCACACAAGATTGAGTAACACTAAGAAATTGGGACTGGAAGTAAATATCAATAAAACTAAATATATAGTCACACATAGAAATACATTATATAATGGAAATGGACGGCTAATGACAAGTGAGGGCAATTTTGAAGAAATGGCTGAATTCAGATACCTACGAACAATAATCACAAATAGGAATGAGATGCACAAAGAAATTAAACATAGTCTCAATTCTGAAAATGCATGCTTTTATGCATTACAAGGACTCTTGACGTCCCAACTCCTTTAAAAAACGTTAATCTGAAAATATAAAAAAAACTATTATTCTACTAGTTATATGGAAGCGAAACATGGACTCTTACATTAAGGGAGGAAAGGAAATTCGGAGTATTTGAGAATAAAGTTCTTAGCCAAATGTTTGAACCAAAGAGAGATGAACAGACAGGAGAATGGAGAAGATTACATAACGGTGAACTACATAGTCTTTATAAGAAGCCAGATGTAATAAGAACAGTTTAAGTCTCGTAGACTGCGATGAGCGCAAAGGACATGTAGCACGAATGTGGAATGAAAGACGTGCATGGAAGCTTCTTGTAGGAAAGCCAGAGGTAAAACGCTCAGTTGGTAGACCAAGAATGACGTGGGAGAATAACTTTAACTATGATTTGAGGGAAGTAGATTATATAGGGAATGATTGGAAAGCATTAGCTCAGGATTAGGATGTATGCAGAGCTTACGTCCGCGCGGCCATGAACCTACGGGTACGATAGTGCCAGTGAGTAAGTAAGTATGGGTGAACTCAATTATTGGAACAGCGGCTAGCGAAGGTGCTAATGAACCATCCCCTTTCATCGAAATTTGTTTTGTCACGTACATGCATGGCCAATAAAAGAGTACGCATAATAGTTTTAGAGTTCTCGAAATGAACACATCACCATCATCATCATCTTTTTCCTGGTAGGCCGTCGGCCCGTTCCACTTTCAGAATTCATCTTCCCATCGTTTTCAAGGATGTCCCACATCTCTATAGCATTGAAGTTGGTAAAATAGTGCTTGTTTTGTTAGCCTAGAAGAGTCCATTCTTAAAATATGTTCATGCCATTTTTGTTTATAGTTTTGCATTTTTTATTTAGATTTTAAAAAATTGAGTTCTTGCCTAATTGTTTCACTCTTTGAGTAGGCTATATCCTGCAACGTATCTAAGGAACTTCATCTCTGATGTTTCTAGTAATCTTCTGTCTGATCTATTCATGGCCCAATACACTGATCCATATGTCACAGTGGGGAACTGCCATTACCTTATAAAACTTTAGCACTGTTTCTTTTGTTGTTTTTGTTTGTAGTGTTCTTTTAATAGTCCCACACATACTTTGAAATTTATAATTTTTTTCATGTAGGCCTATATCATTTTCCCAATTGTAAGATAAGTGACATCCTAAATATTTATTTAAAACACATACGTGTTTTACCACCAATAGCGATTCATCTGTCGAATGGAGACATTAAGTCTGAAAGTCCTTTTTTTTATTTTAATGGTAGGCTTTGTGCCATCCTATATTATCATGTTTTTTTAAATTTATCTACATTTTCCTTTAACTTTTGTTCTTTTGAGACTTTTAGGCCTATATAAATGAAAATTCTGATAGTATATCAAGCCTTACCTAAAAATATAATACTAATCTTATGGCACACGACAGAGACCAAATTAAGGATACGAGACTTCACAACATTTATATTAATATTTTAAATAAAAAAATACGAATAATACGAGTATTCTCACATTTCCTATGTTCTCTTTAATTTATGCATAAATTATTCTTAACGGATCGATATGCTATTGAAATCTAATATATAAAAATTAATGTTCGTTTGTTTATTTGTTCGTTCGTAGTTTATGCCCGGTCATACCGTTGATTCGATTGTGATAGGGCCTTTTGCAAAATGTTCAGGAGATTCCCTGGATAAACATAGGCTATAAGAGAGTTGTAATACTCAACTTCTACACCCTTAAAAATCGCCCTTTGTAGTGGAAAACGTGAAAAAAGTAAATCTTTGGACGTTTAAATGGCTTATGCTGCCTAAACCATAACAAATACACAAAATTAATGTACACAGAATTGAATATCTCAATAATCTCTACAAAAAAGTCCGCGACAACATATGTTTATCTCTTACGAATAACTCACAATAACCATTTTTGTCTTTCATTGATGCCAAGAAGATCGAGACGAGCACGTAGATTCCTGTGCAAGCATAACAGTACATGGCGGGTATTCTTTTACGGATAACTCACAATAATGAATTTTGTCGTTTAGCTCATTTGTTACAAGAAGATCTAGATAAGTAGATTTCCGGGCAACACCGAGTAATCAGCACGGAGAATCTTAAAATAATTACGATATACATTTATAATTATTTTTCATTTTACTTTTTAAACTAATCACAAGAAGTAGGCCTACATTAATTTTTGTCTTTCAGCTCATTTATACCAAGAAGATCGAGATGAGTAGGTTCCCGAACAACACCGGGTAAACGGCACGCGGTATCTAGAAATAATTACGATATAAATTTTTCCTTTTACTTATTCAACTAAACATAAAACACATTCATTTTCGCGTTTCAGCACATTTATGTCAAGATGATTGGGATAAGTATATTCCTGGGCAAGGCCGGGTAATCAGCACGGGTATCTAAAAAAATATAAATTTAACATTATTTTTCCTTTTACTTATTTAACTAAATATAATAGCACATTAATTTTCATTTATAATGGCGTAGCAGCGCACGCCGGATGTTAGCTAGTATTAATATATGTTTTTAAAATATGTTTTTTTATATGTGTAGGTCTATAAATAGATCTGAGCTCATTGTTATTTAATTTGGAGACTCTTCTACAACTTTAGTCACGTGGCTTTAGCATCTTTTGACTTATACTAGTAAGTTAAAATAATCTTACAGTAGGCCTATCTCTATGTATAGGCCTAACTCTGTTCCTCTGAATAACCCTATTCATCCGTCTTGCGCAGATTTACTGGTATTAATTTTTAGTTAATTAAAATATGATTAACGGAGAAATGATAATTCAACATTTACTTTGATGACTGAGGAAGACAAAGGAAATTCGCTATTTGCTGGCAAGCTCCAAGATTTAGACTGACTCGAGCATATGCATAAAAAAATGTATTCAGAGCCAGCTCTTTCAATAAAGCGTGTATTACAACATTCTTTATCATAAAGTAATTATCTATAATTTTATAAAAATCTTTATTATAGTATTATTCAGTTTCACATGCAATTTCATATTCTAGCTACAGGTCATTAGGTAAATCTAATTTTTATTCACATAGGAGCACAATTTATTACGTAAGAGAAAACGTCCGTATACGTCATGCAGCTTCCTAACCTTGTTTACTTCTTCCCTAGTTTTCGTAATGCGATATAAGTCCCGGGAGGATTTCCCCTATTCTGAAAAAGAATGGACCATGAAACGCATGTAGCTGCCATCGCGTGACAGACAGGTGTAAGGTGCGTACGCACGCATAGCTGTGACTGATATCTGCCTAATGTGGTGTTTTGGTTATTTTAGCCTAAGTAATTTGATTGCGTACACAGATCTACAATCCTTTCTCTACCTGCTATAGCTGGTTCAACGTTCTTTTAGAACACAGGCAGCGTGGTTCTAACTTTGTTTCAGTTCTCGCTTAATTGCAGACGCTACAAAGGAATTAATGAACAGAAAGCATGATAGAAATTAAAGGGAAAGATAAACCTCAAGGACAGGTATAATGAAAAAAGTTTATAAAGAGGCGGAAATGTAGCAGGAAACAAATGAAGTGAAATGCTAGAAACAAAACTGAAAAGCACTGTAAACAAAGATAAAACGAGCAGACCTACAAAAATCGTCTTTCACTTTTTTCTTTGAAGGAAGAAGGGAAAATGATTTCACTGAAACCACCGCCCACTCAACATCATTACCTAGTTCCTCTAGAAGTTTTATTATTGAAACTAACTACCATTTTTATAAATAGAGTTGATCTACAGAAAAAAGTAAATAAAACTTCCTCGCACATAAAATAAATAAAGGTTACAGGCTTAGGAACAATATTGGCTGTGAAATATTTGGTTTTTTAGTTAGAGGGTATTACGATGACTATTTAACTCATGCCCCATTTTGGAGACAATGACCAATCGCATTTCAATGAATTTTTATTTACAACCAATCATAGTCGTGTTTCACCTGGAATTTATCAAATATGTTCATCATATTGAAGAAAGCTCCTCCTTTTTAACATCCTGATTAGTCCAGAGAATTATTTTGCAGTGACTGACTCTAAGAAATACGGCTATCAGATCGTATATATAGTGCACGAATTTAACCAGATAGTGCTTGCGGGATATAATATAAAACATTCGTAGTAATTGATTATACCACAATAAATATAAACCACTGTTTGCACTTCCTTAAACTATTATTTCCCAGGAATTTACGTTCCAGAAAAATATAATTTACATCATAGGATATCAGAAATTAATTAATAACATATAATGTTGGTTATAAACATTTTGATGTGTTTCATTTTTTCTCCACTAGGGTGCATTCGTACAATATTGCGATCCATTGGCAATAAATAATATGATCTGGTTGCAGTGATGAACAAATTAAGCATAACAAACGTTTCTCATTTGTTTTCAAACATCGCCGTTTACATTAAATATATAAATATTTTGAAATAACTATATTTAAATAATGATTTGTGAGTAAACAGCTTAATTTTATTCGTTAAATAGTCCTAACAAATGCCACTCTTGATTTCCAAATTCTCTAGATAAATTCACTCCTCACTTCGTGAGTCGTGAATTTATCGATAGTTATAATAATAATAATAATAATAATAATAATAATAATAATAATAATAATAATAATAATCACTCGTGGCATTACTTATGATAAGGAGCTGCTATAGTATATAGATTTCTTACAAAAATAGGCCTATATGGATTTAGAAAATGTTTAGCTTATTCGATAAATTGGAATACTTGATTCCTAAGATAGTGAATAAAAACATTTACATTACATTTAAATGCCTTTTATAGAAATTATGTGCTTATGAATATTACACCATGGACTGATAGGCCTTCCAGCCAGCTGCTGATCTCACATCCATATATATACCAATCAAAGAGGTGGACGATCATTCAGCCAGTATAGGGGCAGCATCTGGTCACAATGGTTACTGAGTAACAAATATCAATAAAACTGAATGCATACAGTATACATAGAAATAGATTATATAATCGAAATTGACAATCAATGAGGAAAGTTTTGAAGAAAAAGCTGAATTCAAATACCTTTGAATAACAGTTATAAACAAGAATTAGGTGCACAAAGAAATTAAACATAAGCTCAATTTTGAAAATGCATGGTACTATGCATTACATTAAAAAAAACTGAAAATATATAAAAGTATTATTCTCCCAGGTATCCTGCGAAACATGAACTTTCACTTTAAGGAATGAAAAAATATAACGATTATTTGAGAATAAATTTCTTAGGACAATTTTTGGACCCCACGAGAGATGAACGGACAGGCGAACCGAAAAGACTACAGTGAAGTGCATGACCTGTATGGGAAAACTAGATATAATAAGAAAAGTCAAGTCTCGTAGACTGCGATGTACAGGACATGTGGTACGAATGGGGACTGGAAGAGGGACCTAATAAGGAATGAAAAAGGAGCATAGAAAATCTTCTTCTTCTTCCTTTCCAGGATTAGGTCAATGTGACCTGTTCCGGTCTCAAGTCCATCGTTTCCTTGGCCGTCCCAAAGATCTTTTCCCACGTGGTTTGTAGGTGTTGATCTTTTTGGGTAATCTTGTATTGTCCATTTTGTCTAAATGTTCTTTCCATTGGTATTTGTGCTCTTCTAGTTTATCAACTATTGAAAATATCTCCAGTTCATTTCTTATTGATTCATTGTGTATAGAAAATCCATGTAAGAAACCCAAAGGGAAGGCGTCCAGTACGTGGCCATGAATGAGATAGGAGATTAACATACCATAATTTGAGGGAAGAAAATTATATAGGGAGTGATTGGAAAACTAGTCACGTTAGCTATGTCCGCGCGGCTATGGACCTATGGGTTCGATAGTGACAGTGAGTTGGTTATTATTTCTACTTACTGAGAACATTAAATAGCTTTATTTAAAAATACATATCAGCTTCCTCATCGTGCTTTATTTAATTTTTTCGTGACCGCATACCTTACAAGGATTACTCAATCTTATGGATAACGTGTGAGCACCATTAATAGCATATTACGATGCGAGATTGGAAAGTGGTTTTTACAGAAACGAGGATTTATAATTTCCGAGATTCTGTGCGTTGCACATTATTTTTTACGCAATGGTCTTTTCGAAATAATAAATAATAGTAGAATAATAACATATTTTTTTGGAAATATTTGCGTTCGTTATAAACAACTGACTAACGTTAACAGTATGGGCAATGTTTATTAGTTGAGATTACAGCAGGCCGGGACACCAATCAGTCATAAAATAGCGGCAAGTTCGTACTTATTGTTTTATATTGTTTCAAATAAAGTTTAGTTCATATAAAATGCAGTGATTTTTTCTTGTAATGTATATTAACATTAGTCCACCGCTGTGGTCTCGAGGTAGCGTGCTGCCATGTCACGCAGCGGGCCCGGGTTCGATCCCCGGTCGGGACAGTTTTTCTGAGTGAGGTTTTTATCGGGGTTTTTCCTCATCTGTAGGACAAATGTCAGGAAAACTTTAAGGCCCAAACGGTCCCCGAAATCACATGGCCATCATCATCATCATCATTCACCGGTGTGGAAAGCAACGGGAAGCTACCACACCTACAATTCCCTAGTAAAGCTACAAAGCATAGCATGAAAATGCTGTGATTGCAGTGAAAGACCTGCCCTCAGGCAGAATTACTATGGATGGATATTAACACTACCTTTTGGCTATATTTTTGTATATACATTGTATGTAGTATATATAAAGAACAGTAGTTTTATATCCCACACGTGATTTGTAATATGTAATATTAGTAACTTACCTACTCACTGGCACTATCGAACCCGTAGGTTCATGACCGCGCGGACATAAGCTCTCCATACATCCCTATCCTGAGCTAATGCTTTACAATCATTCCCTGTATAATCTACTTCCCTCAAATCATAGTTAATGTTATTCTCCCACCTCATTATTGGTCTACCAACTGGGCGTTTTCCCTCTGGCTTCCCTACAAGAAGTTTCCATGCATGTCTTTCATTCCCCATACGCGCAACCTGTCCTGCTCATCGCAGTCTACGAGACTTAACTGTTATTATATTCCTATAAAGACCACGTAGTTCATTGTTATGTAGTCTTCTCCACTCACCTGTCTGTTCATCTCTCTTTGGTCCAAAAATTTTCCTAAGAACTTTATTATCATAAACTCGTAATCTCATTTCCTCCCTTAAAGTAAGAGTCCATGTTTCGCAGTAATATTACAGTATAGTTATTTAGGTTGGCGACCCCGAAATGTAGGAAGTTGAACTTTCAATCATGGTCGTCATTGCTGTAAGTACGAAAAACCCACTATCGCGCAAAAAAGTCATTTTCGCTACCTTACAAATAGTGTATAAATTACATATGAAAAACATGTAGCTTTCAGCACGGGGTACGTCGTTGCCTCGACATAGAGGGCCCGGGTTCGAGCCCTCGCCGATTCAAGTTTCCTATGTGAGATTTTTCGCAATATTTTCTCACCTGTAAGACAAATAACGGGAAATTCAAATTCCTGCAATATGATTTGAGATCACAATCCTCTCATGTCCACCTTGTTCGTATGAGTGTATATGAGCGAATGGTCCTATCTTAATGTTCGTATTGTCTCGGAGTTGGTCCTGAATCTGAGCTGATTACGAAACCTAGAAGGCTCTCCATGTCACTGTGTAGTCAAAAATTACGTATTAATATATGATCACAGAGTTTATAAAAAATAGCTAACACTAACAAAACACGGAATAGAAGTAAATAATAATAATAATAATAATAATAATAATAATAATAATAATAATAATAACAATAATAATAATGCTTTGTTTTAGCTGGCAGAGTTAAGGCCATAAGGCCTCCTCTTTCACTCAACCAGCGAATAGTAGAATTATACAAAAATTACATACTCATTACAATTTTAAGATATTGTTAAAATACAGACTAAACAGAATAGAATGAAATAAGGTAGAAAAGCTTCCTGAATGAATACTTACAGATACTAGTAATTAAAACCTTAATGTAATATTGTATCAGCAACATTTTTTCGGGAAGTCAGTCATGTTTATAGAATGCCCGAAATGTTGAGTTTAATTCCTATTTCACTCGGTTGATTTACCAAGACTATACATAAGTTATGCCCCAAATGGGAATCAATGACCAATCACGTTTCAATTAATTTTGTTTTACAACCAATCACAGTCTTGTTTCACCTCGATAATTATCGTATTTTGATTACTAAAATAAAGAAAGCTCCCCTTTTTTAATATTCTGAACAGGCCAGAGCATTATTTTGCCGTGACTGACTCTCTAACAAATACCTTGAATATAGCAAATAATGAACAGATTTCTTCGACTTACATATTTGATAATAATTGTGTGTTCAATAATTGTGTTTTAAATACTGATTTTACTGAGTTTTTCCGAGAAAAAAAAATTAATAACCTATAATGTTGGTTATTTTTTTCTCCACTAGGGTGCATTCTTACAATATTGCGATCATATTTGGCAATAAATAGTATGATCAAGTTGCAGTGATGAACAAATGAAACAACCAAACATTTCTCATTTGTTTTAAAACATCGCCGTCTACATTAAATATACAAATATTTTAAAATAAATATATTTAAATAATAATTTGTGAGTAAACAGCTTAATTGTATTCGCTAAATAGTCCTAAAAGATAGCTACTCTTGATTTCCCAATCCTCTAGATAAATTGGAAATCATTCGTGGCATTACTTATGAAAACCTAATTAAAAACGAACGCCGAGAAATTTATAAATCTGTGATAGTATCAATAATTTGTTGTTCATCTTATACTGATGTCATTTATCGGTGAAGTATTGTACGAAACTGTAAACCGTCTATTATGTCATCTCTGAAACATGAAACCAACAGCAAAATTCTTTTCTTTGCAGTTTTCAATGCAGTTTGGTTAGAACATTCATTCTCTCTAGTTTTTTACCTGCAGGAAAGGTTAATAGTTGTTGATAGTTTTGTTCGTGTAGTTGTTTTTTCTTCTACAACAGGGTGTCTGTCATAACATAATATGATCCATTCACAGCTCTGCGGGAGATCCGCCACCAGCGTTCTCCAATAAACGCAATACACCAATATTTTTCAATATTCTGGTTTCAAATAGGCTTTTACTGTACGATTTTTTTTTCAACCACAGGTCAATAATGAAAAAAATTAGTTTCGTTCTATACTAGATGAAACTACATAATATTGACAGGAAATCATGTTGTAGGTTTTTTTTTTAGATTTATAAATAACAAATATATTAACTCTTAAATTGACCATGAATAATTTAATTAATTTTTTTTTCCTAATGCCCCAGGTTGTCATTTCGACATTTCTTCTGTTATCTTCTGGCAAGGCGTACTTGTAACCCACTTCTGAGGTTGGGGCGCCTGGAAGGCGGGGTTACGCTGCCCCGATGACATGAGGGTTGATGATGATGGTAATGGTGCGCCAGGAGAGGCCTTAAACTAAACTTATTCTAATTAGGCGAATATGATATTGATGATCAGATGGTGTTCGGGAACCGTTTAGGTCTTAAAGTTTCCTGACATTTATCTCAGGTGAGGAAAAGCCCCGAAAAAAGTCACCCAGGAAACTTGTCCCGACCGGGATCGAACCCGGGCCCGCTGCGTCACAAGACAGCATGCTACCTCGAGATCACTGCGGTGGACGAATAATTTAATATACATTTATTTAATACTTTAAATAAAATAAAAAAAAGAGTACAAATTGTTTAAATACAGTAATAACTTACAATTTAAGGTATTTTGTATTCACTGCGGTCCGACACATTAAATAACTGGGACGAGAAATTAATGTTTCGCCGACTTGCATCATTTTTACCTACAATTGCATTTTGGTACGTAATCATTTAATCTTCTTCTTCATTTGGTGTTACAACTTCGTAGAAGTTTTAACTTTTTTTTAACTATTTTTCGCCATTCGTTTCGATTTTGGATAAGTCTTGGCCAGTTCCTTATTTCCAGTTTTCTTATATCTTCAATTACGTCATCTCTCTACCTATTCTTGAGTCTACCTCTGGTTCTTATGCTAACGAGTTTCCAGCTATACATTTTTCTGACTAATCTATCGTCATTCATGCGGTCGATATGTCCCAATCAGGCTAGTTTTTGTGGCTTTATTTGATTATGTTCTGATTTTGTGTTAAGATGTTGAATTCACTGTAACGCCGAATTCACCTGTTTCATTAATTGGACCAAATATTTTTATCAGGATTTCCCTTTCGAAAAATAGGAGTTTTTGCATAGTATATTTTTTTCAGGACCCATGTTTCGCTTGCATAGGTCAGCACTGGTATTATAATTTAATACTATCTGTAAATATCATATAACTTTTCAAACGGTTCTTCCTTTCATTCTTAATCATTGATTCCTGAATTTATCAGGTCAATCGCGTCTGTAGTTTGACTTGTAGGATTTATGGCAATAGCGTGAATTTTTATTTTTTATTTATATTATGGTTCACTGATACATCTGTGATAAATTATGATATGACTAATTATAATCAAATTGACTATAATTATGTAGTAATGGAAGTATTACATTTCTCTATGCGGATGAGATAACATGGAAAAGTTTAGCACGGATCTAAATGTAAATCTTTCCAAACACGAATTTAATTATTTTTTTCGTATGAAAAATATGGAATTAAACCTCTAATTAGTCGAGATGTTTGGTTTTATAATGAAAACCTAACCCAGAATGTACCTCCAGGACTGAGGAAAGATACAAAAAATCCCATTCAACCCATAATCTCCCGAAAATAGGTCTTAAATGATACAGTTAAGTCATACATAGTTTATTAAACACATTTTGATAAACTACCGTGGGTGGATTTTTATTTCTGTACAGATGTTCAATTGAGATGAAAACATAGAAATAAATGTGAAATATGAAAATCAAAACAAATACTATTAGGGCCTATTATTTAATTCATAAAATAAATATTGCTGAAATGTTTAAATAAAAATAAAAATATATGTAATTGCCTTGATTATGTATATATATACACTTTCACTGCAATTATAGCATTACCATGCAATGCTTGCAGCTTTACTAGGGAATTGTAGGTGTAGTAGCTTCCCGTTGCTTTCCACACCGGTGAAGGATGATGATGATGATGATAATGATAGGATGATGTCGATGGCCATTTGATTTCGGGGACCATTTGGGCCTTAAAGTTTTCCTGACATCTGTGTTACAGGTGAGGAAAAACCCCGATAAAAACCTCACGCAGAAAAACTGCCCCGGCCGGGGATCGAACCCGGGTCCGCTGCTTGACAAGGCAGCACGCTACCTCGAGACCACAGCGGTGGACATATATATACAATGCGTCCCACATAGGACTGGGCCTGGCAGACAACATACACGCTCCCGCGTTGTTCTTAATTTATTCACAAGACATCTCACTGTATCTCTACATTGTACTGGAACCCCGGGATATCTGTCGCGAAATCGATTACAGACCTCTCTACAGGACTCTGTTTTGACGTATGTGTCGTAAAAACACTCTTTGTTCAAGCGTATTTATTTTTTTTTTGGCATTTCAATGGTGCAACAAGCCACACAAGGAAACTCGTCTTCACTCGACTAGCAAACTCCTCTAACTAACTACGCATGGCTATGCAGTGAGTGAGTCATAAATACAACAGCGCACTGTTGTTTGCCAGGCCCAGTCTTATGTGGGACGCACGGTATAGGCTATATAACTCGAAAGGATAATAAAATAAACATATTCTACAATCATTGAGATATCCATCCATCCATCCATAGTAATTCTGCCCGAAGGTAGGTCTTTCACTGCAATCATAGCATTTCTATGCTATGCTCTGCAGCTTGACTAGGGAATTATAGGTGTGGTAGCTTCCCGTTGCTTTCCACACCGGTGAAGGATGGTTATGATAAGATGAATATGAATGATGATGATTGCGATGGCCATATGATTTCGGGGACCGTTTGGGCCTTAAAGTTTTCCTGACATTTATTTTACAGGTGAGGAAAAACCCCGATAAAAACCTCACCCAGAAAAACTGTCCCGAGCGGGGATCGAACCCGGGCCCCCTGCGTGACAAGGCAGCACGCTACCTCGAGACCATAGCGGTGGACTCATTGAGATATAACGATCAAAAACTCACAAAATATATATTTTATATTTAGATCCCTAATTAGTAAAAAAACGATATCATGATTTTTCTCCTCATTCCATATAACTTTTTGCCTTATAGGTATTTTTATGTCCCACATGCCAACCGCCTTACAGTGGCACAACCTGTCGGTATAGAACACACACACACACAATTTTTTAACCACACAAGGACATGGAGGGCCTCCCCGAATCAGTGATCAACTCAGTGCCAGGATCTCCTCCGAAACAACACAACATTAAGATGGAACAACACACCATTCAAACTAAACATTGCGAATGCGATAATGATGAATATGAATCCTGTATGATCTTCGGAGACCATTTGGGCCTTATAGTTTTCCGACACTTGACTTACAGGTGAGGAGAAACCCTCTCATGTCGTTACTATTTTAAAAATATAGCGAGGTAATAGAATGCGGAATAAATAAATGTAATATATTTTGGTGCAGGCTGTAGCCATCTCACCTGCTCCCCTCATCTCCAGTTTCTAGCTCTTGGCTCACATGACAGAGGCTTGAGCACGGTGCCCTATAATTTCCTCACATACACCGAACTTCTTGAGACGCTGGCAGGTATATTCAAAGCTCGCCTGTGCTTACGCCACTCTACTCCATTATATTTATATTTAATGTCGGCAAAATCGGATTATAATGATGATGGTTCAGATTAAAGAATAATTGGGAGCTAACATCCATTATGTGCTAACATTTCAGCAATAAATCTAACCTAAACAAACTAAATATTAAGAAACTTTCGACTTCGTTATTTACTAGGAGAGGCATTTTCAACATTAATATTATCTTCTCTATTTTGTTTGACAAGCATTTTCTTCTTGCGCTTCAGGAGCGATAGTTGATTCAATAGAGATTTAGGCCTAAGCTAGAATTGTACACTTACTATATTAAGGATTGTGTAAAAGAAAAAAGAATATTCGAGAATAAAATTTATACAAAAATGTATGGGCCAAAGCTATAGTAGCTAATACCAGGCATGCTCTGCTACGCCTAACCTTCGCCATTTCCATTGGAATAAAATTGAAGTTATTATTTATCTTCAGTCCATCTCCTGAATCGTTTCTGTACGCTCAATGACGTCAACTTAAGAGCCTAAATAATGAGATTTATATTATGATCTTGAAGATTTTTAGGCTGTAGGCCGTGGTCGTGAGGCTTGTAGTTCCCCGACGTTTCGCCAGAGACTGCGTCTGACATCCTCAAGAGTTGTCTTGAGACTGAGGGAACTACAAGCCTCACGACCACGGCCTACAGCCCGAAAATCTTGTTCAAGTTCATCATAGCAACTCCAGCCGTGAAAGTCTACGTGAATACAACGTGATTTATGTTTAGTTGAATAAATAAAAGGAAAAATAATTATACATTTATATCGTAATTATTTTAGATACCCGTGCTGATTACCCGGCGTTGCCCTAGAATCTACTTATCCCGATCTTCTTGTCATACATGAGCTGGAAGATAAAATTCGTTATTGTCAGTTATCCGTAAAGGATAAACATATGTTGTCGCTGACTTTTTTGTAGAGTTTTTTTTTTTAGATAGTCAGTTGTGTATACATTCATGTTGTGTATTTGTTATGGTTTAGGTAGCTTAAGCCATTTAAGCGCCCAAAAGCTACTTTTTTTCACGTTTTTCACTAAACGTGATTTTGAAGGGTGAAGGGGTTGAGTATTACGACTCTCTTATAGCCTAAAATCTTCCCGCAAACATTTTGCAAAAGCCCCATCAGAATCGTATGAACGGTAAGGCAGCGCATAAAATATGAACAAACATTCATTTTTATACAGAGTGATTCAAAAGTCCCTTGACATTTTCCTCATATCGTCAATTTGTGTATTTTTGTTACAAGTAACTGGAAACTATGCTAACCATAGAGGAAAGATTAGCTGTCTTTTCGCTCATATACGAGGATTGACGTACTGGCAGGTCCAAGAAGAATTCACGAAAAAGTCATAAAACTAGGTCCTAGCAGGCAAGCTATTAGAGATATGGTACTGATGTGGCACGTAGAGGGAGACCGATTACAATACCAGAAGACGTGCAAACCATACAGGATGCCACCTCATGAAGTCCTGGTGCATCAAACAGAAGACTCAGCAGAGAGTTGGGTATGTCCCAAAGCACTGTATGGCGTACCTTGCGCTTCGAACTGAACAAACACCCTTATCACATCCAGAAAATGCACAAGACTATGTAGCTCGACAAGCTACGGTAGGCCTATATGTGATGACCTGTTAAATGCCATTGAAAATCAAGACCACATGGAACGTGTGTTGTTCAGTGATGAGGCAACATTCCACGCATGTGGACATGTCAATAGGCATAATTGTAGGATTTTGGCAGGCGAAGCGCCAAAGGCCATACAAGAATTTCAGAGAGACACAGCAAAGGTAAATGTGTGGTTGGGAACAACAGAAACAATAATTTTGCGGACCATTCATGTTTGCGGAAACAACAGTAACTGGAAGTAACTATCTTGATACGTTAGAACAATACCTGGAACCGCAGCTGGCACAGGAGGCTGAACAAGATACTGTGATTTTCCAGCAAGATGGTGCACCACCCCATTTTGCCATCATTGTTCGTGACCACCTCAGCGAATTTTTCCGTGGTAGGTGGATCGATTGTGATTTGCCGAGAATTTTGGGCGGCCCGTTCTCCAGATCTGACACCACTAGACTACTTTGTTTGGGGTTTCGTTAAGTCCAAAGTGTATGAAGTGAAGATGAACATCTTACAACAATTGAGAAACCGAATAGCTGCAGCGGTAGCTGCATTCACACCAGCTATGCTGGCAAAAGCGTTTTACTGTACACAAGAAAGATGCAGTCTGTGCCGTGATTTAGAGAGCCACCACATTGAATTGTACTGAGTTTAGCATCCAGTGGTCATTACGTTCTATATGCAATAACAAGTTTAGCATTAAACATTGTTTTGACGAAAATGTCAAGTGACTTTTGATACACCCTGTA
The DNA here is from genome assembly GCA_030220185.1 of Diploptera punctata. NCBI lineage: Eukaryota > Metazoa > Arthropoda > Insecta > Blattodea > Blaberidae > Diploptera > Diploptera punctata. Next base: position 925,231 of record JASPKZ010010272.1, read on the forward strand.
TATTAGATTAACACAAGAAGACTATAATATACGATACGCTTTAAAGGATAAAAAAGATAAAATTTGTATTTAGTTGCAAGCTGGTAGGATGTACTTCAGTAATTCAGACATCTGTTGATACATACGCTTCTTTGCTGTATATTTTTTTGAAACATTATCATGAGAATGTATCCAGTTTTAGATTGAATTCAAACTCTACAAAAATAAATATATAAAATTACATATGGAATGTAAGAGTGGTTTGGTTGTTATTTAAGAGGACTATTAGAAGTAAAAGGATACTTTTATGTCGCAGAAATATGTCGGCAACTGTGTTATTCTAATGGAATCTGAACTAACAACATTCCAAACTTGGTCGCCACAAGGCAATCACAGTATGGTTCAGTTGCGGTAGCAGCAAAAAATGTCCAATTGACAAAAGTTCGACTGATCATAACTTAATTATCCGTGGGATCATTCATTCAAAAAAACACACGAATACGAACTGCCAGAGGACTGACGTCTGCAAATCGATTTCATCCTTACAAATTAAATAAAAAAAAAACTTAAGAGATAGACTTCTGCTTTAATTAAACGTAGATAAATACAGGCAACCTATTAATCTCATTTAATAAGATTACAAGCACGTAAGCAATTATTTATTTATAGACCAACAGAAAATGACTTCTATGTCTTCTTACTTATTGTTCATCTGAACACAAAAAAAAGGCGGATAGGCCTACTGTATACTTAAGGGACCAACCAATTTAAATATATAACGTAGCATAATGCAAAATACACAATTCTAACTCATATTTTTCACATGGTAAGCTTTTAATACGAATTTTTCTGCAGAATATATTTTTTTGTCAGAATGAGATTTTGGAATTTGTTAAGAAATATTTATATTTCAAGTTCCAAAGTTCTCGATTATAGAATACTTTATAAAAAAACTAGCTAATACCCGGCGTGCGCTGCTACGCCTAAATTAAGGAAGATTAATGTGCTTTTATCATCATCATCATCTGCCTTTCAAGTATTAGGCCCAGTGGCCCGTTACGGTCTCCCGCCATCTCCGAAAAGGTCGACCCACAGATCTTCTGCCTCGAGGAATGTAGTAAAGAATTTGTTTTGGTATTCTGTGACGATCCATGCGCTGAATATGGGCTAGCCAATTGTTTCTATATTCTTGGAGGTATTCAGATATAGGTACGATGTTTAACTCTCTGGCTATTGTATTCCTTCGACTGGTAGGAAAAAGATTTAAAACCGGAAGGAATGTGCTTTTATGTTTAGTTGAATAAATAAAAGGAAAAATAATTATAAATTTATTTTTTTTAGATACCCCGTGCTGATTACCCGGCGTTGCCCGGGAATCTACTTATCACGATCATCTTGGCATAAATGAGCTAAAAGACAAAATTCGTTATAGTGAGTTTTCCGTAAAATAATACCCGCCATGTGCTGCTATCCTTGCACAGGAATCTACGTACTTCTCTCGATCTTCTTGGCAACAGTGAAAGACAAAAATGGTTATTGTGTGTTATCCGTAAGAGATAAACATATGCTGTCGCGGATTTTTTTGTAGAGCTTTTTGAGATATTCAATTCTGTACATTAATTTTGTGTATTTGTTATGGTTTAGGCAGCGTAAGTCATTAAAGCGTCCAAAGATCTACTTTTTTCACGTTTTCCACTACAAAGGGCTAGTTATAAGGGCATAGGGAGTATCACAACTCTCTTATACCCTATGTACATCCCGGGAATCTCCTGAACATTTTACAAAAAGCCCCTTTACAATCGGATCAACGGTATGGCCGCGCATAAAGTACGAACAAACAAACAAACACACACACATTTTTATATATAAGATAACACCATCAAACGTTTATTTTGCATTTTTTTAATTTGATATCCAGTGAGCAAATTTGTAAATTATAAAATAATAATTAATACATTATATTTTACATTATTATTAAGTATAGGCTCTAGATTATTTTATTATTACTGTTAATAATATTATTATTGTTATTATTATTATTTCTCCCATTTTTCCCTCCCAAAACATAATTCCAGCATTTCTTCTTACTCATTTGAATCCATTAAATTTTGTATGTTTCTATGATTGGGCGGCAGGTCTGGTCAGCCGGTATCATTGAATATCACAGATCTTCAATAATAGTGGCTTCATTTCATCTCATTCCTAGACCTGGCATTATGCCGGAGACGAATAGAGGGTTTACCTTTTTAAAACGCCAGAGGTCTATATGATTCTAAAAGTTTCAGATTAATTTACAAATTATGTGTGTAATATATATATAAGTAATGGTATCTGGTCCGGGTTTATGGTATAAAATTCCATTATTTGAATTTTATTCTCGGCCAAATCTTAGAATGTTTTCCTTGAAGCAGAGCTAAGGGATGAACACTGATTCGAGTCCCCATGGAAGAAGACTTTTTTAATGGAATTTCGGCCAGCAAATAGTGACTGCAGGATAAGAAACACTATAACTCTTGGAGCCCTGACACACTGACCCTACTGTGATGAGCCTGATGACACACATTGATGTTTCGTGGTGTGGAGTTATCCCAAATCATCAAATGTTAAAACACGAGTTATATTTCATATCGAATAAAAAAAACTGGGTATGAACTGACCTTCCATCCTCGTATGAAAATTGAATAGACAAGTGGTGAAATTCCGTTAAAAATTTAAATTACGATTGAGGAATTGAGTCGCAATAAACATATGTCTTTCTTACGCACAGACAGCTACCACTTAAGATAACCTTAGTTATTCGAGTCACAGTAGAAAAATAAATAGGCAAGATAAAAAGAAATAGGACAACGGAATGGAGTGAGTTTCCGAATATAGTAAAACTTAAAAGATAACTTATAACCGGTCAATTTAAATGCATTAAATGTGATATCTGTCGTTTCATTGAGTGCAGAATAACTATTGTCGGAGTAAATATAAGAATCAAGTAGGGATAAACGACCTGTGAGGATTGCTATAAATTTCTGTTTATGGGAAAGCATGAAATGTGACTGGAGACTCAGATGCGTGTGTAAGACACGAACATGGTAACTATTTATGTGCTCTCTTTCCGCTGTCAAGTCTGGCCATGAAATTAATATAAATACCATGTGAGTCAGTGCCTCCAACACTAACTACATCTCCAGAAAAAAACTTCTTTTAATTATCCTGGATTAATAACGTCCTAATGAAACTCTTCTACCATTAACTTTTTTTGTTTCTTCATTATCATTCCTCTCTAATATTACATTTTTCCATCTACTATCGTCCTTGGAGTATTTTAAATGTTCATATTTTCTTAATATTGTATTATAATCTCTTGGTTTCCTCCACCAAGAACCAAGAAGACTCGGATTGAATTAATGTTTTCAACATGCATTTCCCTCTCTCCCCCACAAGGAGAATAATTTTATCAGTGGCGAGTATTTCGATGCTCTCTACTATCAAGGACATTATTTCCATTCTTAATGTCCTATCAAAGCGCTATTCCATGTTAAGAATCGAAAAATGTTCTCTAGATGAACAATATTTGGGAAGATTTAGAATATAATCAATCAATTAATATATTCAAATTTCGGGATTTGAATATTTAATAGGGTGGATTGTAATTAAAAATTTACAAACAAAGCAAATAGGAAAATCAAATGGCCTCTGTGTAGTTTGGAAGTGCGACCGGCATTATAACAATGTGAAAAATACTGCTAAAACAAAATATTAATGACTTTTAATGACTGTTTAGAATCCAGAAATTATGGTAAATTAGTGTCACACATAGAGTGAGAAACAAAATTTAGCGCGATGTTGCTATATTATTTTTAATTGCAGCAGTGAAATAGGCAAACATTTTACGCAGTTGTTGTACCTGGCAACGGTTCAGACAAATATATGTAGTTAAATTTGTCAAATATATCATGTAGTTCTCCTAAGGCCCCGCAATGTAGCTGAGTGCTCTAAGGCATTATGCCTTGGCGCGGAGCTAGAGGACACGCACTGGTTCCAGTAGCCTGGGGGGAAGATTTTTCTTAAGCATTTTGGAAGTATGGGACTGGTACCACCCATAATCTCGAGGAATTTTGATAGCTACAATATGTAGAGTCTCTAGAATATAGCATGAGAAAACCAACTATAAAATCCTCCCGAAAGTTTGACCAGCTCTTCCCAATACTGGATGATAGTCCACTTTTGAATTAAACCCCGCGGAAGTTGAAAACTCATACGTATAAAATATACCACGAAAGTACAAATCCTATTGTTTATGCTTTAAGTTTTCTTTCGTGTACTTTCAAATTCTTTAATTTTCTGCAGTTCGGAAAAAAAAAAACTGGAACATATATAGGAGTGATTCACACAGTACAATATTAAGGAAAAACGCGAAATTCATATGCTGAGAGGCCACTGATATCACTCAATTTTATTATTATGAAAAGTGATAATGATCCGCAATCATACACCTTCATAACTCTACCTTATATGAAGCAATTTATGCCACATCTATATGTCTTATCTAATATACACCGTGTCCCATTCAGACCTCCCACATATTAATTAATCATAACTCTCAAAGTATGCGGAATTATGAAATGAGGTTGGTATTAAAAGAAAGAGGAACTCAAAGAATTTTTATTTTCATTGTTGTAGTTAATTTATCTGTCGCATGTTGGACAATAATGACATAAAACAAAATGGTGACTCCTCAGAAACAAGCACAAACTGTTTTCTGGTATGTAGAGACGCAGTCAATAATTAGAGTTTAAAGAAATTACCAGAGAGAATATGGAGGAAATGCACCTGACGGAAAGATATATAAGGCATGGCTTGAGAAGTTCCTGGCTACTGGCAGCGTTAAACAAACAATCAGGAGGTGCTCGTACACGTGTTTCAGAAGAAAGGGTTGAAGAAATTAGAGCAGGATAGAGGTGTTTTAGTGTGTGGCAATGAAAATTCTTAGAGTTTCCGTTTCGTTTAATACCAGCCTCAATTCATAATTCCGCATACTTTGTTAGTTATGATTAATTAAAATGTGGGAGATTTGAATGGGACACTCTGTAGAATAAGGACTCAAATATCCTTAGAGTATTTTATAAATATGATAGATATAACAATATTTGCATAATTATTACAGTTTTTACTGTACATTATAGGCCTATATGTAAATTTTATAATATGTTAATATTTTATAATAAATACTTTTTTAGGCTCTTTTTTTCAGATCCACAAATATGTATTTTTATTTAAATTTCATTTTCAAACGTTTTTGCAACGATCTAAATTCAACAGAATTAAATTTATAGAAATATAAAACAATGATTAATGGTAAAATGAATAGTAGCGATTAAATTCCGACATAGCATTTACTTTCATGACCGATGAAAACCACAAAAAAGCTTAGCAGGTATCGGCATCACAGATACGAGTCTCCACCGCTACCATATGAATGAACTCATTCGGTTATTTGGATGCATTGTCAGTCAACCTTATTCAAATGCTTACTATTCTCAATAGTTCGGCAGAAAAAAAAGTTTATAGTATACGCCTATATCCTAACAACTGTTATTATTTATTTGCAACCATTGGAGTACTTCGTGTCCTCTGCAAGAAAATTACATTTTAGAGGAATATCCCATTCTATTAACACATTTTAACCTCTTACATGTATTCGTACTTTTAAGTGCCAAAAGCCACCCGGGCCTTACAGTGGCACGACCTGTCGGGAGAGGAATTTTTACTATGGATAGAGTAGACAGATAAGGCTCTGCGGCCATCACTTAAGTGTTGGCGGTGAGCGAACCATTTTAGTGTCTTTCTTAATAGGTAGAACCCCGGGTTGTTGTAAAATACATTAGCCCCTGTTAAAATTTTTAATTCAAATTTGAAGTTCATTAGCAGAGTGAAGACGGAAGCGGACCTTTTGGGGTTATATTCCAGCATTTGCTCTTTGGATTGAGGGAAACCGCTTAAAACCTCAATCGGAATAGTCGATCACGAGGGATCTTGCCAAGTTTGGCTTACGGATGACTACATTGGGAGGGCCAAAACCGGACATCAGGTTTCTCTCTATTTAAATATAATATGTGTACATTTCAGATTATTACAATTATTCATACAACAATGGTAACATGTGCATTTTTTTAAATTTTTACTGTTCAGTTGTTGTTGTTGCTGTCCTATCTGTAGTTGTCACTAGCATACTCTTTAGACCACACAAGATATGGAGGGCTCCTCGAATGAATGATGAGTTCAATGTCAGGGCCTCCTCCGAGACTACACAAAATTAAGACAAAAGACACCATTCACACACATATTCATACTAATCATGGCGAATATGATGATGATGATGGTATCATTACTGATATTTCAGTAAACAGACTAAGTTGGGCAGGACATACGCAGAGGATGACAAAAAAATTAAGTAGTTGGAAGAATTATAGATAGTACACCAGAAGGAAGCCGGAGAACCGGAATACTGAATTTGAGACGGACGGATGGAGTACTACACAATGTCAAATCTTTAACATTCAAGAATTGGTGGACAGTTGCTAGAGACAGAGAAGACTCGAGAAAAATTCTGATGGAAGCCTTGACCACATCCAGGACTGTTGTGCAAATAATGATAATGATTATGATGCTCAGATGATGTTCTGGGACCGTTTGGGCCTTAAAGTTTCATGAAATGTGTCTTACAGGTGAGCAACAACTCCGAAGAAAAACCATCAGCCAGGAAACTTGTCCCAACCGGGAATCGAACATGGCCCCGCTGCGTACGAGACATTGCCGATTCCCCAAAAGCACAGAGGTTGACTTAAAGCATTATAAAATGATGAAATGGACCACAGTAATGAACACTTTCCTCAATGACTCTGAATTCCTAACATATATTTCGGCTCCTTTTGTACGTAGGACATCTGTCCCATAGATTTTTTATTCACTTATTTCTTGCCTTTTCTCTTTGTAGCATAGCAAACTATCTTTTACATTTCCCTGTTTATATTAGCTTCAACATTTAAAAGGATTTAACCCGAGTTGAACTGAGGAAATTCACGAAAAACTGTCAGTTTTGTCGATCACACGAATAAAAATGGGAGTATCCAAATGCTCGTTTCACGCTACCGATTGAGGCAACTCGCTCAATTTTGTTGGTGAAATTATAAACTGATTGGAATTTATTTCTGACCGTTCCTAGACGTAATAATTGCATTGAGTAATTTTATGCTCTTCAATTGAGAACGGCATTTCGCTAGCTGAGATCTCCAGAGAGCTGCCTGCACTCCAACACCAATTCCAATTTCAAGCGCAAATACTGTGGCAGTATCTTTTGTGAGATTAACCAGATATTCTACGCGTTGGCAATTTCATTTCAACTATTCGCAGCTGGAATGAGGGGTATTTTCATAATTTAAATTACACACCGTCATGCTAGTGAAAACTTGTAAATGTAGTCATGCGGTTCTCTTTAATAGAGCTTTCACGTGTGAAAATCCAGTTGCAGTGGCGTCCACTAACATTTCCAACACTTTCAAATCAATCGCTTCTTATTTAATCACAATTACTTTAAAATTCAGATATCACAAAATTCGATTATTATATACCAAAGAATATCCTAGAGTGAATCATGGATTACCACTACCAAACATGAAAGTAAAATCCAAGCAGCCGTGATGAAATTTTTAAGAAGAGTAAAAGGCTGCACTAGAATGGACCAAATAAGAAATGAGGATATCCGTGAAGAACTGCAGATCTACTCCATAAAAGAAAATATATTTAACAACAAGATACAGTGGAAAGAACATGTAGAAAGAATGGAAGAAAGATTACCAAATAAAAACTTCCATTATTTTCCAAGAGGAAGAAGAGATGTCGGACGTCCTCGGAAGAGATGGTCTTAGATCTATTAGTGAAGACGGAACAGGCAATCTTGCCTAAACCAGGAAGTGAAGAAGAAGAAGAAATCCAAAGAAAATAGAGCACAATCTGGTGTAAGTCTGTTGCTATATCAAATGTTTGATGAAAGTATAGAAGATGTTGAATATATAAATTATTACTTTTACATGTAAAATTCTAAGTTACTCCTGGAGCGACAGGCCTAGAAGGCCCTTAGCCTATCAGCCGGCTGCTGGTTTCACATCTACATGTGTCAATCACAGAGGTAGATGATCATCCAGCCAATGTAGGGGTGACATGTGGTCAGCATGTCCAGTCCCCCAGCCGTTATAGCTGGTTTTCTCAACCTGGAGCCGCTACTTATTGTAGCTACCCAAATGCCTCACGATGCTGGGTGGGCACCGGTCCTATACTGGCCGAAATACCATGAGAAAATTTCTTCCTCATGGAGACTCGAACCAGCGCTAAGTCCCGTAGCTCTGCGCCAAGGCTTCCTGCCTTAACCACTCGGCCACGGCGCGGGACAAAAGTAAAGTTACAAAATAATAATGTACATTTTATAGTAAAGTAGTCTCACTACAGGCCTCAGGAGGCCCTTGGGGTAGTAGGAGGTTAAGGCTCCCACTTTTTCTGGACCATCGGCAGCCGGGTTGTCAGCCCTGCGTGACGGCTGCCTTTACCCCCAGAACAAGCATATATAAGTATATAAATTCGCATATACAAAGGTATGGTTTGATCAGTTATCTTATATGGAGCAGAAACTAGGACAAATACAACAAAAAACTAAACAAATAATAAGCACATATCTTAAGAACTATTCAGGGGTAAACTTATTTGATAAGATACACAACACAGAAATTAGGGACAAATGTCATATTCAAGACATAACCAAACTTATTGTAGACAGACTAAAATATTGGAAAGATCATATAGAAAGAATGGAAGACAATAGACTTGCAAAAAGAGCTAAAGGAGATAGACCAATGGACGGGAGAAGAGTAAGAGAAAGACCAGTCAAGCGATGGATAGACAGTGGATGCACATCCATTACTTCTTCCTCCGATGAGTGATTTGGGAAATAAACAGGATGAAAATCCTACAAATAAAGAATAAGAAGAAACATACTTTAAAATTCCATTAAATGTCATCCAAACGGACTACCAACTCAGTAATGTAACTGACTAATGAAGTGACTATCTTTAGTAATCAACTGATTTGATGTTTACTAGATGAAAATCCATGAGTATTTGATAGATAAAACTATAAAAGTTTTATGTGGTTTTCATATATATTCATTTTATTTATAATATTCGTAACATCTGTTTCAATACACTGTATATCCTTAGGATGAATATTATAAATACAAATACATTTTCCATTTATGTGTTTACATAACATAATTAATTAGTGTATAAAACATTCGTCAAAAGAAGATACAGTGTATTGAAACAGCTGTTACATATTTATGAAAATCATGCAAAACTTTAATAGTTTTATTGATTACACTGGTCAACATGATTTTTGTCTCATGAGTACCAATATTTGTGCTTAATGCAGTTTTTTATCGTGTTTTCAAATATGTATTCGGAATTTCTTCATCACCCACTGCTTTTTATTTCAGTTTCAATTAATGGATTTAAATATTGCTTTAATAAACGTTTTTTCGTCCATTTGTCCATTGTAAAATAAACCAAATGAGCTAACTCAGGAGATTTCAGCTATGGAAAAGAGATATTAAGGCAAATGTAATCCTAATATGCTGGCCGATTATTGTTGGACCATCAAGAGAGATGCTCCACAGGCGAAATATAGCAGAAAATCGTAATTTCTTACTTTCTAGGTGAGTCCGAATGTTTGAATATTGTGTAGTTACGAATGTAGAAAATATTAAAAGTGTCTGAAATTATAAATTCCTGTCTCTCGGAAACCTTGCGCGATGGAGAAAAACCGATATCATATTTGAATTCAGGAGAAAAAATATTATCAGAATCACACATTTTTTCTTTCTGAGACGAAAAAAATTTAATTTTTTGTTGCTCAGTGTTATTTTTTTATATAAATTGCATCTATTTTTGTTTTCTTTCATTCATAGTTATCTTCCCAAGTTTATACAGAATACACAGGGATTTTACGACCTGATAAGAGTCATTGAGTGGATTTCTCAATCAAAGTCTAAACGACGATATCGGTTTTCCAATTAGTTATTGTTTCCATAACACCTACAAAAATGACTGAAAATTCACAGACATTATTACGAAACTATAGACATGATTCAGATATTTGTTTTTGTAACTAACAGCCGTAGGTTTTCAGTTTTTATGGTTGTTATGGAAACAATAAACACATCGGAAAACTGCGGTCGTTGTTTAGACTTCGGTTGAGAAATCTTAAAACTTGAACCTCGGACCTGGAGGGGAGTGTGGCAGCAATTAGACCATCGGTAACGGCATCCTCTGTGGCAGCAATTAGACCATCGGTAACGGCATCCTCGAGATCCATAAAAAATTAGAGTTTGTACACACACAAACACACAGGGGGCAGAGGCTTCTAATTTGGATTGCCGGATCTGTAATCTGGCCAATAACCCTGATGGAACTGACATTAACATCTGGGGTGAATTTTGGTGAAGTCCGGAGAGTCTAACTTAGTCAAATCCCTCTCCTCACCTCCAAGTCAGCCCTCCCCCCCGGGACCTTAAGATCTGATAAGATTTTAAGATGCAAAATAGAGAGTGAGGTGTGGAAAGAAACGGGAAGCTACCGCACATATATATTCCTAGTAAAATTGCAAACATGGCATGATGAGTCTATCTATGGTTAAGAAATGAGTGAAGAATGCTGAGTTTGCAGTTAAAGACCTGCTCTTGGGCAGAACACTATAAATATAAGAGACCTTAGGAGGCTCTTGTGATAGTGGGAAATTAAGGCTCCCTTTTTTCTAGACAATTGGCACGAGATGTCGGCTGGGTTGTTAGCCCTAAGTGACGGCCGCCTTTAACTCTGAACAAACGCCTCTTACTCATTTCTGTTAGAGGTTTAGTCGACTCCAGACCAGGAGGTTTAGGTCAGTTTAAAAATCCTGACCTCAACGAGACTCGAAACCCGAACATCCGATTTGTACCGTATGCTCTCAATTAAACTACGCTACGGCGTATCCCAATCCTATATATATATATATATATATATATATATATATATAGTGTGTGTGAGAGAGAGAGAGAGAGAGAGGGAGAGAGAGAGAGAGAGAGAGAGAGGGAGAGAGAGAGAGAGAAGGTGCAATTTTTTATTTTTATATTTTCTTCTTTTAATCTATGGAAGGAGACTGAGCATGAACTGCCATACAGGCCACCTCCAACTATTCACTTCGTTTATTTTATTATCTGATATGCGGGGATTTTAATTTAACATTTTATTATATGGGAGAAGAAAATAAAAATATAATGTGAATATACTTATAAAGAAAATTAGACAAACTAGAGATCAATAAACTCCACAATTAGTTACAGCACTTAAAACATTGTACAATGTATGTCCCTAATGATCATATCGCCAGCAAAGAAGAAGAAAAAAAAATACGACATGAACATTAGCAAATAAAAGAGACTGAAAAGCTCAAAAAGCAAATTCTAACAAAAATAGACAGAACTCCTGTCAACAAAGGCTATATTTTATTTATATTGTAGACAGAATTCTGATCCAGTTAACAATTACAATATTTGCTGTCCTGTTTTCTTTATAAGAAACGCCTTTGAATGCGAAGGTTCTGTAAAATATTTAGTAAGAAAGATGCTGACTAGTAAATGAATGACAGGTTAGAATGTGGAAGAATAAATTTTGTAAGTTACAAAAAATGTTAATGACATTCTCCCACAAGTTTATAACAAACTCTTTGGGTGGGCTTGCTACTTCTGATTTTTCAGTCTGTAAAAATGAGTTAAAAAAATACAAATAACTGCATGTTTATATCGAAGCAGATAATGCATCTAATGTTTATGTATAAAGACAGTTTCATATCAATCAGTTCACAAGAAATTAAGAAAAGAAAAAGAGAGAAAGAAAATAAATGAAAGATTTAAAATTCAACTACTACCAGCATCCATTTATTTATTCATTCTTTCTTTTACAATATCATTTTAAAAAGTCCGTCACGCAGCAATTGCGTAAATTAAGCGAATTCCTCAGCAAGTAGAATGTAAAGTTCCACTTTGCTGGTTTACGAAATATTAATTTCTTTTGTTAACACTTAAATTGGAGAAACACTAATGTATCCTGCCAGATATTTAAACGTCTGACCGAAGAGGAAGAAAGATTTTTTTCGGGTTTTAGACAAACCCTCACATCGGTTTGATTTTGCTCATTTTATTTATGTGGGATATACTGAGTTTTGTATCGAAAAATTGAAAATTGCGACCGATACAGCGATTTTTAAAATTTCTTCTAATGGTCCGATTTTGGTGGTTAACAAACTCGACCTTATTTTTCTAATTTATTCTTATATGCCGGATTTCGTTCCAAAAAAATGCTGCAGCCAGAGCGTTAACGGATACATACACACACACACACACACACACACACATATATATATATATATATATATATCAATTCTTTGCGGTAATTTCTTGTACTTAGTACGAAGGATCCATGAAGATGTGTAGGAATGTTTTAAAACATTTTCATGAGAATAACCTCAAGAGGTTACACCTTCGAAATTAGCTAAAATATCATGTACTAGCTTATAACTAGAATAGAAGAATACGACAGCCTCGAAATCTATGCAAAAAAAAAATGCCCCAGGTTGTCCTTCTGGACTTTTCTGGTGTTCTCTCCAGGCATTGGCGTAATTGTAACCCACTTCTGAGGTTTGGGTGCCAGGAAGGCAGGGTTAGGTTGCCCCGATGATATGATGAGTGATGATGATAGTGGTGCGCCAGGAGAGTCCCTAATCCTAAGCGTAATAATCCAAGATGAATATGAATGATGATTGCGATGGCCATATGATATCGGGGACCGTTTGGGCCTTAAAGTTTCCTGATATTTGTCTTAAAGGTTAGGAAAAACCCCGACAAAAACCTCACCTAGGAAACTATCCCGACCGGGGATCGAACCCTGGGCCGCTGCCTGACAAGGCAGCACGCTACCTCGAGACCACAGCGGTGTTACGATTATAAATCTATCTATAATGACGTAGCCCATTGTTGAGCCATAGCCTCTCCTTTGTAAGACGTTACTAGACCAAGTTAATTTTAAGTTACCTTATTTGCTCATAGATGTCATGGATGGCGTGCGGCCAACACTCGGACCCAATGACACATCTGACAGGCAACTAAGAACGTCGATGTCGGTAAATTTTGCATAAAGGCCTCTTTATTCAGGCTTAAGGATCTTTTACGAGCCTGAATACGGACCACATTGTACGAGTTCAAGATATGGGGAATAAACAGTTCCGAATGTATGTTTACAGAACATATTTTCTTCATGTAAAATGTTAGAAATATTTACCCAAAATTTTAACATAAACCTTTGATGCACCTTTTATAGCCTAACATGTGCTTAAGTACGAGTAGTTCTGTTCGGTATTTACGATAAACTTTATATCTTAATATTTTTATATGCTAGCAAACATATGCATTTGTTCATTAATTCTAATAATAAAATATAATAATTAAGACATTTTGTCTGTATATTCTTACCTTTTATGGTTGATTTTGTCGAACATATGTTTCATGACTTCTGAGCCCCATCGTCGGCGATTACAGACTGAATTTTCTCAAGTTGTTATCGCTGACGATGGGGCCCACAAGTCCTGAAAGCTAATGTTCGACAAAAATAACCATATGAGGTAAGACTGTACAGACGAAATGTCTTAATTAATAAATAAACCTCTTAATGTCACTCCTATTGCATTTTAAAATTAAATATAAGTTTAATGTAAACATGTATTGTATATATTGTCTGCTTGGTTGGGAATCTAATAGAAATTACAAACAATATTATTTTATGATAAATAAAAAACGTAATTAAAATTATATTTTGCAACCTGCTGTCGATTTCTGAACAAAATTTAATTATTTCCACGTTTTTTTAGAATCTATTGTATTCTCGTAACAAAGGAGCCGCATTCCATGACCTTCTATGTGATCTGATTTATTTTTAATATCGGTTGTGCTCTGTTTCCATTTTTTACAAAAATGATTCTGAATTCCTAACTTCTATTTCGGCTCCTCTTGTACGTAGGCCATTTGTTCCATCGATATTTTTTACTCGCATCTCTCTGCTTTGCTCTTTGTAGCATAACAAATTATCTTCTACATTTCTGTGTTTATATTAGCTTTAACAATACCCTGGCTTTATCTCGAGTTTTAATCAAATATAACTTAAAATAGCTTAAATTCTCTCCCACAATATAAAATGCAAGGTTTGCAAATACTGAGAATTATTTATACATTCTTACATTTTATTGTCTTATTACAACCACAGTTTGACAGTTAGGAGATAATTTATAAGAAAATCAATAATATTCGTACGTCTATATGTGTGACACAGTAAAACCTGTATTAGCCGGAACCTTTATAAGAAGGAAACCTGTAGAGGCGGAAAAAATCTCCAGAACGGTACGATTTTATATGTAAAATCGTCATGTATAAGCCGGAAACCTTTATAACGCGGAAACAGAATGGTTTTTATAGTACCAATAGTTAATTGTTGCCTCAGTAAGACGGAAAATTATTCTTAAGCACGTTCTTATTACAGTATTAATGACCACACGTAAAAATTCTGCATATGACGCTTTCTGCATTATATCGTTTTACCTTCTTGTGTTACCATTGTATTGGGGGATACCCCTGTTTATGTGTGACAGCAAGGAATTCCTCTCTTTTCCTTGCCTGCTTACGTTACCTGCGAGGGAGTTGGGAAACTCTTCAGTCTTCCTGTAGTTGAGTCCCTTCTCGCTTTTGTTTTGTGTTGCCGTGCAAACTGAGCTGTGTTACATACACTATTTTGTCTGTATTTCAGTCAATACTATTTAAAGCGTTCATGTAAAATCCTTACACTGTGTGAGAAAATCCAAGCTTGTAATTTGGGAACCCTTTATAAGAAGGAAAACTGCCAAGACGGAAATATATATAAGGAACCGTCATGTTCCTTCACAGATCGGTTTTACTGTAAGTATTTTTTTTGTCCAATGCCATCATGTTTCCTTTTACGGCATTTTTGGCTTTCTCCCCTGGCATTGGCAGAATTGTAATCCATTTCTTAGATTGGGGCACCTGGAAGGCTGAGTTACGTTACCCCGATGACATGATGGGTGATAAATGATAATGAAGTGCCAGGAGAGTCCTTAAACTAAACTTAACGTAAATTTCAGACCATGGGTAACCTTTAAGGAAACATGCCTATGGCCTGACTGGGAATGGAACCCGGGACCTAATGAACTGTATTCAGAAACGCTGACCACTAGCCCATAAGGTTGGTCAAAATATCCCAAGTAGGTGGACTAGCAATTAACTCTAGTTCCAAAAAGTCGTGGGAATGGCCGCCCTTTGAAGGGAGTAAAGCTGTGAGTCACGCGTCGCAAATTTATGGCATTAAAATAACCTTAAGTCTGAAAACAGAGGCCCCTGTGCAAATATTTGTTAGGTTTTCCACGTGGAGATTTTAATTGCGATGATAGTGGCCTCAACTGTTAAAAGTTGTCGTTAAATAAAATTACTACCTTATTTACATTCCACAAACATGATTTTAAATCATTTAGCATCTTGTGGCATAATAAATATTAAGAATTTGAAATGAACCATTTCATTAACATGACAGAAAAATCTTGATTTATACAGCGTAATTTAATATATTAAAAACCAAATTTGAAGATGCAATATTTGAATGGATTCTAATAGAAGTCCGTCGCCGTGGCGTAGTCAGTAGAGTCCCTACCTTCCACTCCGGCGACTCGGGTTCGATTCCCGGCGGGGTAGGGTATTTTAAATCTCTACCTTGGGTCTGGGTGTGTGCTCTGTCCTTGGGTTATATGTGAGAATAAAATAAAGTTAATAAAATAGGTAAAACGAAAAGGTAAAAACAAGAAGGAAAAACAATGTAAGCGAAAAGAGGGGAAAAAAGAATGTAAACAATGTAATGTAAAAAAAATCCTATAATAGATGAAGATCGAAATATATAAATTGCTTATGCCTTTGGAATGTAACTGATTTGCCACGAGGGACGTATTCAATTTAAAATAAGATCTTTACATATAGTTTGTAACTAACTCACAGGCTCTATCGAACCCATAGGATCATGGCCGCGCGGAAATAAGCTCTATCCCTATCCTGAGCTAATGTTTCCAATCTACTTCCCTCAAATCATGGTTAATTTCTAATTTCGTTCTTAGAAGCGTATATTATTTTCCCATATGGAAGTGAAACTTGGTCTTCGACGGAACCACAAAAGAATAAAATTAGAACAGTTGAATTTGATTATCTTAGAAGAAGCCTTCAAGCCTTCAAAAAACAAGACAAGATAAAATAAGGGATGGATTCCTTTGGAGAGAAATTAATGTCACCACATCTGTTGTAAAGAGGATTGAAAATCAAACTCTTAAATGGTATGGCCATTACAAAGAATGGAAAATGAAAGATAGCGCAAAAATATATACCAATGATTACCCCCTGGAACAAATAAACGTGGCACACCAAGATGGAAATGGAAAACCTATGTCAGAACTAAAATAGATAATAGGAATTTGGAAGAAGGGGATTGGAATGATAGAAATAAATGGAAACTGAAGACGGTAAATCTATATAAATGGGGGAAAGCCGAAGAAGAAGAAGAAGCGTATTTGTTGCAAGAGAAAATACAAAAGTAAAATTCAACTATATATTTTTAAAAAAGCAACCATTGTGACGAATAAATGAAAAATAATAATTAAAAAAGTTCTCAAGAAAAATTAAGAGAAAGATGAGATGACTGTAAGAGTTGAATGAACCAAGGAAATAACGTCAAAATCTTGAAGTAAATTAAACTTCCTAAAAATCGTATAAACGCTTGAATGGGATGAAGGCCTCTGGGGAGAATGCCGAGAGTTTCTTTCTTCTGTCTATACAACTTCAACCTGAAATTACCAGTCTTTCCACGCTTGCAATTTGAGCTCGTTTGTAGCCAGGCTCGTGTGGAAACTATCTGTTCCGATGGGCTCTCAACTTCACCCACCCCCACTTGCTCCTCGGAGAAAGAAATGCTTGTTCTCAACTTCACATTCTCTTTCCTCTCCCTCTTTTTTCAGTGCAGGTTCCCTCGTTATTGCATGGTCCAGCCAGCGGGAGGCCTACGACAACAACAACCCAAATCCCAATTCGGAGAAAAAGTTTCTCTAAACTTACCTTCTGCTCTAGATTTTTTTTTAAATAATGCTAGCCTCAAATACTAGTATGCAAGAGTATTGAACATACTTTCTTCTTCATTCTAGTTTATTATCTTATTATTCTGTTAAGGAAATATTTAGTGAGCTTATTTTTTTGAACTGTTTTTAACTCGGGCAGTCCTTGATATACGAGGGTAGGGAATTCCAGAGTCAGGTAGATGAAACAAAGAAGGATGAGGAATAGTTACATACACGACCGCGACCAGCGTCAATTCTCTTCCAAAGGAACCCACACTCAGGATTTTTACTCCTGAAAAATCATCGATCCAAATTGATTTGAACCCACAAACCTTGGAAACAAAGGCGAGAATTGTAACTGCTATTCCACCGGAACCAATAAATGGGTAAATAAAACGAACATTTTACTGCAAATGCTAATAAAACTTGTATTCTGCCTCCTAAACTAGCAGGAGAAAATGGTAAAACGAATACAATTAATTGAATACAACGAACTACTACCTTATAAAATTGAGTTTTATGGTTCATGTGAACTTAATAACAGTACATAAACACTTTAGTATGGCTATTCAGCAATAATGTAGGCGTGTGCCGGTTCTCAGATGCCAGACTGACATTAATGTAGACACTAAGCTGCCGATATGCTGTTATGACATCTCCATAAAATATATTTTAATCTTAATCATAATAAACTCATTACTACCAGACAAAAAGCAACTTTATCGGTAGACTAATCATACAACTTGGATAATTTCTTTCATAAAATCGCGTGTCAAGTCACAAGCTTGATATAAACTTGACATTCTAGATATATCAGAGACGTAATAAAAATAATCCTGGTTTAGGAGCCACTACACCCAGAATACGGAATTAAGATGTGATGTATGTTACAGTTAATGTGTCAACATACAAGGGTTCATTATAAAACAAATTATGAGATTACTCACCCTCGTATGTAAGATAAAATATGAGGAATTCAACATTGACGTACCCTACCTGAGTTATTAAAAAAGGTGTAACGCAACTGGTGGTTAAAAGTAATTTTATTTTCCTTTCGTCAACTTCTGGTAAACACATTATTTATAGTATATTATACTTTTTTTAAATTATTTTTCACTGAGAGCAATTAATATTATAATTACAAAGAAATAAACGTTATCTCAGTCAAATCATAATTCTTTTAATGCCCCAGGTTTATCTTTCGACATTCCTGGTTTCTCTCCTGGCATGGTGTACTTGTAGCCCACTTCTGATGTTGGGGCGCCTGGAAGGCGGGGTTACGTTGCCTCGATGATATGATGGGTGATGATGATGATGATAATGGTGCGCCAGGAGAGTCCCTAATCCTAAGGTTAACCTAAGATGAATATGAATGATGATGATTGCGATGGCCATATGATTTCGGGGACAGTTTGGGCCTTAAAGTTTTCCTGACATTTGTCTTACAGGTGAGGAAAAACCCCGATAAAAGCCTCACCCAAAAAAACTGTCCCGACCGGGAATCGAACCCGGGCCCGCTGCGTGACAATGCAGCACGATACCCCGAGATCACAGCGGTGGACGAGCATAAATTTATTATGTCGACGTTTCAATCTCCTTATGTGAGATCATTTTCAAGACATGGTTGCTTATAAATTTATTATTTATAAATTTATAAACAACCATGTCTTGAAAATGATCTCACATAAGGATCAATACTAGTAAAATTCATATCAAATTCCGTTAAGGTGAAGTCATATGAAGAAAGTTAAAAAAAAATTGTACCTGTCCTCAACTTTGTTAAAATATTGTATATAAAATTAACTGAAGCGCTTTCGGAAGTTAAAACAAGTCAGTTGCTGCTACAAACAGTTGGAGTATACATCACCGTACACGAGTAGCACAAGCTCAACCTGCAGAAGATGGAAGATAACTTCCGAAAGCGCTCCAGTTAATTTTATATACAATATTTTAACAAAGTTGAGGACGACGGCATCTACCAACAGGTACAATTTAATTGTTAACTTTCATCACATAAGGAGATTGAAACGTCGACGTAATAAATTTATGCTTTGACTAAGATAACGTTTATTTCTTTGTAATTATAACATTTATTATATAAGTTAGTTCAATACTAGAATACGTTAATTCCAAGACAGTGGCTATAAACTGAACACAATAATAGGTATAGATGGCAATTGGATGGTATACTTCCCACCATTATTTGTGGTATACGTAGATTTGATCACGTTACACCATCCCTGGAACAATTGTCATGGCTTCGTCTTCAAGATCGTAGAACCATCCATTCCCTATGCCTACTCTATAACATATTACACACATCTTTACCTTATTATTTATCACACCGCTTCACTAAACTCTCTGATACACATAACTTAGATACCCGATCCCTTGAGCACAGTGTCCTTTATATCCCTCCTCATCATACTACCTATTATTCGAAATCTTTTACAGTTTCTCTTGCTAGAACATGGAATTCACTTCCACCCTATGTCAGAGACTGCCAAACTTTACCATCTTTCGGAAATAAATTGAAAATAAAATCACTAACAGAAACAACTCACTAATACTACTTTTAAGAATTAATAATGCGTTTTTGCATTATTTAATAAAAATAGACTTAGGATTTGTTAATATATTTACCTAATGCCTTGTATAAAAAGCGTAGATTAATTCATTGTAGTGTTTTTTTTTCTCTTCTTTTTATGCATAGTAGATTCGAGCTGTTATTCCTTTTTTATTCATTGTATCATTAATTTAATTTTAATTGTATTTAGTTTCATTCTATTATTAGACATTAATTTCATTATTATTCAATATGACAGATAATGAATTGTTCAATAACTATTATTGTAACTTTTTTTTTGTATTCATATGTAACATGTTTGTCCTGTCTAATATGACTACTATTGTAATTTTTTTGTATTCATATGTAACATATGTTTGTCCTGTTTTATATGACTATTATTGTATTTTTTTTTGTATTCATATGTAACATATGCTTGTTCTGGTGAGTGGAAGAGAAGGCCGCATGGCCTTAACTCCACCAGGCTAAATAAATAAAATAAAATAAAATAAAATAAAAAAATTCCATTGACTAATAATGCCCCAATGTTTTTGTATCGCGGACCAAATGGAACAAACAGCAAGGAGACATGGACATAAGCTATTTATAGATGATGATGACGATTATAACTTTTTTATTTATGAATATTCCACAATGTAGTATTTCTCCTTAACCCAAAGTGATTTTTGTCGCCAGAGGTTCCTGTCTTAAGCATCTTCCTCCCTCAAATCTCTAGCTTTCATAATTCTCTTCACTCCATCAATCCATCTATCGTGCTCTAAGCCTGCCTCTTCCACTTCTTCCATTAAATAACTAACTCACTGGCACTATCGGACCCGTAGGTTCATGGCCGCGCGGACATAAGCTTTCCATATATCCCTATCCTGTGCTAATGTTTTCCAATCATGCCCTGTATAATATATTTCCACCAAATCATAGTTAATGTCATTCTACCAACTGGGCGTTTTCCCCCTGGTTTTCCTACAAGAAGTTTCCATGCACGTCTTTAATTCCCCATTCGTGCCACATGTCCTGCCCATCACAGTCTACGAGACTTAACTGTTCTCATTACATCTGGCTTCCTGTAAAGACCATGTAGCTCATTGTTAAGTAGTCTTCTCCATTCATCTGTCTGTTCATCTCTCTTTGGTCCAAACATTTTCCTAAGAACTTTATTGTCAAATACTCGTAATCTCCTTTCTTCCCTTAACGTACGAGTCCATGTTTCGCATCCATATAATATAAATGGTAGAATAATAGTTTTATATAATTCCAGTTTAACGTTTTTTGAAAGGATTTGGGATGTCAAGAGTCTCTGTAATGCATAATAACACGCATTTCCATTAGCTTTCCAATTAAGGATCTTCTTTGGTATTCTCTCTTCTTCCATTCTCATGAGGTGTCCATACTATTTCAATCCCGGATAATAATAATAATAATAATAATAATAATAATAATAGTTATTATCATATATTATTATTATTATTATTATTATTATTATTATCCGGGTTCGATCCCTGGTCAGAACAAGTTTCCTGAGTGTTTTTTTTTTGTTTTGTTTTCCTCCTCACCTATAAGACAAATATCAGGATACGTTAAGGTCCAAACGGTCCCCGAAATCATTATCTAACCATTATAATAATCATCAAATTCGCCATGTTTCGTTTGAATGTATGTATAAATGGTATGTTTCGTCTTAATGTAGTTAGTGTTGTCTCGAAGAAGGCCGTGACATTGAGCTCACCACTCATTCAGGCATTCGGGGAGGCACTCCTTTCCTTGTGTGCTCAAAAAAACATTTGTATGATCCATCCATAGTAATTCTGCCCGAGAGCAGGTTTTCCACTGCAATCATAGCATTTTCATGCTATGCTTTGCAGCTTTACTAGGAAATTATAGGTGTGGTAGCTTCCCGTTACTTTACACACCGGTGAAAGATGATGATAAAGATACGGATGATGATGATGGCCGGATGATTTTCGAGGACCGTTGGGTCGTAAGCTTCCTGACATTTGTCTTACAGGTGAGGAAAAACCCCGAAGAAACCTCACCCAGGAGCCTGTCACGATCGGGAATCGAACCCAGGCCCGCTGCGTCACAAGGCAGTACGCTACCTCGAAACCACAGCGGTGGACATGTGAATGACTCATAGTAAAAATTCCTCTCCCGCCAGGACGTGCCACTGTAAGGCCCGAGTGCGCGTGTCACTTAAAAGCACCTATAAAGGGAGAGGTTAAACTGCGTTAGTAGAATGGAATGAAATTATTATAATAAAAGTGCATTGATTACAGAATTAACACTCCAGACCAGAGTATTGTATGATTATCTAGTAACAAGAATTACACTAGTCGACATGATTTATGTCTCATGAGTACCAATAGTTGTACGTAATGCAGTTTTTTATCGTGTTTTCAAATAATAATAATAATAATAATTATAATAATAATAATAATAATAATAATAATAATAATAATAATAATAATAATAATAATAATAATAATAATAATAATAGCTTTATTTTACCTGGCAGAGTTAAGGCCTTAAGGCCTTGTCTACCACTCAACCAGGTAACATGTATTCGGAATTTCTCCATTACCCACAGTTTTTTTTAATTTCAATTTAAATTAATGGATTTAAATAATTTTTTAATAAACGTTTTTTCGTCCATTTGTCCATTGTAAAATAAAACCAAATTAGCTAACTCAAATGGTTTCAGGCTATGGAAAAGAGATATCAAGGCAAATGGAATCCTAATATGCTGGCCGATTATTGTTGGACCATCAAGAGGGATGCTCCACAGGCGAAATATAGCAGAAAATCGTCATTTCTTACTTTCTAGGTGAGTCCTAATGTTCAAATATTGTGTAGTTACGAATGTAGAAAATATTAAAGTGTTTGAAATTAAAAAAATACCTGTCTTTGGGAAACCTTGCGCGATGGAGAAAAACCGATATCATATTTGAATTCAGGAGAAAAAATACTATCAGAATCACATATTTTTCTTTCTGAGACAAAAAAACTTTTTTGTTGCACAGTGATATTATTATGTCGTTAAATGCCAACATACTTCAAAAGTTCACAGCCTGTCCTGCGTTATACAATTTGCAATGTTTTAATTTAATTATAATGCTATATAGGGGCCGGATAGGAAGTGATGGAGGGCCGAAGTTTGGACATCCCTGATAGAGACAACATAGTTCTAAAGTGGCATATACAGAACGAAATAGTAAATTTTAGAAGTGACATATACGAATTTTCTTGTAGAAGACTACGTCAGGTAGCTAACGCTTCAGAACAATATTAACCTAAACTTTGAATATTTTTACTATAAAATTAAATTTACTTTGTAATATTATGCAATAAAAATGATATATCAATAGTCATTGCAAGAACAGTTGAAAATATCTTCCATCAACCATAATACAGGCATTGACAACTTCGTGCCATTTAGTTAATCCGATTCAAAGATTCCGGAATGTTCTTTCCAATAGATCGCCTTATGATTAGATCGTGTCATAAACTACGGTTTGATATGGTAACTAATGGTTAACACACTCGTCTCTGGTTTCGATATTCCAGTGTTCAAACTCGGCCAGAGCCGATGTATTTTTAAGGGTATAAGAATTGCAGATGATGAGGCAATTATAGCAGCTGATGAAGACAGCTTACAAAGAACCATGTTTCAATTGGGGGAACGTGCTGGTGGATATAACTTACAAATATCCCCAAGTAAAACTAAAATGATGGCATTTCATGGGAAAAAATCCAATAAGTGCCAAAATAATAGTAAATGATTTTGTAATAGAACAAGTAATGGATTTTAATTATTTAGGAGTTTTCCTAGGCAATGATCGGACAAGAAATATTAATAGAAACTTAATATGTTTCAACATATTTGCGGTACAATTAGAAGAACATTAGCAAATAAAGTTCGTAAAGAAACACTCCTAAAGTTTTACAAAGTTTTAGCTATTCCTGTTCCGTTGTATGGCTCGGAATGTTGGATTTTCATAAGTAATGCCACGAGTGATTTCCAAATTATCGATAAATTCACGACTCACGAAGTGAGGAGTGAATTTATCTAGAGAATTTGGAAATCAAGAGTGGCATTTGTTAGGACTATTTAACGAATAAAATTAAGCTGTTTACTCACAAATCATTATTTAACTATAGTTATTTTAAAATATTTATATATTTAATGTAAACGGCGATGTTTGAAAACAAATGAGAAACGACAGGTACGCTTCATCTGCTTCTTTTGTTTGTCACTGCAACCAGATCATACTATTTATTGCCAAAGGGACGCAATATTGTAAGAATGCTCTCTAGTGGAGAAAAATGAAACACGTCAAACTGCATATTAATTAATTTTTGATGTCGTATGATGTAAATATGACAATTATATTTTTCTGGAT
Source organism: Diploptera punctata (assembly GCA_030220185.1). Lineage (NCBI taxonomy): Eukaryota > Metazoa > Arthropoda > Insecta > Blattodea > Blaberidae > Diploptera > Diploptera punctata. Next base: position 949,474 of record JASPKZ010010272.1, read on the forward strand.
TATTACCTGGAAAAAATACATTTAAGAAAGTGCAAACAGTGGTTTCTTTTTTTTGGTGGTATAATACATTGCTACAAATGTTTTTATATTAACTCCCGCATGCGGCATGTGTTGACATTCATTCACTATGTATACAACCTGGTAGCCGTATTTCTCACAGGCTCAGTCACTGCAAAATAATGGTCAGACCTGTTCAGAATATTAAAAAGGAGGAGCCTTCTTTAATATGGTAATTATAACACTAAATATTTCGTGAAACACGACTCTGATTGGTTGTAAAACAGAAATCATTGAAACGTGATTGGTCATTGACTCCCATTTGGGGCACGAGTTAAATAGTCACCAAAAGTTTAATAAAAAGACTGGAAGCAGCCGAGATGAAATTCCTACGATATGTGACACGATGTACTCTTTTGGACAAACGGATGAGTGAAGATATTCGTGAGGAATTACAAATAACTAGTGTGATAACAAAAATAGAAGGATATAGAAATAAATGGTTTGAACATGTTAGTAGAATGAGTGGAGAGAGGATACCTTATAAGATGTTAAATTACAATCCACAAGGACATAGAAGTCGTGGACGACCATTTAAAAGATGGAGCAACTATAATATAGAGCCGAAACAGATCAGAAATGGTCTAAACCGTGACGGTAGATGATGATGAAGAATTCTGTGTATACTTCCTTGAGAAAAGAATTAAAATAGTAGTGCGTCCCGCATCGTAAATTTACGGAACGTGAAAGAAAAAGTAACCTGAAGACTGAAAAAAAGGTACTCGGGGCAAAACTTGTCGATCCTTTCGCGCCCAGCTTTGAATTACGTGGGTAATGACTTGAGATGTCGCAATGCGATGTTAAATAAAACACTAACGACTTATTTAACAACACTATATACCCAGTGGTGTGGACTTCCTCTTTAAATCCGCCCAGCCGGAAAGCACAGTGCTTTACTATACCGTAGCCCTCCAATCAGTTTATAATAAACTATTCAATTAAATGTGTGGTACAGTGGTGTAGCGTCTGCTTTATATGCAGAAGGTCCCGGTTCGATCCCGGGAGGAAACAAAATATTGGTGGCACGCCGTAGCGTAGTTAGTTAAGGCAATACGCTACAAACCGGAAGGTCGAGAGTTCGAGTCCCGGTGGGGATCAGGAATTTTAAACTGACCCAAACCTTCTGGTGGAACCATGACCCTGGGGTCGACTCAGCCTCTAAGTGAAATGAGTACCAGACGCTTGTTCTGGGGTAGAGGCGGCAGTCACGCACGTTGACAACCCGGTTGATATCAAGTGCCGATTGTCTAGAAAAAAAATGGGAGCCTTAACCTCCTACGACCCCAAGGGTCTCCTACGGCCTGTAGTTGGATCACTTTATCTTTAACTAACTAACTCACTGGCATTATCGAAACCTATAGGTTTATGGCCGAGCGGACATAAACTCTCCATACGTCCCTATACTGAGCTAATGCTTTCCAATCATTCCCTGCGTAATCTACTTCCCTAAAATCATAATTAATGTTATTATCCCACCTCATTCTTGGTCAACCAATTGGGCGTTTTCCCTCTGGTTTTCCTACAAGATTCTTCCATGCACGTATTTCATTCTCCATTCGTGTCACATGTCCTGCCCATCGCAGTCTACGAGACTTAACTGTTCTCATTATTTCTGGCTTCCTATAAAGACCATGTAGTTCACTGTTATGTAAGTCTTCTCCATCCATCTGTCTGGATCACTTCACTTTACTTTTACCCTATTCAATTAATCAATCTGTTTTTCTTCTTTTTCTTCTTCACTTCACGATGTAGGCAACTGCCTGTTCCGCCTCACAGTTGTTCTGTTCATCTTTTCACTGGCCTTCCTACATTCCTTGATCCTCTTGGCTTGAAGTTAAATGCTGCTTTTGGCAATTTTGTTACACCCATTCTTTCTACATGTCTAAACCATTTATCTCTGTTTAATCAATCCATTAAAGACAAAATTCTAACAAACACATACAATACGTAATCTACTAGAAAAGACGTATCTTCATGTGTGTTTGTATATGAATGTTGTTCATAACTGTCCTCTCTCTCATCACTAAACGTTGAAAGTACTCGCTGAATCACTCTGTATTTCTTACAAAAAACATATTTAATCCGGAAAGGAAATTGGGAAGAGGAGGGGGGGAATCCAATAAAGGAAACCGTAACGTCAAGAGTTACCGATAGAGATACATGAGAAATCTGAAAATTCGAGGCACGAGTCCACCATTTTATTGACATGTGTATCAGCGGGTGGACATAGTGTGTCAGGTGCGTGTTAAGAATGAGATTGTTGGTAAGGTAATGGAACCATCAGCTTTAAGGCAGCAGCAGATCGAAGGCAGCAGTTTGAAAACATCTACTTTATATCAGGAAGAACTGGCAGTAAGCACGTGGAAAGCCAGCAGCTTCCTGCAGACAATATGAAAAAGTAATACACAAAGAAACGTTACCAATCTATCCACAGGAAATGAAACTTCCAAAAAAACCACATAATATACAAACCAAATACACCAATATAGGTTACAAATCATGAACACCTCTCCGCCGTTCATATTAGTTTTTTTTAGCGAGATAGTGCGTTTTGTCGTACTTACAGCAATGGCGACCATGATTGAAAGTTCAACTTCCTACATTTCGGGGTTGCCAATCTAAATAACTATAAGCTACTGCAATAAAATAACTATACTGTAACAATTACATATTACAAAACGCGTGTGGGAAGTAAAACCACAGCCCTCTATGTATACTACATACAATGTATATACAAAAAATATCCAAAAGGTGGTGTTCTATTATTATATACAACTTTCCTCATTAGAGGATTGCCTCAAGGACAAAGTGATACAGACAAGTTTTGAGATTGATGAAATACATTTTGTAAATACATTTAAAAAAATTCAAATTGTAGGCCTAATTGAAGTATACATACTATAAAGTAGAAATCTTGTAAATATGGTTTCTTAAAATTGAAATTGATCCCCTAATGGCAGCGATGGCAATTTTAGAAAGTATACCCTGTCCAAAATATACATTATACGAAACAAATCAAGGCATTTTAAATGAACTGAACTTTATTTGAAACAATATAAAACAAATACGTATTTGCCAACATTTATCACTATTTGGTCTCATGGCCTCCTGTAGTTTCAACTAATAAACATTGCCCACACTGTTAACGTTAGTCAATTGTCTATAATGAACGTAAACATTTGCAACAAATATGTTAATATTTTACTATGATTTATTTATTTTGGAAACATCATTGCGCAAAAAATAATGTACAACACACGTTTGTGAAGTGTTTTACAGAACCTCTAAAATTAAAAACCTCGCTACCGCTCGGTTTTTTAACATTTTCGTCGATTCTGTAAAAACCACTTCCCAACTTCGCATCGTAATATAGCCTACTATTTTATAACACAGTCGTCAATCAATCGAGATTCTTGCGGATGGTGGTTCACTCTCTTCCCTGTCGTTTTGAACGACAGCCCGGGCCCCTGGTCTAAGACCATTTGTCGGTTATAGCTACACGTGTTGTGTTATGTATTGTATACAGGGTGTTCGGAAATCAAATTACTAACTTCTAGGGTTAGTAGAGGAGACTGACTAGACATTATTTTGATTAGGAACCCATGTCCGGAAAATATACCATTTCCGTGCTACAGCCATTAAAATGTGTCGGATTTGTGTTTTTTGCAACCGGATAGGCAGTATATGACGTCAGAAGAGCATTGTGTCAAATAAAGTGTGACGGAAGGTGCAGAACTAAAATGACGTTAGACTCATTTCAGAAATAAGTCAAATTTATTTAGTAACAATACCAAAGTAACAAAAACACTTTCATTGATCATAATAACACTCGTGCTAACAGTGGAAAAAACAAATTTGTTTCTGTCTTCTGAACTGGATGTGTCCCATACGAAAGTGCTCACTACAACAAAGGCTCGATGTGACGACCACCAACATCGCTGCACACATTGTACCGACGAATCATATTCTGGCATACTCGTTCCATTACACCTGATGTTCCGTTAATCTCTTGGCAGCGACCATAACTCGTGACGTCATGGTAATTCATTATCATTTATCACCCATCATATCACCGGGTTAACGTAATTTCGCCTTCTAGGTGCCCCAACCTAAGAAATGAAATATAATTCCGCCAATGCCAGGAGAGAAAAGCTAGAAATTTCGTAAAAGAAAATCTAGTGGCTTTGAAAAAAAAAATCAATTCTTACCATGAAAAAGAGATAAAATCTAGCGTTCATCTTACAAGAATTAAGAAAGCTAATTTATCTAATTTCCTTGGATAAAACAAACAGTACAATTATTATAGCTTAAAAAATTGGACAAAAATAGCATTATGTTGCACATATTATAAATTTAATTCCAATAATCAAACATAATTAAAATAATTTAAAAGTCGTCTAACAATGGTTATACTGAATGTATGTCTATATGTGTATAGTATATATATATATATATATATATATATATAGAAACATGAATGTACAGAGTTTAGAGACTCGATTCAAATCCCAACTCAAGCATTAATTTTTCTTTTCATATAATATTTGCAATCATTGCCAAATGTCAAAAATATAGTTATAACACACACACACACACACATATATATATATATATATATATATATATATATATATATATATATATTATTGAAGATTTTCAGGGAAATAAGTATGATTAAGAAAGGTTTCTGGAGTTTTCCGCGTCATGGATTCAAGGTTGGCTTCTGACCATTGATTCTGACGTTTCGATATGTCCCTATACGCCATTATCAAGGAATGAGAGGCCAGACTTGAATCCATAACGCGAAAAACCCAATAAACCTTTCTTAATATCTTAATATATATATATATATATATATATATATATATATGTGCGTAAGTACAGTAGTAAAATATTACTTGGGTTCAAGGTAGTAGCTAATTGGTCTATGGGGAATATATGGTTAACAGGACCACAAGTTTTCCCGTCCTTAGCCCTAGGTTTGGGCTAAGATAGGGGCCGATGGGAGTAGGGAGGTTTTGAGGGTGAGGGCTTAACTTTGCCTGTGAATGGAACCGGAGTTCAGATGTGATGATCTATCATGTAAATATTACCGCCCAGTAACCGCGGACTCTATAGTGCAGCCGGTGATTTGTTGATGTTTCCTTCGGGAGTTCCAAATGCTAACGCTCGCTGTACCCAATTTAGAGCAGTGCAGAGAAAAAGCTTTCCGAACAATGAAGCAATCAATCAAACGAATGAAGTAATCCAATTAATATGGTAAACAGTAAGACACTAAATGTTCAAATAACAGAAGTTTTACACATTCGGACGCCATGATCATGACTTCAAAACATTTACAGAAGCAAGTAGCGAGCGATATGAAACTATAAACACGAAATCGGATATTAACAACGTGAAAATATTTCTCATCTCAAACAATAAAATAATATAAATAGATAGTCGTTGTGTCTCTCAACGAGACTTAGGCGTTCTTCTCCTACAGAGAAGAAATTCAACCATACTAATTTAGTCACATTTGTTTTCGGATAGATGTCATTGAGTGGTCCGGGGTCAGCGTTCGCTCCATAGTAACAACTAGGAAACCAAACTAATAGTAGGATGGGAATGATTGAGAAATTTTGCTTAGAGGCCCTTTTATTCAGGCTTAAGGATCTTTTACGAGCCTGAAAATTGTCAGATTCGGGGCCCATGGCTTAAAGTTCCTCCCGGAAGACTTGCCCCTTGGATTTTTCTATCCTAAAAAATATATCGACCACAGCCGGGTTTGAACCCGCGACCCTCGCGACTAGAGGCATGGAACATAACCACTAGCCCACCGATCATCATCATTCTAAGTTGCGACAACTTCAAAGGTGAAAGTTTGGACCTTCTCAACAATCTTCCTCCATGCCAATCTGTCTCTTGCTATATTCAAATTAGTTACTTTCATTTTATTTAAATCGTTCATTGTGTCATCCTCCAATCTGATCTTTAGTCTACCACAGGGATCACCAATTGGGGGACCGCGGTCCGCATCCGGACCCTGGGGGTTTTTGGTTTTTGGACCGGTTAAATATCAAATTAATACAAATTTTTAAAACCGGTTAAATATCGAATTTAACCAGTTGTAGTAAATTTCATGTCATTATAGTATTATTGCTGGCTCAGTTGGCAGTAAGTACTGTTTATGGTCGGAGATTTGACTGAAGAAGAACGGGATCCCGTTTGAAACCTGGTATCATGAAAAACAGGACATTTGTGAAATTATATATTTGAATATTACTCTGACCATATGTTAAGTTTATCATAAACTTATTAATAATTATTAGAATTAATAACTGTGTACTACTGTGCTGTATCCTTTTAGTATTTACCATGTGTTTTGATTAATTTGTGCAATTCATGCCCATAACATCATTTAAATAATTTACTTATAATATTATTTATTGGCTCGTCCAACTCTTTTGTATGTAGCTAAGTATGGACGTTGAAACAGAAGGATATACAGAGACTTAGATCTGCTGAAATGAGATACCTTCGGAGGACTGCAGGGTACACACTACTAGATCACACAAAAAAAATGAAAACATCTTAGAAGAATTACACATGGAACCTTTAGAAAATACAATTTCTGATTATAAGTCAAGATGGATGCAACATGTTCATCGAATGGATGATCACAGGATACCCAAACAAATGTTAAGATATCAACCTGCAGGAAGAAGAAGACCAGGACGTTCACTCAAAAGACTTCTGGATGGTGCTTCTCTTGAGGCCGAAACAGGCAACAAATGGCCTAAATTCGTGAATGTACTATGATGATTATTATTATTTACTTAATAAAAGCTTCGTATGTCTAATGAACAGTGGTTCCGGACCTCGACTTAATTTATTACTTTGAAAATGTACCTCCATGAAATTTAATTGGTGACCCTTGGTCTACCAACTGCTCTGCCTCCTATACGTTTCCATTTATAGAACTTCTTGACCAGTCTCTGATCATCCATTCATATCAAATGTCCAAGCCAACTAATTCTGAGAGATCTTATATGGTTTACTCTATTCTGATTGATGTATGAGATTTTTTTTTTCTGTTCCACATGCCTAGATATCCAATTATCAAAATCTGGGAGTTACACATTGTATTCTAAAAATGATGAACTTGTTTTTGAATATTCCTCTGAATAGCATCAGCAGTAAAATGGTCATAGAATAAGAAACTAACTGGACATTTCAGTGAAAGAAACTAGTCTGGTAATTGTTTCGTCTTATTTCTAAATTATGCAGGATTCTATCCTCTGAAAACTGGTATCTTGACATTTAAATCGGAGCAAAAGATCAAATGGAATATCTTAATAAGGTTTGTTTAGCATAAAAGTTGTGGTTGAAAACGAGTTGAATGAAGATATATTGCAGCATGTTTGCATGTAGTGTATACCAGATAATACAGCGAGATAATACATTCTCAACTAGAGTGTGTTATAGAACCAACTTATCGGTTCCATATTTCCACACCACACAAACACATCCATAATCGTAAACACGCATAGGTTTTATGACTTTTCAAAAAAAAAAACTTTTTTTCCGGATTGTAACTCAGTAAAAAAAATACATTTGGACTCAGATTTTTATCCAGTGATTTAGCGCATGTCTCCAGCGGGGGGAAAAAATACTGTTGGCAGCACATTCTATGTTCAACTTTATCCACAGGTAAAATATTATAGCATTATTTCCAGTTACAATGACCTCTGCATGCAGTGTAAGACTAGAAGTAATAACCGTATTTTAACTTTGTTTTGTTCTTAATATTTAAATGAGGACATGTTATTGCTTTAAAAACAAACATACTTTGCAGTTTTCATGATACAGGGTGTAAGGGGACCACATAATGCGTGCATTCGATTTGTATTCAATCTCCGTCATTATATGACCACGTGTCTCCTTCATTTCAGGCCTTATCATGGCCACGTCTAAATGACTTAAGAACTTTACATTCACATGCTTTACTGTTTTAAATTCTGCACACAACATCTTATTGTGAGTTATCCGTAAAATAATATGCACCGTGCGCTGCTAAGCTTGCCCGGAAATCTAATCATCCCTATTTTCTCAGCGTCAATGAGCTGAAAGATAAAAATGGAAATTGTGAATTATCCGTAAAATATAGGCATATACGCCGATAACTTTTTTATATGTATACATTTTTTTTAGATATTCAATTCTGTGCACATTATTTTGGTGCATATGTTATGGTTTAGGCAGCGCAAGCCATTTAAGCATCCAAAACGTTCCGAAAGACACGTTTTTCTCTACAAAGGATACTTTTAAGGGTAAAGAGGTTGAGTATTACAACTCTGTTAATGCCTAAAACCTTCCCAGGAAATGAACATTTTGCGAAAGTCCAATCACAATCGGATGAATGATATGGCAGTGCATAAAGGACAAACAGACAAACATTCATATATATATATATATATATATATAATCAATTGAAAAAAATGAGTTTGAGATGTTATAGTTTAACAGGGGAAAAAAATGGAAATTTTAAATTTACTATAGGCTTCATTTATGAAGTAAATCGGCAACGAGGGCATTAAATTTAGACGTAAAACGTAATCCTATGAGAAAGCAATATATTGTAAGACCATGCGAGTGCATTACAAAAAGTTGTGTACGAACTTAGACCACTCTAATCAAGATCTATCAATTGCAAGCTGTCATAAATAAATGTGTAAGATATATTCCAAGATTGAGAAAACTAACTATAACGTCTGGGATACCGGACAGCTGACCACATGTCACTGACTACATGTCACCTCTACATTGGCTAGATGATTGTTCCTTTCTGTCATTAGCACATGTGAATGCTAGGTCACCAGTAAGCTAGTAGGCCAAGGGCCTTCTAGACTTGTCCGGCCATGAAGTTGTAAGATAGGTTCATATTAATTAATGATGGTTTTATAATAACAGTCCACCGCTGTGGTCTCGAGGTAGCGTGCTGCCTTGTCACGCAGCGGGCCCGGGTTCGATTCCCCGGTCGGGGCAGTTTTTCTGGGTGAGGTTTTTATCGGGGGTTTTCCTCACCTGTAAGACAAATGTCCCCGAAATCATATGGCCATCATCCTTCACCGGTATGGAAAGCAACGGAAAGCTACCACACCTGCAATTCCCTAGTAAAGCTACAAGCATAGCATGAAAATGCTATGATTGCAGTGAAAGACCTGCCCTCGGGCAGAATTACTATGGATGGATGGATTATAATAACAGCACATAAATATTTTTGCTCACATTGGATATGTACTTATAAATATAAAGCATATAAAATAAAGTTTTAAACATACCTAATTGGAGAGTAGAAAAACAGCTTATTTTTAAAGAGTAGTGGACACTTACCTGTAAAAAAATAACAGTTTTATTAATCAGATAAAGATCATATAGAAAGAATGGAAGAGAATAGATTTGCAAAAAGAGCTAAAGAAGATAGACCAAATGGATGGGAGAAGAGCAAGAGGAAGACCAGCTAAGAGATGGATGGATAGACAGTGGATGCACATCCAATACGTCTTCCTCCGAGGAGTGATTTGGGAAATAAACAGGATGAAAATCCTACAAATGAAGAAAAAGAAGACGATTATTCAGATAAATAATAAATAACATTAATAATATATCTATTTTACCTGTAAGATTTAAGGCCTTAAGACCTTGTCTACCACTGAACCTGGTTAGAAAAGATACAAGAATTACTATTAGATCTAAATTATAATAAATTAAACGATTGCATAATATATCTACAACACAATTATTATTCACGACATTTTTTAATTACTCTAGATTTAACGAATGAAATATAAAATGCACAAGATGGAGGGGGAAGCAATTAATGACATAAAATAAATTCAGTTCGAGAAATAGTATATTAAGATGCGAGGTTGGCAAGTGGTTTTTACAGAATCGAGGAAAAATGTTTAAAAACCGGGCGATAATGAGGTTTTTAATTTCCGAGATTCTGTAAAACACTTCACAAACGTGCGTTGTACATTTTTTTTTTTTGCGCGACGGTGTTTTCAAAATAATAAATAACAGTAAAATAATAATATATTTGTTGGAAATATTTGCGTTCATTATAAACAATTTACTAACGTTAACAGTGTGGCAATGTTTATTAGTTGAAACAACAGGAGATCTTGAGAATTATTGATAAAATGACGGCAAGTACATATTTATTGTTTCATATAGTTTCAAATAAAGTTCAGTTCATTTAAAATGCAGTGATTTGTTTCGTATAATGTATATTAACACTATCTTTTGGATATTTTTTGTATATACATTGTAGGCCTACAAAGTATACATAGAGGGGAGTGTTTTACTTCCAGCACGTGGGTGTAAATGTAATATTACAGTATAGTTATTTAGGTTGGCAATCCCAAAATGTAGGAAGTTGAACTTTCAATCATAGTCGCCTTTGCTGTAAGTACTACAAAACGGACTATGGCGTAAAACATTAAATATTTAACAAGTAATTGTATAAGTGTGACTTACAAATGTCAAGTGTGCGGCAACAACACATAATTATGTAGGCCAGTTTGTATTGTCATATTCTTGCTTAAATTAACTTCGTTATTTTAACTATTTGTAAATTTCAATATTAACAAATGAACGTTTTGTCATTCACAAATCAAACTTCATCGGAGTTGAATAAAAATACTTCTTATATTCAATTGTATGCGAGTAGGAGCTGATTATGAATTTTGAGATTAGAAATAGTTAAACCGATAAATCTGACGTTTCAATGTAAATATGTCTTTGTCCTGCAAACATCAAGTCATTCCAAATCATACCCAGAGTGCGACATACATTTTTTCCCCAATGCTACCAGGTTATCTTAACGAGATTTATGTAATTCTCTCCTGACATTGGCATAACTGTAACTCATTTCTGAGGTTCAGGTGCCTAGAAGGCACAGGTTATGTTACCCCGATAATATCCATTCATCCATCCATCCATAGTAATTCTGCCCGAGGGCAGGTATTTCACTGCAATCATAGCATTTTCATGCTATGCTTTGCAGCTTTACTAGGGAATTGTGGGAGTGGTAGCTTCCAGTTGCTTTCCACACCGGTGAAGGATGATAAGGATGATGATGGCCATATGATTTCAGGAACCGTTTGGGCCTTAAAGTTTTCCTGAAATTTGTCTTACAGGTGAGGAAAAATCCCGATAAAACCTCACCCAGAAAAACTGTCTCTACCGGGGATCGAACCCGGGCCCGCTGCGTGACAAGGCAGCACGCTACCTCGAGACCACAGCGGTGGACCTCAATGATATAGTGGGTGATAAATTACAACGAAGCTTCAGGAAACTACTTAACCTAAACTTATCATAGATTTCAGACTAGCAGACGATAAAAAAAAGTCCTGTGATCTGAAAGGGAATCGAACTCGGGGCTTCACGAACTGTAGTCAGAAATTCTGACCACATGACCAAATGGTTATTCAGTCCCGTATGAAAAGTACGCATGAAAGCAGGCAAAAAGTAGGCATCGAATCTGTGACCCTGTAAGATATGAAATCTGAACCCGAATTCCTTTTCTGCGTCGGTAAATAATTTTCCTCCCTGCATTCCTATCTCTCTTTTTTCTATCTCTCCCTTTCTCCCCTTGCACTACTCATAATTTTGAACCTTCTTGCGGGACAGATTATTTGTGCAGTGTTGTCAACTCAACATGAAGAATATAGCACGGAGTGTTGAAATAAATATTATGAAGCAAGTAATAGCATCGCAAAATGTTATTACTTGCTTCATTATATATACACATATATATAGTGTTCTGCCCAAGAGCAGGTCTTTTACTGCAAACTGAGCATTCTCCACTCTTTTCTTAACTCAGCTTTCTTTCGTATCCGCATACACACCATTTATTTTAATATTGTCCATCATCTGATGTCTTTTTCTGCCTCTTTCTTTCCGTTGACCATTCCTTCTAGGGTATCCGTCAGCAATCAGTTTTTTTCTTAGTCAGTGGCCAATCCAATTTATTTTCCTCTTCTTTATGAGTTCCAGCATTGATCTTCCTTCACCGACTCTGTCTAGCACATCTCTGTTTCTTATTTTGTCTGTCCATTTTAAATCAGTAATAATTAACCTTACATTATTCAAGAACCATGACACTGATTGGCAACATCCCACTCAGAAAGCTCGTGGGATAGAGTGAATACAGGCGTTTGCTTTTCTAAAAACGACGACAGCGCTGAAAGTGCAAGGATCCGATGGTCCGACAATAAAACTACATCCGACTTTCCTCGGTGCCGAAGTCTCCGTGCCTAATTATGCTGTAGCTTTATATATATATATATATATATATATATATATATATATATATATAATCTTTCATGAGTGTTTATTTTTCTTTCTATCTGTCATTCTAAGTCCTTCTTCTTCTTCTAATGTATTTAATATAATTCAAATATTTTATTTATTTGTGTCATTGAGTGCCTGACCATCAGGCTAATAAAGCATCGAGAGTGGCTAGGTATATGAATGATATATAGGCCTATATGATAAAACAAGTATTTAAATATAGATACCAAAACAAGACCATATATTGCAGTGGTACGCTTAGGCCTAATATTGACATATGCCTCCCGAGCAAGAGCAGATATTGTTAAAACAAAACAAACGAAATTAATATTCTGAGGAAGATTGTATATAAATAAAGGAAAAATCATATTAGGAGTGAAAAAATAAGAAGGCAGCCGAATATTCAGGAAATAAGCGAATGGGTGGAAAAGAAAAGAGTATTTAAATGGAATCAACATATATCCCGCATGACAGCAAACAGGATTGTACGCATAGCAAGAGATAAGTTACCAGAGGATAGGAAAGGACACCTGGAAGACCAAAAAAGAGATGGAGGGACTCTTAATTCTGGATAGAACAGGTCGTGGACTTGGATAAGAAGAAGAATAATTCCTATATGTGTCATGAATGTCAGCACTTCAAGTTTTAAATAATATCCACCATAATCCTATTTTTTTGACTTGTTATTGACATCCCTATTCTACTGTCATTTTATTGAAATTTCCTTGATTTGCTTGACTGAGACGCCCTGAGTGGAATCATAATTCTTGAACTCACTAAGTCAGTGATAGAGCAATGCAGCACTAGTCTAGTCTAGTCTAGAAGAGGAAGTCCGGGTAATGTGGACCTTTCGGTTTGAGTGGACCCTGTTAATATCTTCTTTAATTGGTGCTGCCCTCGAACAGAAAATATTTTAACATATTCCTCTTGTCAAATTTGACGTGTTCAAAGCCAGTTTATTTTATTATTTGTGCGAAGAAGGGTTTATTTGTGATATTTATGAAAAATACGATTTTAAAAGTTTGTCAAGCTAAGAATTAATTCTTAATTTCTATTATTGAATATTATAAATACTGAAAACATCTCCTAAATATATTATGTAAATGCTGTATTAATATACTGACGGGTATGGTTTTATATTATATGACATGGCGGTTGAGTGGTAGACAAGGCCTTAAGGCCTTAACTCTGCCAGGTAAAATAAAGCTATTATTATTATTATTATTATTATTATTATTATTATAAAATAATTAATCATAACAAAGGAATTCAGTTAATGTGGACCCTCCATGAGGCGGGCACGAATACGTATATTTTAACATTGAGGATGCTATCTGTAAAAAACATACACTTAATTTTATTTAATATCCTTTTAATTTTACTAAACCCATAGACCGTCGCTTTCTGCAGATGAATAACGTGTGAATGTTATAATCAACAATACTTTTTCAAAAGAATAAATAAATATAAACGATTTTTAATTACGATAAGCCATAAATACTTTCAGATTAATTTGTGTCTGTCTGCATAAATTAATAGAGTAAATCAACTTAAAAATAGTGGACTCTGGGGTCCACTTTATCCGAATATGGATGTTAAAGTGGACCTTTCTTATAATGTAAAAAAGTTTCTAAATTATGAAGATGCTTCCATACTTCATAAAATAACTATGCTATTTCATAGTTATAACACTAATGATAATCGTAAGTAATGCCGCGAGTTATTTCCAATTTATCTACATGATTTGGAAATCAAGAGAGGCATTTGTTAGGACTATTTAACGAATAAAATTAAGCTGTTTACTCAAAAATCATTATTTAATTTAGTTACCGGTATTTTAAAATATTGATATACTTAATGTAAACGGCGATGTTGAAAACAAATCAGAAATCTGAGGTTATGCATATTCACTGCAACTTGATCATGTTAATTTATTGCCAAATAGGATCGCAATATTGTAAGAATGCACCCTAGTGGAGAAATAATGAAACACATCAAACTATATATTATAATCAACATTATAGGTTATTAATTTATTTCGTTAGTAAACAACTCAGTAGAATCAAGGAATCTGATCATTATTTGCTATGCTCACTGAATTTGTTGGAGAAACATAATGCTCTGAACTGTTCAAAATATTAAAAAAGGAGGAGCTTCGTTTATCACAAACGCAGGAGCTGATAAAGAGAAATCGATAGAGAGCGAAGTGAAACACGATTATCATTGGTTGCAAAACAAAATTCATTGAAACATGAATTGGTCATTGACTACCATTTGGGACATGAGTTAAATAGTCACTGCAATTAAACAAAATTCAAATCCCTTAATTAAAAGAAGAAAAATAAACAAATTCAAAATAGGCGTCCACATTACCCGAAGTTCCTCTAAATGATTTCAATAGGTTAGAAGATTTCCAAGTGGTGACACTAGGATATCAGTTCCAATGCGAGGAGGAAGCGCCTCTGAGCGGATATGGCATGCTGAATTCGCGCTCCAGTGCGCAGAAACACATAAATTCAATTGGAAACAACAGGAAGCAACTAACATAAAACTTGTAAGGGCTACATTCAATAAAACTTTTCTTTGGTAAGTTGTAACTTTTGTTCGTTTATCTTTACTACAGGAAGTTCTATATTATAAAAGGAGTTACAGTATTTAATTAACAGAATTTAATTACGGCATAGAATCTATCAATATACGTCCCACTTAAATTGATTAAAGCGATAGTTTGTCTTTAATTAGGTTCATACGTCAGTTAATATCCAAGTAGATTGTAGTTTCAAATATCGCATTATAATGATAACACAGGCCCTGCAACGAGATTAATTCTAACAACCTCATTTTTAAAATAAATAAAGATAAAATCGAAATTCCTTTGTTTACTCTTGTAATGAGCTCTTATGTTAGCTATAACGATGCGGTTAGCAGTTTTAAAAGAGAGAAAGAGTTTCAACAAAATTGTAGTAGGCCCTTCTCTTTACACAAACTTGAACATTTTTTTAAAACACTGGGCTATTCTATGCCACAACATGTGACTTTTAACATCTTGTTGGCCAACACATGTTCCCGCTAGAACCAACTGCCTACATGTTTTTTTTTCACACACATATAAGGGGATTCTATCTCAAGAGTATACCTATATTAGTAGGCAAGTTGGGTGAGAAAATGGGCAAGTTAGTGTTAAATGGACAAGTTTGTGTTAAATGGACACGTTTGTGTTAAATGGGAACGTTAGTGTTAAATGGACAAGTTAGTGTTAAATGGGAAAATTAGTGTTAAATGGGAAAGTTAGTGTTAAATGGGAAAGTTAGTGTTAAATGGGAAAGTTAGTGTTAAATGGACAAGTTAGTGTTAAATGGACAAGTTAGTGTTAAATGGACAAGTTAGTGTTAAATGGGAACGATAGTGTTAAATGGGAAAATTAGTGTTAAACGGACAAGTTTGTGTTAAATGGGAACGTTAGTGTTAAATGGGAACGTTAGTGTTAAATGGACAAGTTAGTGTTAAATGGACAAGTTAGTGTTAAATGGACAAGTTAGTGTTAAATGGACAAGTTAGTGTTAAATGGACAAGTTAGTGTTAAATGGACAAGTTAGTGTTAAATGGACAAGTTAGTGTTAAATGGACAAGTTAGTGTTAAATGGACAAGTTAGTGTTAAATGGACAAGTTAGTGTTAAATGGACAAGTTAGTGTTAAATGGACAAGTTAGTGTTAAATGGACAAGTTAGTGTTAAATGGACAAGTTAGTGTTAAATGGACAAGTTAGTGTTAAATGGACAAGTTAGTGTTAAATGGACAAGTTAGTGTTAAATGGACAAGTTAGTGTTAAATGGGAAAGTTAGTGTTAAATGGGAAAGTTAGCGTTAAATGGGAAAGTTAGCGTTAAATGGACAAGTTAGCGTTAAATGGGAAAGTTAGAGTTAAATGGGAAAGTTAGCGTTAAATGGACAAGTTAGCGTTAAATGGACAAGTTAGCGTTAAATGGACAAGTTAGCGTTAAATGGACAAGTTAGCGTTAAATGGACAAGTTAGTGTTAAATGGACAAGTTAGTGTTAATGGGAACGTTAGTGTTAAATGGGCAAGTTAGTGTTAAATGGGCAAGTTAGTGTTAAATGGACAAGTTAGTGTTAAATGGGAAAGTTAGTGTTAAATGGGAAAGTTAGTGTTAAATGGGAAAGTTAGTGTTAAATGGGAAAGTTAGTGTTAAATGGGAAAGTTAGTGTTAAATGGGAAAGTTAGTGTTAAATGGGAAAGTTAGTGTTAAATGGGAAAGTTAGTGTTAAATGGGAAAGTTAGTGTTAAATGGGAAAGTTAGTGTTAAATGGGAAAGTTAGTGTTAAATGGGAAAGTTAGTGTTAAATGGGAAAGTTAGTGTCAAATGGGAACGTTAGTGTCAAATGGGAAAGTTAGTGTCAAATGGGAAAGTTAGTGTCAAATGGGAAAGTTAGTGTCAAATGGGAAAGTTAGTGTCAAATGGGAAAGTTAGTGTCAAATGGAAAGTTAGTGTCAAATGGGAAAGTTAGTGTCAAATGGGAAAGTTAGTGTCAAATGGGAAAGTTAGTGTCAAATGGGAAAGTTAGTGTCAAATGGGAAAGTTAGTGTCAAATGGGAAAGTTAGTGTCAAATGGGAAAGTTAGTGTCAAATGGGAAAGTTAGTGTCAAATGGGAAAGTTAGTGTCAAATGGGAAAGTTAGTGTCAAATGGGAAAGTTAGTGTCAAATGGGAAAGTTAGTGTCAAATGGGAAAGTTAGTGTCAAATGGGAAAGTTAGTGTCAAATGGGAAAGTTAGTGTCAAATGGGAAAGTTAGTGTCAAATGGGAAAGTTAGTGTCAAATGGGAAAGTTAGTGTCAAATGGGAAAGTTAGTGTTAAATGGGAAAGTTAGTGTTAAATTGCAAGTTTGTGTTAAATGGACAAGTGTATGTTAAATGGACAAGTGTGTGTTAAATGGACAAGTGTGTATTAAATGGACAAGTTTGTGTTAAATGGACAAGTTTGTGTTAAATGGACAAGTTTGTGTTAAATGGGCAAGCTTGTGTTAAATGGGCAAGCTTGTGTTAAATGGGCAAGCTTGTGTTAAATGGGCAAGTTTGTGTTAAATGGGCAAGTTTGTGTTAAATGGGCAAGTTTGTGTTAAATGGGCAAGTTTGTGTTAAATGGGCAAGTTTGTGTTAAATGGGCAAGTTAGTGTTAAATGGGCAAGTTAGTGTTAAATGGGCAAGTTAGTGTTAAATGGGCAAGTTAGTGTTAAATGGACAAGTTAGTGTTAAATGGACAAGTTAGTGTTAAATGGACAAGTTAGTGTTAAATGGACAAGTTAGTGTTAAATGGACAAGTTAGTGTTAAATGGGCAAGTTTGTGTTAAATGGACAAGTTTGTGTTAAATGGACAAGTTTGTGTTAAATGGACAAGTTTGTGTTAAATGGACAAGTTTGTGTTAAATGAGTAAGTTAGTGTCAAATGGGAAAGTTAGTGTTAAATGGGCAAGTTAGTGATGGTGGGCAATTTAGTGTTAGTTTGGGAAAGCTAGTGTTAAATAGGCAATATAATGTTAAATGGGCAATATAGTGTTAAATGGGCAATATATTGTTAAATGGGAATATATTGTTAAATGGGCAAGTTAGTGTTAAATATGCAAGTTAGTGTTAAATATGCAAGTTAGCGTTAAATGGGGAAGTTAGTGAAGGTGGGCAATTTAGTGTTAGATGGAAATTAGCGTTAGTTTGGTCAAGTTAGGGTAAGAAATTGGGCGAGTTATTACACCAGATTAGTTTATAGAGGTTAACTATTTTGTTAGCTGATTTTTGTTATAAGTTTGTTACACTGTCTGAGCAATGGCTAAAACACATTTCATATTGCAAATATGCTGATTTTAGGTTACTTTGAGCTTAATTTATTATATTTAAGATTTTTTTACATTTTTTGAAAAGAAAATCAACATATATTTTTTCTCAAGTAATTATTCATTAACTGCAACAATAAATTTTGTTTTTAATTTGAATTTATGTTGATGGCATGGTGGCATAGAATGCCTAAACTTTACATTATATCGCACAAGATGAGTCGATGTTATATTATATTAAAAGCTAACTACTCGGATCAAGGAGTAAATTATTGAATATACAAACTTTAATCGTTAAAGCTATGACTTTTAAATAGAATAGAATAGAATAGATTTATTTAGCCTGGTGGAGTTAAGGCCATGTGGCCTTCTCTTCCACTCACCAGAACAAGCATATGTTACATATGAATACAAAAAAAAATACAATAATAGTCATATTAAACAGGACAAACATATGTTACACATGAAAAAAAAAATTACAATAATAGTCATATTAAACAGGACAAACATATGAAGTTAGAGTACAGACAAATTTAATATATATGTATATAGCGATACCGTGGAATTTCGGAGAGCATGGTGCCTATCCAAGCATCGTGAGGAATTTACATAGCTACAAGTAACGGCTCCAGATTGAGGAAGCAAACTATAACTGCTGGGGCACCCGACATGTCACACCTATATTATCTGGCAATCACATATGTATGTGAGGCCAGCAGCGGTTGGCAGACCAAGGAATTTGTAGGCCTGACACTCTATGGAGTATTTTTTAAAGCGATCCTTCGCTATTTTAATATTGTTATTGAAAGTAAAATACGTTATTGAATCATTCTCCTCTCTTTAATTGTCCTTTTGTTTTGGTTGTTTATAAAAGGTAAAGCATTTCTTGTGTTTGACGGTATATTTATCAACGAACCCAATAATCGCATATGGGATAGAGATATTTGGGAACATCTGAAGATAAATTACTTAAAAATCTGGGAAAGCGTCAAGGCCTCCTAAAGAAAATTCTAGCAGTCTCTAAATTCACTCCCTCGAGACTGGTATATGTACTAGCAAGAGAACAGTTCTTCCTGGAAGACCTAAGAATGCGCTACTACCTGCCATCCACTAAAGCTTAAGAACAACACATGCAAGAGAGAAGACAGAAGCGGGATGCCATTCCTGAAGAATTCTACGGTATGCCTGCCATGATAGATAGGAGCTGGTGTGGACCAAACAAGGAAATTAGGCACCAGATAAACCGCTATGCAGTCCACGGCTTCCATCACAAAGTGTGTGTGAATGTCACTTGCTATCAAATCGAAGACAGTTGCAGATGTAAACTGTGCGGACTAAAGTGTACAAGATATCATCTGGAATTGTGTTCCAAAGTGACCATCTCATTAGCGCAATACGCCAATTAATTAATTTTGCACGATAGTGCGCAATTATGCCTATATTATTATTATTATTATTATTATTATTATTATTAGTATTATTATTATTATTACTATAAAAGGTAAAGTGATCCCACTACAGTCCTTGGGGGACCTTTGGGGAAAAGGGAGGTTAAGACTGCCACTTTTTCTAGACAATCGGCACTTGTTAGCCACGGTGACAGTCCTGCGTGACGGCCACCTTTACCCCCAGAACAAGCGTTTGTTAGAGGCTGAGTTGAGCCCAGGGCAATGGTGCCACCAAAAGGTTTGACTCAGTTTAAAAATCCTAACCCTACCGGTATTCGAACCCACGACCTACCGGTTTGTAGCGTATTGCCTTAACCAACTACTCTACGGCGTTCTTTGGTTATTTATAATTTAATTGTTAATAGTTGAAAGCTGTAGCGAATTTAAACACGACCTATTTCGATGAGATCAATATTTTTAAAACCTAAAATCCATTGATCGTCCGCGGTGGTCTAGTGGTTATGCTCCTTGCCTCTGGTCCGGAGGATCGTGGGTTCAAACCCGGCCACGGTCGATGGATTTTTTTTAGGATAGATAATACAAGGAGCATATCCTCCGGGAGTGTCTTTAAGCCATGTGTCCCGGTCTGAAGATATTTAGGCTCGTAAAAGATCCTTACTTACTTTTTTACTTTTGAGGGCCTCTCCACTTTTCAGCGGTTACCCTGTATTCCCATTCGCCATTCTTGCCGATCACGCCATTCATCCTCCTCCAGACCTCGGTCGTTCATCAATCTATGGATCTCTCCTCTCCAAGTTGTTCTTGGCCTGCCCCGTTTCCTTCAACCAGAAGGTGACCATTCCAAAAGAGTTTTGGGCCACCTATCATCCTCCATTCTCCTGACATGGCCATACCACTGAAGAGCTCGCCTTTCGATCCTTTCCACCACTGTCTCCTCCATATCCATCATCTGCCTCACTTTTTCATTTCTTCTTCTTTCCAACCTGGACACCCTGGCACTGCGTCTTATTCCATCCATCTCCACTGCCAAGATCTTAGTTTTTTGTCCCTCTACCAAAGTCCATCCCTCAGCAGCATAAGTCATTATGCTTTCCACAACAGACTTCAAAATTCTCTTCTTCGTGTGGTTTGACATGGTCCTACTCCACAGTACTCCATTCAACATTTTTATGGCTCTTCGTGCTTGTACTAACCTGCTATCTACTTCAGCTTTACAACTCCCTGATTCATCAATAAGTGATCCCAAATATTAATTTTTTTTAACAGCTCTAATAATTCCTTGGGATAGGGATATATCTCGTCCACTTCCTCCTACTACAAGATATTCAGTTTTTTCCATGTATACTCTTAATCCTCCTATTTCAAAAGCATTTAGAAGTTTTCTCATCATGTATTTCACATTTGACATCCTTAAGCCTGAATAAAATAACTCTAAACAAAATTTACCGATCCCAAACAACCTAGTAATACCTTAGTTGCCTGCTATTTTCTGTCCAGCCTAAGAAAGACACTTCAGGAAAATAAATGGGCGGGCAATCCACGAAGCACATGACTGCTGCAGTTACTACGATTCGTTCATGACCAAAGCACAGTCAGCTATTTATGTGTTTAAAACTATATATGTTAACTATAGTTGATCAGAATACAGTATACACCTATATATTTCTTCGAAGTTCGGAGACTAACTAAATATTCGCATTTGTTTGAAACTGAACGATTCTTGAGAAGAAGTTGAATGTCTGTCACAAATATTGCGGTTGTCGGGTCGTTTATGTTAACTTAATTCGGTTATTTTAATTTAAATGTTTGATTTGAATTGATTTGTTTAATATTAATAATTATAATTGAATTAGTTTTCGACATACCATTGTAAATGTTAATACAACCTGCAACATTAAAAATTAAAACGATTGTTGTGCATTAATTTATCGGTTTGTATCAAACAGCTGACAGAGTTCGCCTGCACTCTTACGCATGTTACGCGGAGTAATACATTCGGAAGTTAAATGTCAAAAGTGTGCTTCTTACGTTGGACAGAGAATAGATGTCCCATTAAGTCGGTGTGTTGACCGCATGCTACTCATGACATCTATGGTCAAATAAGGTAACTACATTAACTTAGTCTATTAACTCCTGACATGGGAGAGGCTATGGCTCAACATTGGGCTATGCCATTTTAGAGATAATCCATTGACCAGGTAAGTTCCAACCCATGACTTCTGAGAACACTTCTATAGAAATAGGCATGATAGGTTATTTTTATACTCGAATAAAAATGAAAAACTAACCAATTTTTGCATTTTCAATTTTATGAAATGCAACTGGCACAACAGATTAGATCCATACATTTATAAATACTCATTAGATGAAAGCTATTTTAAGGTAATTTGTAGGCCTACACTGTTAACAGAATCCACTACGAAATTAATTACAAAGCGAGCTATTCATTTCACAGCAGTAAATCATTTCAATATTGAATTATTTTAACATATTGTTTGCAATTAATGCAATTGTTATGTATTTAAAAACAAGAGGATACTGGTATTGGAAACAGACGGTTTATTTAATAAATAAACAGACGTAATCAGAAATAAAACTAATTTCATGATATTTCCACTTTTAATTACGATTCATATCCCATCTATTATATCAATTTTCAAACTTCAAACTCAATTACATATCAAAATGCATCACATATCTAAAATAACATTAAAACGTCATTATTGTTGATTGGTATGGATTTCATGAAAATGTATACAATAGTTCGTTTTTTTAATGGCCCAGGTTGTCATTTCGAGATTTATGGTGTTCTCTATTGGCATTGGCGTAATTGTAACTCACTTCTGAAGATGGGGCGCCTCGAAGGCGGAGTTACGTTACCCCGATTATATCCATCCATAGTAATTCTGCCCGAGGGAAGGTCTTTCACTGCAATCATAGCATTTTCATGCTATGCTTTGCAGCTTTACTAGGGAATTATTGGTGTGCTAGCTTCCCGTTGCTTTCCACACCAGTTTAGGATGATGATGATGATGGCCTGATGATTTTCGGGAACCGTTGGGCCCTAAGCTTCCTGACATTTCTCTTACAGGTGAGGAAAAACCCCGAAAAAATTCTCACCCAGGAGCCTGTCCCGACCGGGAATCGAACCCGGGCCCGCTGCGTGACAAGGCAGCACGCTACCTCGAGACCACAGAGGTGGACTCCCCGATGATATGATGGATGATAAATGAAACGCCAGGAGAGTTCTTAACCTAAACTTAACCTAAATTCCAGACCATGGGCAACCACAGGAACAATTCTCTTTTTAATGAAAAATTCCTATGGTTTGACCTGGAATCGAACCCGGTTTATATGATAATTATTTATATGATAGTTAGTTAGATATTCTCAAACGTTAGCATAACTTAATACAGTTAAGTTTAATGCATCCGTTTTTTGGTTATTTGAGAATCCCAAGAAAGTATTTTATATAACGAACCCATTAACATCTGAGGGATTATCATCACGGTAAAACGCTGGGCATAAAAAAAAGGGAAATTTTGCTTAGAAACCTCTTAGCTCAAGCTTGAAGTTCTTTTCCGTGCCGTAAATCTAAATCACCGGACCCACGAATTTAATGACTTCACCTCCTCTCTGAAAGCTTTACTCAGAATTTGTACGCCTTAAAAAAAGTCGTGTTTCAAGCCAAGAACTTTTCTTTTGACGGTCTCGCAAAGGCTAAACATGATCAAAACATTTAAGAAATTTTCTACGTTGATAACTTGTCCAAATACTCGAAAATAGAATCCGGTTCCATTAGAGATGGAAATGTACAATGGAGGCAGTTACACAATGAGGAACTCCATAATTAATATCGTTGTCCTAATATTTAAGGTCAAGACTTGGACATTACGACGGAATGAGGAAAAGCGACTGGAAGATTTTCAGATGTGGATATGGAGAAGAATGGAACGTATAAAATGGACAGACAAAATAAAAAATAGATATGTGCTAGACAGAGTGGGTGAAGGAAGAACAATGCTGAAACTCATAAAGAAGACGAAAAGAAATTCGATTGGCCATTGGCTAAGAAGAAATTGTCACCTGCGGGATGCGCTAGAAGAAATGCTCAACGGAAAGAAAGTTAAAGGCATAAAAAAGACATCAGGTTATTCACCATAGTAATTCTGCCCGAAGGCAGGTCCTTCACTGCAATCATAGCATTTTCATTCTATGCTTGCAGCTTTACTAGGAAATTGTATAGGTGTGGTAGCTTCCCGTTGCTTTCCACACCGGTGAAGGATGATGATGATAATGATAATGGTAAGGATGATAATGATAAGGATGATGGCTATATGATTTCGGGGACCGTTTGGGCCTTAAAGTTTTCCTGACATTTGTCTTACAGGTGAGGAAAAACCCCGATAAAACCTCACCCAGAAAAACTGCCCCGACCGGGGATCGAACCCGGGCCCGCTGCGTGACAAGGCAGCACGCTAACTCGAGACCACAGCGGTGGACATATGAGGTTATTGGCAATATTAAAATAAATGGTTTGTATGGGGATGCAAAAAGGAAAGTTTAGCTAAGGGAAGAGTGGAGAATGCTGAGTTTGCAGTGAAAGACCTGCTCTTGGGCAGAACAGTATATTAGGGTGGGTCGAAAAAACTCATTTTTTTTATTTCGAAGTTTTAATAGCACGGAAAAGTTGCTAATTATATAGCTAAAAAAAAAAAAAAAATATAAAAATCGGTTGACATCTTCCGGTCGCACAAAGGCTCTGAAGTTTGGCAAAATATGAAGAAAACTTCATTTTTGTAATTATTTTTTTTAATATGAAGTAGGTATTGCTGATCTTTGCTAAGCACGTTATGTCTATCTGTGGGATCTGACAATCAATACTCTGGAAGTTATTTATCAAATACAAAAAATGCGTAAAAATATAATTTGTTCATTATTATGGCAAATTTTGGAGTTTATGAGCGACCGGAAGATATCAACTGATTTGAACCAAATTAAAACACAATGTTTTTAGGCTCTATTTGAAGACATTATAAACTATTACATTACGAAAACATCTAATAAAAAATAAATAATCTCAAAAATGAAGTTTTTTTTTATATTTTGTCAAACATTAGAGCCTTTGCGCGACCGGAAGATGTCAACCGATTTTTATATATATGTATATATTTTTTTTATTTTCTTTTGTCTATATAATTCGCAACTTTTCCGCGCTATTTCAACTTCGAAATAGAAAAATGAGTTTTTTTTCGGCCTACCCTACTATATATGTATATAGATCAAAATAGGACGTCCCACACCGAGCCGAGTGGTAAAGGTAAGAAGACTTGGCGTAGAGCTTGCGCTGGTTCGAGTCTCCATGAGGCAAGAAATTTTATCATGGAATTTCAACCATAATGGGACCGGTACCCACCCAGCATTGTAACGAATTTGGGTAGCTACAACAAGTAGCGGCTCCAAGTTGAGAATGCAGCTAAAACGGCTGGGAGAACCGACACGCTGAACATGTCACCCCTACACTGGCAGGATGATCGTCTACCTCTGTTATTAACACATGTAGATGTGACGCCAGCAGTAGGCTGGTAGGCCAAGGGTCTTCTAGTCCTGTCGCACCATGGAATATATAAATACAAATTGTAGCTCAAATTGGTGACAGTATAAATGTTTTCATTTTTTATATCAGGAAGCCCTTATAGAAAATATCATTACGAATGCCTAGATGGGAGGATAATATTTGGATAGATCTTAGGGAACTGAATATAGATTATAAGAACTTAATTTAGTTGTCGGAGAATAGGAATCAGTGGAGGACATTGGTGAATGCGGCATCAAATCTATGGATTCCAAAGGCCATAGGTTTTATTAGATCGGATCACATATTTAGTTTAAAGAACTTTATGGATCCAAAATCTCAGTTTTAAGTTGTGGATTCCCTCTCATGAAACGATAAATTATTTAGCTTTTATAATATATTTTTAAACATCCTATACAAACCAATATCTGTCACTTCCGAACTAGAGTCTTTTTGTCCAGATTTTAAATACGACAGGTACAAATTTTTCATTTATAACGTGCCTGGTTTCAACATAATTGATGCAGTGTAGTGGACTTTTCTGGGAATATTTTAAATAACTTTGTTCAAATTCATTGAATATTAAATGTACTCTAAAATGTGTTACGGTTTTCTAATGACAATTATTTATGTGACGTTTGATAAATTGGGTTTGAAACCTTTGAAATTAAAGCCTATAAACCGCAACGTTAAAGCAATTGAATATTTTATATGTAAGCATATCAACGTATCTATCTCTGAAACAGTTGTACAATATTAAATCCGTTCACATAAATTCTTATTATAAGTTATCGAATTAAATTATACCAAGCGATTTGATTAAGACGGCAGCGTTTTAGATATGCGTTCAGGAGATTCTGGTTTTAAATCTCGGGACAGGACAATTAATTGGAGTTTGTTTTTTGTAATTTTTCTCTGTCCAAGCAAATCTTGTTTCGAAATTTCATCACAAAGATCGATTGTTTACATATCTATCATTTTATTATATAAAATAATTTTGTTTTATTTCCATAATTTTCCATAACTTATCTATATCAAAGTGGCTCCGTGGCGCAAGCGGTTAGACGCTTGTCTCTCACCTTTGGAGTGCCGAGATCGAGTCTCGGTCACTGCATGTGGGTTTCGTGGTGGACGAAACGGAGCTTGGGCAGGTTTTTCTCGGTGTTTCTCCCGTTTTCCCCTGCCACAATTTCATTCCACCATTTGTCCATACTTTAAGGCACTGAGCTACAAGCCGGAGGGTCGAGGATTCAAGTCCCGTTGGGGTCAGAATTTTTAAACTGACTGAAACCCTCTGGCGGCACTATGGCCCTGGGGTCGACTCAGCCTCTAACGGAAATGAGTACCAGACGCTTGTTCTGGGGGTAAAGGCGGCCGTCACGCAGGGCTGACAACCCGGCTGACAAAGTGCCGATTGTCTAGAAAAAGTGGGAGCCTTAACCTCCTACTACCCCAAGGGCCTCCGGGACTCTTGTGGGATCACTTTACTTTACTTTATTTGTCCATACTCATCACATCCATTTCGTTTAATTGCATTCATCTGCCCCTGCGACGGTGCGTCATGAGTGGTCGGCCGGCACCCTTGCAGTTCATAGACCTCTATAAATATAGCGGCTTCATCTCATCTCATTCCTCGACCCGACCCTGAGTTGGAGACGAGTTGAATATATATATATATATATATATATATATATCAACACGATCGAACGCCTTCTCAAACTCAATAAAAGCAACATGCGTCTGCAGATTATATTATCTTCTTTTTATATTATATTCTTCTAAGGAAGTTCATTTCTACGCTTTGTATTCTACTCCGTAATGACCAAAAAATTATAAAGTAGAATACAATGCGTAGAAATGAACTTCCTTAGAACAACAAAAGGCTGCACAAGATTGGATCGAATAAAGAATGAATATATAAGAACAGAGTTAAATATATATCCACTTAATGATATCAAAGAATATAGAGATAAATGGTTTAGACATGTAGAAAGAATGAATGTAACAAGAAATGTAGGAAGGCCAGTGAAAAGATGGACAGAACAACTGTGAGGCGGAACAGGCAGTTTCCCTAACCCGTGAAATGAAGAAGATAAGGCGAAGAAGAAAGATTTTGATTTATTAACCAGGGAATTTTTACAAAAATAGTAGTATCAGTAGGAATTTTAAAGACATTCAGTGTTATTTACAAATTTGGATCGCACAGGCAGCAAGCCGTATGTGGTGTTGACAGTCCGATTCAATAAGTGAATGCATAGAAATAATATAAATAAACAAAGAAAAACAACACAATAAATACGATTACAATTCCATTATACATTAGCTAAGTTACGTATAATTTATAAGTATTAACAATAGGCCTATTACATTTTACTTACACATTTATTTATTTACGAATGAGTATTGTTCTTATTTCTCGCATCTTGTCCAGAAATGTACACACTTTTATCCAATTTTCTGGGTTTACCATTAACTCGTAGCATGCCAATCTATCACTATTTCAATTTAGAAATATTTCCGTTAACAACTGACGTCTCCAAAATTCCGAAACGCTATATTTTCCTAATATATTTTGTATTTCGTCTTCAAATCTTTCTCACATTGGACATATTCGCATATTGTGATCGTCAATAATTTTTAGAAATTTCTATTCCTCCATACTAAACCAAGCGAGCTCTGATCTCTCTTTAAATCCTAGACTATATACATACACATATATATATATATATATATATATATATATATATATATATATATATATACTGCATCCGGTATAAGGGAGACCCACTGCAAAATGTAAACCAGTTCAAATATCTGGGGATCACACTGCAAAGCTGAGGTGACACCTTCGATAAGCACATCAAAGAACGCGCCTTAGCGGCCAGAATAGCAACGAACAGTATTAAAAACCTGAGTAAACTATCCCTGGAGACAGCAATGACCATCTTCCACTTAAAAATGGCACCAATCATAACCTATGGAATAGAAGTGATTTGGAAGAACCTAAATAAGGCAAACCTAGAGGAAATAGAGAAAGTCAAAGCACACTTTTTAAAGATAGCGCTAAGCGTATCAAAATACACGCCTTCACGCCTAACATACATACTGACAAAGGAACCATTCTTCATAGAAGAGCTCCACCTGGACCTTCTCGTGCCGGCAACAGATGCCTACAAAGAACTGCTGTGGGAACTCTACGAAAAGAGAGAACAGATATGGCCTGAGTTCTACGCAACGGATGCGATGATCTACAGGGAATGGACAGCAGCCAGGTACGACCTCAGACACACCGTGACGAGAGTCGCGGTCCATGGTTTCCACCACAGGATATGCACAACAGTGAAGTGCCATAACCCAGAAGAAAAGTGCAAGTGCAAACTATGTGGGACGCACTGCGACCGATATCACCTATTACAGTGTAAAAACATAGGAACATCGATAACAGACTTCTGTAAGACATGAAAATAGTTATTTCTGCATGGCCATTGGCTACAATAATACCTATTATTATAATGATTATTTTCCCTAAACTTTTTTAGGTCACTTTGTAAATACAGTGAACGTTTTCCCGAACGATCAGCGAAAATATCTTGCTGGTTTTATATCCAATTACCTCCTCCTTATTTTTCTCCACACATTCTTGCGGTTTTCGATTTCTCATATCCAACCCATTCGAATCTTTTGGAGTTCCCTCCTAACTTCGTCTGTCCAGAATTTCGAATCTATGTTCATAATTTTGTGGTCGAAGCAAATTGCTCTATAGGCCCTACATATAGGCCTATGACCCACAACCAAAGATTAGAGATCTGATATAACATAGAGTATTGAATAAGAAAGAAGCAAATTAAATTAAAAATAATACTGAAGCAAGCACATAGAAAAAAAATCCTACGCAAAAATGTTATAAAATCAAGGAAAATTAAGTTGGCGAGTTAAAAATACGTGTATGCAAGCACATTTTACTGGATTGAAATTTCAACATTTAAATAAGGTTAGTACAGCCTTAATCGCAGCTAGACTAATCAAACTTAATCATGATTAACTTTTCCATTGTAGTGCATAAATTAGACGCGTGACCGTGCTGCTTTGTTAAGTGTTTGACGCCCGTTTAATACATTCGCGTGACTTCCAGCACGGGGAAGCTTGATGGATGGATTTGGGATTCAGATCGAAATGTTCCAAGTTAACTTTAGGGCCTGTACTAAGGTCAACATGCGATATTGGCAAGTAAAAATACTAAAAATACATGATATTCTAAAATTCTTCTAAAAATCTTGGGTGAGTAAAATTTTGGGCAATAGAATTTGCAGCAAAAGCCAAAACGTAAAAGTAACATATTCAGAAATAATATGGAAACAACCGTGTTAAAACGCCACACTTGAGATAATAGTATATTACGATGCGAGTTGGGAAGTGGTTTTTACAGAATCGAGGAAAAATGTTTAAAAACCTTTGCGAGGTTTTTAATTTCCGAGATTCTGTTAAACACTTCACAAACGTGCATTTTACATTATTTTTTGCGCGATGGTGTTTTCAAAATAATAAATAATAACATCTTGGTTGGAAATATTTGCGTTCATTATAAACAATTGACTAACGTTAACAGTGTGGGCAGTGTTTATTAGTTGAAACAACAGGAGGCCTTGAGAACAATAATTGATAACAGGTGGGAGAATAACATTAACTATGATTTGAGGGAAGTAGATTATACAGGGAATGATTGGAAACCATTACTCAGGATAGGGAAGTATGGAGAGCTTAGCGCGGCCATGAACGTACGGGTTCGATAGTGCCAGTGAGTAAGTAAGTATGGCTGCAAGTACGTATTTATTGTTTTATATTGTTTCAAATAAAGTTCAGTTCATTTAAAATGCAGTGATTTGTTTCGTATAATGTACGAATATTAACACTACCTTTTGGATATTTCGTGCATATATATTGTATGTAGTATACATAGAGGGCAGTGGTTTTACTTCCCGCACGTGGGTGTAAATGTAATATTACAGTATAGTTATTTAGGTTGGCAACCCCGAAATGTAGGAAGTTGAACTTTCAATAATGGTCATCATTGCTGGTAAGTACGACAAAACGCACTGTCGCGCAAAAAAATACTGAAGACGTATTCTCTATAGCAATACAAATATTTAAAAATGATAAATTCAAGTTCAATATATACTAATCCAAATCGTTTAAACTTTAGAGGAGAAGTTCTTTTTCTTTTTAATTGAAAGACACATTTTTACGTTTTTTCTCTTCGTTTTACTATTTTCACTTTTATGTTTTTAGATTATTTTCATTTTTCTACACGATCACAAGACACACTCCTTATTTGAAGACTTTTCTACATTTGTTCAGAATCTTTGTTTTCCCCCAGAAAATGTCAATGTTCATTTTATATAGATTTTTTTCAATGTAAGTACCAAACTTACAACAACAAAAAATCAAATCATTATACTAATGACAAATTATTGTATAAGTTAATAAAAATGTGTTATTTTTTATCACGGCCTAACCGAGAATTCATGGTAAAATACCGTTGAGATTAAAATAATGTTAAAATTTTAAAATTCGTACTTGATAAAAGTCGTCCTCAACTACACTGCTCAAAAAAAAATTAGGGGATATTGTAGAATAACCTATTAAGACTATGTTTTTTGGAATAGTATTAGATGCAATCACTTTCTATTACTCCAAGATAATGTAAGTAAGAGTTTGAAGTTGTTACGTAACCTCGGTACCATACCAGAGGGCAGTGTCTATACTGTTGATGTGAAAGGGTGGTGTGGGGGTGAATGTTTTGTTGCTGTTTTTAAATCCAGTCCAGTTTTCAGTTAGTGAATGACTTGCCTTAGGGACAGTGATGCCTCGACAACGTGATTTACTTGAACCAATGGCTTGGAGGGCCATAGGAAGGATGGAAGCTGGACAGACACAGCAAGAGGTGGCACAAGCCATTGGGGTGTCTCAAAGCGTAATTTCCAGTCTTTGGAATCATTTTCAAAGAACATACTGTTCACAGAAGAGCCGGACAAGGTCGACCAAGGGCAACAACAGCAAGGGATGACCGTTACCTCTTGTTAACAGCCCGTCGGAATAGACAGCAGAATGCAACTCAACTGCGAAATACACTTCAAACAGCAACAGGACCAGGGTGTCAACTCAAACTGTTCCTAATCGACTGCATGGAAGTGTTCTCTATGCCCGTAGGCCCATGGTGTGTACCAGGTTAACTCCACAACACCGTAGAAATCGCAGAAACTGGGCGGAGGAACATCGTGGGTGGAGGCATGCTGAATGGAGATCAGTTCTATTTTCTGACGAGTCGCGATTCAACATGGAATGTGATAGTCGGCGTGTATTCATCTGGAGAGAAAAGGGACACGAAACAATTCAGCTTTTGTACGTGAAAGATCCCCATATGGTGGCGGTGGATTGATGGTGTAGGCAGGAGTCAGTAGTGGTGGACGTACGGACCTCTACGTTATCCAAGGTGGTACTTTGACTGCGGTAAAGTATAGAGATGAGATTCTCCGACCTTTTGTCGTGCCTTATGCTGATGCCATAGGTGATTCTTTTCTTTTTATGGACGATAATGCACGATCCCACAGAGCTGGCTTGGTGGACGACATGCTGGAAGTGGAGGGTATCGAGGGTATGCAATGGCCAGCTTCCTCCCCGGACTTAAATCCGATTGAGCATGTGTGGGATGCATTAGGCAGGTGCATTGCAGGCAGACCAGCACCACCCACAACTGTTCCAGAGCTGCACATTGCTCTTATGGAAGAGTGGCCACGTATCCCCCAAGAACTCATTGCTAACCTCATTGCATCAATGCCATACAGGTGTGAGACAGTGCTGGCCGTTCGAGGAGACCATACACCATACTAAAGAAACATTTTCACCCATGTTAATGTTGCTTTGTTTGTTTGTCATATTCCTAATCAGGATCTCTTTGACATCTGGTGTTGTACAGAGGTTACGTAATGACTTCAAACTCTTGTTGACATTCTTTTGGAGTAATAGAAAGTGATTGCATCTAATACTGTTCCTAAAAACATAGACTTAATAGGTTATTCCACAATATCCCCTAATTTTTTTGAGCAGTGTATATTGGCTTCTATTGTAAAATGTCGCCACACTATTAAAATCTAGGCCTTCTATATGAAACATATAAATAATCTACTACCATGAGAAATCCTGAAGAAGACCTAGATTTTAATACCGTGACAACGTTTTAAAACAGAAGTTGATATAGTTGAGGATGACTATTTTATCAGATACGAATTTTAAAATTCTAACAGAGAAATAAATTGTATGTACATTTCTTAGCGTTAATTAAAAAAAAATATATATTTTTTGCGCTGTAATGCGTTTTGTCGTACTTAGAGCAATGGCGACCCTGATTGAAAGTTAAACTTCCTACATTTCGGGATTGTCAATCTAATTAACTATAGGCCCTACTGTAATAAAATAACTAACCGTAATATTATATATTATAAAACGCGTGTCGAAAGTAAAAGCACTGCCATCTATGTATACTACATACAATGTACATACAAAATATCCAAAAGGTAGTGTTAATATACATTTTACGAAACAAAGCACTGCATTTTAAATGAACTGAACTTTATTTGAAACAATATAAAACAGTAAATACGTACTTGCGCAATTTTATCAGTAATTGGTCTCACGGCCTCCTGTTGTTTCAACTAATAAACATTTTCCACGCTGTTAACGTTGGTCAATTGTTTATAATGAACACAAATATTTCCAACAAAGATATTATTTTACTATTATTTGTTATTTTGAAAACACAATCGTGCAAAAAATAATGTACAACGCACGTTTGTGAAGTGTTTTACAGAATCTCGGAAATTAAAAACCGAGCGATAGCGTGGTTTTTAAACATTTCCATAAATTCTGTAAAAACCACTTCCCAACCTCGCATCGTAATATACCACTCTTTTAAATACAAAAAAAGGTGTGAGCGTAAAAAAAAAATTGTTGGACATTCTCATTTTATGTGTGTATATTAGGTGTGCCTCAATCTAGTCAAAAGGGGGAGTCGTTCGCAAGTCGACGAAGGGAGAATTTGTGTAAGTGGCTCTTTCGTCAAATTGTCAATTCTCTACCATTCTCTCCCTCTCCATCAAGTCTCTACCGTTTCCTCTTAAATCAATCAATTTACGCTGTTTATTTAAAGAATAAATCCTCGAGACTTCCCCACCATTACTTGTTATTATTCTCTAATTACATTTGTGTTATTTATTGTGCGAATCAAGTGCACTTCAACCTGATGTTATAATTGCGTCAGATAAATAAACACTTCGTCAAATATTAATCTGCAGTCACTTAATTTGATTCAATTCAAAGCATTATTTACAATTTTACCTTCAAATATATTCAGCGTACTTAGTAATTTTAACTAGCTAATTTTATAGGAAAGAAAGGTGTGTGTGTCAGGGTTAATAAATATTTATTTTTTGAAAAGGATAATCTCGAATTTCTTGGCGTAGTGAGTTTATAAAATATATAGTGGATCCGTAGACCTACATTGTACAAAATTCTTGTGCATTGTATACTAAAATATCCACCACTGTGGTCTCTAGGTAGCGTTCTGCCTTCTCAGGCTGCGGGGCCGGGTTCGATCCCCGGTCGGGACAGTTTTTCTGAGTGAGGTTTTTATCGGGGGTTTTCCTCAGCTGTAAGACAAATGTCAGGAAAATTTTAAGGCCCAAACGGTCTCCGAAATCATATGGCCATCATCACCATCATCATCCTTCACCGGTGTGGAAAGCAACGGGAAGCTACAACACCTACAATTCTCTAGTAAATCTGCAAGCATAGCATGAAAGTGTTGGATAATATTTTGTGCCCAATGTCACCAGGTTGTCTTTTATGAGATTTGTGGTTTTTTCCCTGCTGACATTGGACGAATTGTAATCCATTTCTTAGGTTGAGGCACCTGAAAGGCGGAGTTAAAAAAAAAAAAAAAAACGGAAAACTGCACTTAAACCAGCGTAAAATATTTTCAAAGTCCTATAGAACAACAGTGTGCATGCGCCAGAGTTTAGAGAGCCAGCGATAACCCACAATCGAACCACATATCGATTATCATCCTCGATTACTATCCGGCGCTATGAAATATAAATTATCAATATTTGCAACAAATCCCCAAATAGGTGTATATGTTAAAAAAATATTAATAATATTAAAATTACCAAACGCTTATTAAAAATGGGTATACGCTTGTCACTCCCTAACGCTGATCAAACCAGCGATAACCCAAAACAGCGATAGAAAAATCATAGAGTAAGTAATATACTCTGTGGAGAAAAAGCAGTTAGCATCACAATATTGTCTAGCAGTATCTTAATATTGTGATTTGCATATTTAAATAAATACTTAAAAAATGTCTAATAATGTTACAAAAATTGTTTGAAAAAGTTTAAAATATTAAATAATGTTAGTAAATATAGAAGAAGAGCTATAGTTTACAACAATATAACTGAAAAATCAAGCAAATCAAGCGCTAGTAGAAGTGCAGTTGACCCAAAACTTCCAAATATAGCCTAAGGTGCACTTCATATTGACCGATATGATGGGTGATAAATGATAATGAAGCGCCAGGAAAACCCTTAACCTAAATTACAGACAATGGGCAACCACAGGAATAATTAATTCCCTTAAGGAAAAATTCCTATGGTCTGACCGGGAATCAAACCCGGGACCTCATAATCTGTAGTCACAAATGCTGGCCACTAGTCAATGAGACTGGTCTTCATAATATTATTAAATTTTATAAAACACAACGCAACATCTTTCAAAGTTACTTTTCTAAGGTACCTAAGTCATTAATTAAAAATAAATAATAGTTTAAAAAACTAAAACAACACGCTTTATTACAAAACCGAACTAAAAAATTAAAAATAATTTTAATTTTTATCACGTTTGGGATAAAATTAAAGTGGTCAACAAAAAAATAATTTCCAACACATCTAGAATAAAACTAGAGTTATCTGCAAAAAAAAAAAACCATCAAAAGCGTGGGGTGCTCTTTATGGTTTTTACGTTTTCTTCGTTTTCTTCTTAGAGACTATTTTTACCAATATATGTTTATTATCAAATATATTGATATAGAGCACCACACGCTTTTGATGGTAAAATTATTTTTTTTGTAGAGAACAATAGAGCACCACACGCTTTTGATGGTAAAATTATTTTTTTTTGTAGATAACTATAGTTTTATTCTAGATGTGTTGGAGATGATTTTTTTTTTGTTGACCACTTTAATTTTATCCCAAGCATGTTGGAAATTAAAATTATTTTTCATTTTTTAGTTCGGTTTTCTAATAAAGCGTGTAGTTTTAGTTTTTTAAACTATTATTTATTTTTTAGTTTGGTTTCTAAAAATGTAAATATCTTTAAATTCGATACTATTGTAGTATGAGCTAAAAGTAATACTCTCCTAAAAAAAATCCTCCGGGCCGGAGGATTACTGAAATTATATACCACTAGAGTCCACCACTCTACCAACTGAGCTACTACAACGATAGACTAAAAAGTCGATACATCCACAACGTATTATACCGGTCTTTATTTTTTTGATGTCGTGATGATCCTGGCAAGGATATTAGAAAAAAATATAAAATTATTATATTGCCATTGGTCCTTTACAAGTATACAAAGTTTCAAGTCGATCCAATGCTTTTAAGTGGGTGAAAATCGTGTTGAAAGATTCCGTTATATAGATAGATACAGGTCAAGCTAATATAAAGCGTGTAAAAAACTCTGTGGCGCGTCAGACTTGGAAGTCCCTTGGCCTACCAACCGGTTGCTGGCTTCACATCTACATGTGTTAATCACACACGTGGTCGATCATCCAGCAAGTATAGTGGTGACATGTGGTCAACATGTCAAGCCCCCCCCCCCTCGCTGATACCACGTTATCTCAAACTGGAGCCAAATTCCTTACTATACTGGGTAGTCATCGGTCTCATACTGGCCAACATTTCATGAAAAAAATTTCTTCCCCCATGAGGACTTGAACCAACGTAGCTCTGCACCCAGGTACGACGCCTTTAACCGATCCGATCGACTACGGCGCGGGACCACTGATTTAAAAGAGATCAGTAATTTGGCAAAGTAGATTAAGAGAGGCGGCTCCGTGGCACAAGCAGTTAGACCCTCGCCTCTCACCGTTGGGGTCCCGAGATCTAGTCTTGGTCACTCTATGTGGGTTTCGTGGTGGACAAAACGGAGCTTGGGCAGGTTTTTCTCGGAGTACTTCCCGTTTTCCCCTGCCACAATTTCATTACACCATTTCTCCACACTCATCTCATCCATTTCGTGTCATTTCGTTCACCTGCCCCTGTGATGGTGCATCTGGCGTGGTCGCCCGGCACTCGTGTCATTCACAGACCTCTATATAAGGGGCCTCATCTCATCCCATCCCTCGACACGACCCTGAGTTGGACGTGAGTTGAGGATATATATATCCATCCATCCATAGTAAGTCCACCGCTATGGTCTCGAGGTAGCGTGCTGCCTTGTCACGCAGCGGGTCTGGGTTCGATCTCCGGTCGGGGCAGTTTTTTCTGGGTGAGGTTTTCATCAGGGTTTTTCCTCATCTGTAAGACAAATGTCAGGAAAACTTTAAGGCCCAAACGGTCACCGAAATCATATGGCCATCATCACCATCCTTATCATTATCATCATCCTTCACCGGTGTGGAAAGCAACGGGAAGCTACCACACCTACAATTCCCTAGTAAAGCTGCAAGAATGGCATGAAAATGCTATGATTGCAGTGGAGGACCTGCCCTCGGGCAGAATTACTATGGATGGAGGGCAAGTCTTTCACTGCAATTATAGCAATTTCATGCTATTTCTTTGCAGCTTCACTAGGGAATTGTAGGTGTGGTAGCTTCCCGTTGCTTTCCACACCGGTGAACGTGATGATGATAATGATAAGGATGATGATGATGACCATATGCTTTCAGGAACCGTTTGGACCTTAAAGTTTTCCTGATATTTGTCTTACAGATGAGGAAAAACCCTGATAAAAACCTCACCCAGAAAAACTGTCCCGACCAGGGATCTAACCCGGGCCCGCTGCGTGACAAGGCAGCACGCTTCCTGGAGACCACCGCGGTGGACGATATATATATATATATATATATATATGTTATTAAAATAATTTAAAGTGTCACATTGTATGTCTTTCAAAAGGGAGTTATTTTAAAATAAATTGAAATTCCCTTGTGTAGAAGTGGATGATTCTAGAGTAGAGTAGGCCCTACAATATATAAAGTGTAGAGTATAAATTACCAGTATCAATTCTCCCTGTTCAAGGGAAACTTAAATATTCATCACTTTAAGTGCACAAACATTATTCCATTTCTAATGTTTCATTAACTGAACGACGAAATATTACAAGTTTGGAAAGTCGGGTCAACTTGATCGTATTTTCACATTCTCTTTACACCTGAACTTAGGTTCAAGATCAAAAATTACAAGGAAATAAAGGACTTTATAATTCAGACACACAAAACTACCACATTACTTCAAACACTAAAATTAATTTTGGAATTAATGAAAAAGTTAAGGCAAGTTAGCCGCTATCCGGGTCAAAAAATGCATGGAAATTTGGTCCCACATAGGTGGTCATATATTATGTCCTTTTAATGATATCACACTGAACATTTTTATGGTATATCTGGGGACTTCCTGCTTTGGATTTAGCCTAGAATGGTTAACATACACTTTGTTATGAAGAAGGAATTATTTTTTTTAATTTAAAGATTTTTTTAAAATGTGACGTTACATTACCTTACATTGGTACACTTTACTCATATCCTGTAATTCTGATGGCAATGAAATTTTAACTGCTCATCATCACTGTATGTGATGCAGTATTACTTTAATATATGCATTTTTATGATCGTATGGCTCTAGTTAGCATGTGTCAATAAATTAATGACTTATTATACATGTAAAGAATTAAATTATATGAATATTTTCTAAAATTTATTTACAATCTTGCATGATTCATACAAACATACATCTGTTAACATGCTCTGAAAATTTCATGACCCTAGGTTAAATGGTGTTTGAGAAAAGTGTACCAATGCAATGAAAAATGTAACTTTCGGAGAAAAAGAAAAGAAAATCAATTACATGCTCTAACCTTAAAAATTCACATTTAGAATTCTCCAGCACCGTAACTTTCATTTCCCTCTGCTTCCATAAAAAATAGTCAGTGTGATATCATTAAAATGACATAATATATGACCACCTATTTGGGACCAAATTTTCATGCACTTTCTGACCCGGATAACGACTATCTTGCCTTAAGAGGACGAGAAATAATAATGTGGTTTTCAATTAAATGAAAATGCTCGGTAAGTCGCCCTGCGTTACGATGAACTGTAACAAGAATGTAGCAAAAATATTTAGTCTCAAGATAATTCTTAGAATCTCCGACATAACCTTTCATGAGAGTTCGGTCGGTGACCACGATCCACAATTCATCGTAATCCTTAAATTGGCAATATACCCTATAGCAAACATCAATTGATTTAATTTATTTAATATTTTTAATAAAACAAAAAAAATGAACGAGTAGCAATTACTTGAATTTGTGTCGACTTACGCAATATACATAACAGTTATATATGATTTTGTTTCACTGCGGTCCGCCACATTTAAATAACTGGCAAGAGATATTAGTGTCATGCCAATTTAAGGATTAACTGATAGCGTGATATACCCAATACGTATACGCTATCTCTATTCAATGCGAGCTGTTTTTTTATTCCAGATCCATTATTCCAGATAATATATTGAATGTATATACCTACATACTTCTTTCTCTTGCGAGCTAAGTTCCAGTTGTAATGTAAACAAACCATAAGTATGACTGCATTTTCATTGGTCGAATAATGGTTTCACCTTTAAGCGTGTAAGAAAATGTGGTTCGCTCTCTAACACTCGAAATAAAGGAAATAAGAATTATATATATGTGTGGTGTGTGTCTGTGTTACATTGTAGATTTTAGCGGATATAAGTATGATAAGAAAACTTAAGAACTTCCTTATTCACACACGCGCACACACACACGCACGCACACACACATACATATATATATATATCCATCCATAGTAATTCTGCCCGAAGGCAGGTCTTTAACTGCAATCATAGCATTTTCATACTATGCTTGCAGCTTTACTAGGGAATTGTAGGTGTGGTAGCTTCCCGTCGCTTTCAACACCGGTGAAGGATGGTGATGATGATGATGATAATGATAAGATAAGGATGATGATGATGGCCGTATGATTTCGGGGACCGTTTGGGTCTTACAGTTTTCCTGACATTTGTCTCACAGGTGAGGAAAAACCCCGATAAAAACCTCACCCAGAACGGGCCCGCTGCGTGATAAGGCAG
The DNA here is from genome assembly GCA_030220185.1 of Diploptera punctata. Lineage (NCBI taxonomy): Eukaryota > Metazoa > Arthropoda > Insecta > Blattodea > Blaberidae > Diploptera > Diploptera punctata. The sequence continues at coordinate 989,141 of JASPKZ010010272.1, forward strand.
CACGCTACCTCGAGACCTCAGCGGTGGACGTCCTATATATATATATAATATATATATATATATATATATCTTCTATCATATGTCTATAAAATTGTTTACCGTTTTCTCTAAGAAAAATGCTAGTAGAAACACTCGCAATGCCCCATTTTGATTATTGTGATACTCTTTTTACTGACCTAAATACTGTTCTTACCCAAAGACTTCAACGTGTTCACAATTCTTGCATACGTTTTATTTGTGGTATACGTAGATTTGATCACGTTACACCATCCCTGGAACAATTGTCATGGCTTCGTCTTCAAGATCGTAGAACCATCCATTCCCTATGCCTACTCTATAACATATTACACACATCTTTACCTTATTATTTATCACACCGCTTCACTAAACTCTCTGATACACATAACTTAGATACCCGATCCCTTGAGCACAGTGTCCTTTATATCCCTCCTCATCATACTACCTATTATTCGAAATCTTTTACAGTTTCTCTTGCTAGAACATGGAATTCACTTCCACCCTATGTCAGAGACTGCCAAACTTTACCATCTTTCAGAAATAAATTGAAAATAAAATCACTAACAGAAACAACTCACTAATACTACTTTTTAAGAATTAATAATGCGTTTTTGCATTATTTAATAAAAATAGACTTAGGATTTGTTTATATATTTACCTAATGCCTTGTATAAAAAGCGTAGATTAATTAATTCATTGTAGTGTTTTTTTCTCTTCTTTTTATGCATAGTAGATTCGAGCTGTTATTCCTTTTTTATTCATTGTATCATTAATTTAATTTTAATTGTATTTAGTTTCATTCTATTATTAGACATTAAATTTCATTATTATTCAATATGACAGATAATGAATTGTTCAATAAACTATTATTGTAACTTTTTTTGTATTCATATGTAACATGTTTGTCCTGTCTAATATGACTACTATTGTAATTTTTTTGTATTCATGTGTAACATATGTTTGTCCTGTTTTATATGACTATTATTGTATTTTTTTTGTATTCATATGTAACATATGCTTGTTCTGGTGAGTGGAAGAGAAGGCCACATGGCCTTAACTCCACCAGGCTAAATAAATAAATAAAAATAAATAAATAAATAAGTTATATGGGAGAAATATGTAATTACACTTTTTTTTACATTAAATAAGCATTGTTATATTCTTACGCATGCGCATTTCAGAATACATTGACATTTCTATTGATACAAAATGACCGATTTCTGTATGATTTGATTGAATAATTAAAAAAAATATATACTTTCCATTAATGGAAATAAAGTTTGAGCTCAGGATCACTTATGCGAGTATTGTATTCTAATAAGTAAACTTTGTTATGAATTATCATTAATCTAAAATATAAGAATCCAAAAAAGTTAATTTTTCCATAAAACATTGGAAAGAAAACCATTTGAAAAGCTGAGAGAAATAAATTATTTCGATTTTTTCAAACAGTTTAGTGAAAAATATCCTGCATTAGCCATTGAGGATGTGGTGAAAATAACAGAATTTACAGGTGGGTTAGCCATTGAGGATGTGGTGAAAATAACAGAATTTACAGGTGAGTTAGCCATTGAGGATGTGGTGAAAATAACAGAATTTACAGGTGAGTTAGCCATTGAGGATATGGTAAAAAAACAGAATTTACAGGTGAGTTAGCCATTGAGGATGTGGTGAAAATAACAGAATTTACAGGTGAGTTAGCCATTGAGGATGTGGTGAAAATAACAGAATTTACAGGTGAGTTAGCCATTGAGGGTATGGTGAAAAAACAGATTTTACAGGTGAGTTAGCCATTGAGGATGTGGTGAAAATAACAGAATTTACAGGTGAGTTAGCCATTGAGGATGTGGTGAAAATAACAGAATTTACAGGTGAGTTAGCCATTGAGGATGTGGTGAAAATAACAGAATTTACAGGTGAGTTAGCCATTGAGGATGTGGTGAAAATAATAGAATTTACAGGTGAGTTAGCCATTGAGGATGTGGTGAAAATAACAGAATTTACAGGCGAGTTAGCCATTGAGGATGTGGTGAAAAAACAGAATTTACAGGTGAGTTAGCCATTGAGGATGTGGTGAAAATAATAGAATTTACAGGTGAGTTAGCCATTGAGGATGTGGTGAAAATAACAGAATTTACAGGTGAATTAGCCATTGAGGATGTGGTGAAAATAACAGAATTTACAGTGAGTTAGTCATTGAGGATGTGGTGAAAATAACAGAATTTACAGGTGAGTTAGTCATTGAGGATGTGGTGAAAATAACAGAATTTACAGGTGAGTTAGCCATTGAGGATGTGGTGAAAATAACAGAATTTACAGGTGAGTTAGCCATTGAGGATGTGGTGAAAATAACAGAATTTACAGTGAGTTAGTCATTGAGGATGTGGTGAAAATAACAGAATTTACAGGTGAGTTAGTCATTGAGGATGTGGTGAAAATAACAGAATTTACAGGTGAGTTAGCCATTGAGGATGTGGTGAAAATAACAGAATTTACAGGTGAGTTAGCCATTGAGGATGTGGTGAAAAAACAGAATTTACAGGTGAGTTAGCCATTGAGGATGTGGTGAAAAAAACAGAATTTACAGGTGAGTTAGTCATTGAGGATGTGGTGAAAATAACAGAATTTACAGGTGAGTAAGTCATTGAGGATGTGGTGAAAATATCAGAATTTACAGGTGAGTTTAGCTCATTGAGAGATGTGGTGAAAATAACAGAATTTACAGGTGAGTTAGCCATTGAGGATGTGGTGAAAATAACAGAATTTACAGGTGAGTTAGCCATTGAGGATGTGGTGAAAATAACAGAATTTACAGGTGAGTTAGTCATTGAGGATGTGGTGAAAATAACAGAATTTACAGGTGAGTTAGCCATTGAGGATGTGGTGAAAATAACAGAATTTACAGGTGAGTTAGCCATTGAGGATGTGGTGAAATAATAACAGAATTTACAGGTGAGTTAGTCATTGAGGATGTGGTGAAAATAACAGAATTTACAGGTGAGTTAGCCATTGAGGATGTGGTGAAAATAACAGAATTTACAGGTGAGTTAGTCATTGAGGATGTGGTGAAAATAACAGAATTTACAGGTGAGTTAGCCATTGAGGATGTGGTGAAAATAACAGAATTTACAGGTGAGTTAGCCATTGATGATGTGGTGAAAATAACAGAATTTACAGGTGAGTTAGCCATTGATGATGTGGTGAAAATAACAGAATTTACAGGTGAGTTAGCCATTGAGGATGTGGTGAAAATAACAGAATTTACAGGTGAGTTAGCCATTGAGGATGTGGTGAAAATAACAGAATTTACAGGTGAGTTAGCCATTGAGGATGTGGTGAAAATAACAGAATTTACAGGTGAGTTAGCCATTGAGGATGTGGTGAAAATAACAGAATTTACAGGTGAGTTAGCCATTGAGGATGTGGTGTAAATAACAGAATTTACAGGTGAGTTAGCCATTGAGGATGTGGTGAAAATAACAGAATTTACAGGTGAGTTAGCCATTGAGGATGTGGTGAAAATAACAGAATTTACAGGTGAGTTAGCCATTGAGGATGTGGTGAAAAAACAGAATTTACAGGTGAGTTAGCCATTGAGGATGTGGTGAAAATAACAGAATTTACAGGTGAGTTAGCCATTGAGGATATGGTGAAAAAACAGAATTTACAGGTGAGTTAGCCATTGAGGATGTGGTGAAAATAACAGAATTTACAGGTGAGTTAGCCATTGAGGATGTGGTGAAAATAACAGAATTTACAGGTGAGTTAGCCATTGAGGATATGGTGAAAAAACAGAATTTACAGGTGAGTTAGCCATTGAGGATGTGGTGAAAATAACAGAATTTACAGGTGAGTTAGCCATTGAGGATGTGGTGAAAAAACAGAATTTACAGGTGAGTTAGCCATTGAGGATGTGGTGAAAAAACAGATTTTACAGGTGAGTTAGCCATTGAGGATGTGGTGAAAATAACAGAATTTACAGGTGAGTTAGCCATTGAGGATGTGGTGAAAATAACAGAATTTACAGGTGAGTTAGCCATTGAGGATGTGGTGAAAAAACAGAATTTACAGGTGAGTTAGCCATTGAGGATGTGGTGAAAATAATAGAATTTACAGGTGAGTTAGCCATTGAGGATGTGGTGAAAATAACAGAATTTACAGGTGAATTAGCCATTGAGGATGTGGTGAAAATACAGAATTTACAGGTGAGTTAGCCATTGAGGATGTGGTGAAAATAACAGAATTTACAGGTGAGTTAGCCATTGAGGATGTGGTGAAAATAACAGAATTTACAGGTGAGTCAGCATGGAACATAAATTCTGCTCGTAATGAAATTGAAAATGAAGAATATATTATCTGTCGACATTGTGGGATAAGCGTAAACATCTGATTGCGTAGACTCATATATAATTTTTTGGCATAGATAAGTCAGAAATGAAGGAAGTCTCTAATTTTATGTTGCATTCAGTCCTATATCCCATAAAATACGATGTTGCCTAAAAACAATATTTGTATCGTACACAATTCAGTGATATGGCGATTGAAAGTAATACCACAGTTTTCCCAATATAGGAGTAATATCTTATGCAACTTTCTTTACAGTACAACTGGACCTTTGCTCGGAATTAACTAACTCACAGGCACTACCGAACCCGTAGATTCATGGCCGCATGGACATAAGCTCTCCATAAAGCCCTATCCTGGGCCAATGTTTTACATTCTCCTTGTGTAATCCACCTCCTCAAATCATGGTTAATGTTATTCTCCCACTTCATTCTTGGTCTACCAATAGCTAATTACAATTATTATTATTATTATTATTATTATTATTATTATTTTATGATTTGAATAAATTTCACAAATAGGTCTATCTCAAAATAAAACAAAATATATATAGGCCTTACACTATAAATTGCAGATGCATCATTATAATTTTTTTCTTACTAAAAGATTTTTTATCGATAGCTTATTCGCCAAGAATCAAAATGGTCTTACCTGTAACGTTAGATTGAATAAGAAAAATCGAATAATCAATAAAATTATAAATAATACTAGGAATTTTTCACTTTTTTGACGAATTGTAGAAAGGCATGATAAATAAAGCATATAACTTCCTTGTGAAATAAGACGTAAGAACAAGGCTTAATATTTGACTTTGTTCTCGTGTTGGATTATATATGAACATTCAAATAAGTAACTAGTTTTCAACTTTAGCGATAACACGTGCTCTGTATGAAGACTTCTCTGTAGTGACCAACGTGTCACATGTATTTAGACAATGCATATAAATTAATATTTATAATTATTTAAACTTTGATTTTAGTTATGTTTATGCCACCCAAATATCTACTTAATTTGATCAATATATCGAGAGATTCAACATCAGAGAAAATGCTAGTTGTAATTGTAGTATTAGCAGCCAAAGTGTTGAACATATCTGCGATTGCTCTTTGTTTTGGAATCAATACTTCGTAATCACCTGTCAAGTGATTTTGACAGAAAATAGCTACAAACGTTTTAATGTTTTTATAAATAAGGTTCATAAAAAACTTTAGTTTTAGATAAAATTGTATAATGAATCACAACTTTGACACAGACTATAATCCTAATGTACCTTAGGTGAAATAGGATTTATAAATTTTGGATAATAAATAAATAAATAAATAAATAAATAAATAAATAATAAATAAATAAATAAATAATAATAATAATAATAATGAATTCACCTGAAGTAAATGAACACGCAAACAGACTTTAGTTTTCATGCGTAGAGGAATAATAATAATAAAAATAATAATAATAATAATAATAAATAATAATAATAATAATAATAATATATTAATGATAATAACTCTGGCGACAAATCACTTTGAGTTGAAGAAGAAACACTGTATTGTGGAATATTCCTAAATAAATATTATTATTATTATTATTATTATTATTATTATTATTATTATTATTATATTATTATTATTATTAAATACGGTACCTTCTTAAGATGTTTGAAGTGTAGGCCATGAAAATATAAATCTATGTATAGACACATTATTTGTGAATTAGTCATATAAATATATAGCAAAATCAATGTACAAGTTAAACATCAATAACCAATTAATAAAACAAAAGGAGTATGTTGGGAGGTTAGTCGACATTGACTTGAGCAAAAACCAGAAAGGTCTTAAGGGAAGAACTCTCGCAGCTAAGGGTAAAGAATTATAAAGTTTTATTGATAATGATTCAGAACTGTTTTAATACTGCAATATTTAATCTTATTATCTAGATCTTAGATGGCCAATCGCTGTGTCACGATTCAATTTGAGTCTCACTATCAACAGATTTACAGTGCACTTAATGGTCAGAAACTGTTTGTTTACATCTGTGCCACTGGTTGCTGTACTCTCAGTCGCAGGGTGACCGCCTGTGATCTGACACTACTCCTGTTGCGATTTATAATAATCCTAAAGTTGCAATGATAGTAATTATAACCCATTTTTTAACATAGAATAAACAATTCGAGACATACATTGACGAAATAATCAAAATACCGTGTTTTATCAAAAGTGGTCTACAATCAGGTCTTGGGGAGGTTCAATAACAATCTACATAGCCACTTCTGGATAACGCCAGTTTACCAATAGAGGAAAATTTACCCCATAACAAAATTCCATAATTAAAATAAGTATATATATATATATATATATATATATATATATATATATAATTGTATATACATATATAAGTGTTTGTATTGGATTTGCCTGGTGGTGTAATGGATATCATCATCGAGTACAAATCGAGAGATCCGGGTTCAAATCCCGTCCAGGCATTTATTTTTCTTATGTCATATTAACCTTGCATTGCTCAATGTCAAAAATTTAATTATAACATCGATAAATAGTCACTGCTATAAAGTAAAAATATTCTCTTTAATTTGCTTACTTGTTATAGTGGCTACCAGGTGGCAGTGAATACCGAGTTCTCGCTACATCTTGTAATAATGGAGAATATATATAGTAATTCTGCCCGAGGACAGGCCTGCAATCATAGCATTTTATACTATGCTTTGCAGGTTTACTAGAGAAATATAGATGTGGTAGCTTCCCGTTGCTTTCCATATATGTTATAATTAAATGTTTAACATTGAGCAATGCAAGCTTAATATGGAATGATAAGAAAAATAAATGCCTGGACGGGATTCGAACCCAGATCTCTGAGTCTGTACCTCAGCATGATATCCATTACACTACCAGGCGAATCCAATTCAAACACTTATTTTTCTTATATATGTATTATACTCTCCATTATTACTAGATGTCGCGAGAACTCTGTCTTCACCGCCATCTAGCAGCCGACTATAACAAGTAAGCAAATTAAAGAGAATATGTTTACCTTATAGCAGTGACGCTTTATATATGTTATAATTAAATGTTTAACATTGAGCAATGCAAGCTTAATATGGAATGATAAGAAAAATAAATGCCTGGACGGGATTCGAACCCGGATCTCTGAGTCTGTACCTCAGCGTGATATCCATTACACTACCAGGCGAATCCAATTCAAACACTTATTTTTCTTATATATGTATTATACTCTCCATGGTAGTGTAATGGATATCACGCTGAGGTACAGACTCAGAGATCCGGGTTCGAATCCCGTCCAGGCATTTATTTTTCTTATCATTCCATATATATATATATATATATATACATCTCAGTGTTTGTGTTTGATTTGCCTGGTGGTGTAATGGATAGCATCCTCGAGTACAAATCGAGAGGTCCGGGTTCAAATTCCGTCTAAGCGTTTATTTTTCTTATGTCAAAAAAAAAATATATATATATATATATATATATATATATATACACACACACACACACACATAGGCCTACATGTTACACAAATAAAAAAAGATAAAAGATAAAGTGATCAATTTCTGGTCTTAGGAGGCCCTTGGGCTATTAGGAGGTCAAGGCTCCTATCTTTCTGAAGAATCGGCACGGTTTGTCAGGCATATTGTCAGCCCTGCGTGACGACCATCTTCATCCCCAGAACAAGCGTCCCAATGCTAATTTTCGTTAGAGGCTGAGTCTACCTCAGGCACATAGTACCGCAGGAGGATTAGAGCAGTTTAAAAATCCTGACCCCACCGGGGCTCGAAACCCCGACCTTCTGGGTTGTAGCGTATTACCTTAACCAACCACAGTGCGACGCGACGTGCCCGCACAATGCAATAATTCTAATGAAAATATACACATATCATACATTAAAAAATTAATTAATCTACTTTCGTCTCGTTAACCATCAGATTCCCTAAATAATCATTCTATCTTGTAGAAGCAACTACTTCAGTCGACCTTGGTTCTTTGGATCTATAATGACACGTATTAAGTTTATTTGAAAATGTAAAAGGTATGTTATTCAATTTAATAAATTCTGTTCTTATAGGCCTACATGGAAGTTGTAAATGTATGTTATTTTTCTGAAAAAAGCTGCAGTAGGCCCTATATAGCTACTCCAGTTTTGAAGTTACCTATTCCAGTAATGTCCATCGAGGAAAACTGATTTAGACAGATAGCATCGCAAAACACATTAACAGGAAAGCTATTGAACTTAACATTAAGTGCATTGGGGTGAATTGTTAGAGCAATTTGTTAGATTACCTTCGCAAGAGATTACTGTTCTGTCAATCACTTTCTCCAATCTCTACATCAAGAGAACAGAAAAATATAACTCAAAATTTGAACTTTCTAATCAATCAGAACTCGAGAAATCTTGTAACAGCAATACATATTCTTACCCGTCTCATTGATTTGTGACCAAGTTAAAATTTTGAACTAAATTATGAGAGCTATTTCTTTATTACTGTAAGTAAACTTGATTGAATTTTTACTTTTATTCTTTAGGAGATGCATAATACAGTGCAAATAATGTAGAAATTATAATAGTAAATAGCAATGTATTAAAAAATATATACAAAATCTAATATAATTATATCCTTCTTACCAATCATGTATAAATATGGCATAAATGCTTTTTAAAATATAGGTCATTGGTGGCTATATACTTTTACAACGATGTAACATGCGAACAAATATATTTAAAATTGGAAAATATAGTAATATTAAGAATATTTTAGAAAACTATGTAACAAACGGTTATACATTAAATTTAAAAAAAACTGAAAAATAATCCTTTAGATGAACAGACAGGTGAATGGAGAAGACTGCATAACAGTGAATTACATGATCTTTATAGGAAGCCTGATATAATGAAAACGGTTAAGTCTCGTAGACTGCGATGGGCAGGACATATGGCACGAATAGGGAAAATAAAGACGTGCATGGAATCTTCTTGTAGGAAAACAAGAGGGAAAACGTCCAGTTGGTAGACCAAGAATGATGTGGGAGAATATCTAACCATGATTTGAGGGAAGTAGATTATACAGAGGATGTTTGGAAAACATTGGCTCAGGATACGGATGTATGGAGAGCTTATGTCTGCGGGGACATGAATCTACGGGTTCGATAGTGCCAGTGAGTTAGTTAGTTGGTTAGAAAAATAACCCTTTTGTCCGGAGGGTTGTCAAAATATGTCTTACATATACTATAATCTCTTGAAATACATGTATCAAATTTACACATTTATTTCCCTTATAACATTATTTCTTTGTTCAATGGATCTGTGACGCCTATTTCTGCTAATCATGACAAGAGGTGAGCTCCTATAACTGAGAATATTGTCAGGGACAACATTTTCATATCCAAGGGTTCATCAGTGTGCCACACACGTGTCTATGATATAAGACCAAGTGCTTTCAACTTTAATTTAAAATAAACTGAATTTTCGATACTTCTTCACCTCGAATACTCAATCATATTTGAACAGGATAAAACCTCCTTACACAATGATCTTAAACATTTTAAAACAAAAATATGAAGTAATTATTAGTTTTTTCATCTTCTGTACATGTGAGTAAAGAAAATGTTGAATTCTACCGAAAAACTGAGTTCTGGATTTTCCTTTCCAGCTCCAATACTTGATAATAAATTATAACAAATATCATTAAACCTATTTTCTGTAAATGAATATCTGATATAATTATGAACTTTTGAAAGGGGGGAAAATAAAATATATCTCAGTTCAAAACTTGGATGCAAGGAATATTTTTAATGCAATTTGGAGTCGTACGTCAGCGGGCTTCATAAAAGAAATCATAGAAGGAAATTAAAAATACAATCACATATGCCAACATACAGAAACTGTAGGAGGAACTATTCCATAAATAACATATTGCTGTTTTATTTAAGATAATAGGACATTTTTTTCAAGTCGGGGTAGAATCGACATGAAGAATTTATTAATGATCCAATTTACATAAACGTAGGAGAGTCTTAATAAAAAAACTGAAATTTATTTGAGTGACGTATGCGTGACTAGGGTAGCAGTCAGCTAACAATCTGTGTGTCAATCCTAAAGAAAGATCATAATTCATTCATATGTTAAGTAGTGAAGACTATTCGTTGAGTCAGAAGCAGCTCGTATTTCTACTTTGAATATGTCAATACAAAGTCAATCATATATAGGTCTGGGAAAGAGATTTAGGCTATTGTAGCGCAAATGACTGTAAATGTATGTTAAAATGAAGCACAAGTTACAAAGTTCATTGATTTTTATTATCGATTCGCTTCTATTACATCTAAGACTACATCACATGCTGTCAACTTTTGTTTATTGCTACATCCACTGGCATCATTCGATACTAGGTCCTATATTCACTACTCAAAAGAAATAGAGGAACACGTGTGTTTAAACCAAAACACAAAATATTGTTTGACAGTCTATTCTAATTTTACATAAATCTTCAATTCATAATTACAAAAGATACAACATTAAATTGTTTCAATATTTATTCTGTGGCTTTTGTGTTCCTCTATTTTTAGTAGAATATATATACCGTGATGACGTAAAATTTACTGCCGTGACACATTATTGTAGACTCTGTGATTGTGAACATATTCTGTGCTCTATCCTCTCCTAATTTACCCCCTCCTAGTTTCCCCTTATTTACGTCATCGACGCAAATTTGGATACGCGAAAGGTGATGTCCGCAACCAGAGGCCTTGCTTAATTAACAACTTTCCATTTCTGCAAGTTCGGCAGGGATCGAAGAAGCGATCCCTTGCCAAGGACTGTTCATTTCTAGAAGAAGAAAACTGTTGAGAAGAATTTTGTTTAAGTTTTGGCGTGCCTGAGAACATTAGTATGGATGTATGTACCATTAATATTGTTATTTAATATTGACGACTGTTCCATTGTTTTTCATTATACATTATGTTTATATTTTACTTATATCAAACATCCATATGTATCATTTAATATTTTTGACCAAATTAATTAATTATATTCACTTTTAGTTAAGCTTATATGTCTTTTCTTTATAGCTTGCTTAACTGTGTCAGTCTGAACTTGAACTTTAAGTTTTGTGTGTTTGTATAGCGATTCCCATTCCTCTCGTGATAGACGTAAATTATATTATCAGTAAAGTTAAATATGATTAGCTTTCTCTTTATATTATGTTCAATAACACACTAGAGGTGCTTTATAAGAAAGGTGAATTAAGTATGTAATTTGGGCCCAGCTGCAGACTGCGAGATAACTTGTGTGTCCCACAAGTTCATTTGGAAAATTAAGATAGGATCCGTAAAGAGAGAGCAACTCCCTTTACCCCATGCAATACACACCCCTAGAGGAGTGTAGAAGTAAATACCTTGGTTACGTTAAGTTATATTTCGTTAGATTTTATAACTGAGTCCAGGTATACTGTTCTATTTTGACTTCGGCTGAGCCCCGGCTTACCAGCATACTAATCAGAGATCCAAGAACATGTTCCCTGTCTAATATTATATACTATATTTCATAATTCCAGTGTTTTACATACAGACGACTGGTCTAGGAAATCTAGGAAATTTCTTTTAAGTCCCATGGGTGTAATAGTCCTATAAAAGTTCTACACATAATTATGGTTTCCATCAAATATCGAAAAGATATTGAAGATTTTTTAAAACAATTTAACACAGGGAATCCTTTAACAAATTATTATTACTGCCTTTACATATGCAGTTACTTCAAAAAATGTAGTTAAACATTTCGTTATGATAAAACCACGAACGAACAGAATATTTGTGTTAAATCACAACATTTTAATAAATGGCCAACACTTTTATGTACTATAGAATGAATAAGTTGTGAAAAATGCACTTATAAATAATATTTTAACATTATTAATATAAAATTATAGAATATTCACCTGAAAGGTCCGTCTCCTCAACTTACTTAATCTTTTAACTGTAGCGCTTTCGGGACTTGTCACATCATCGGCAGGATTCAAAACTGGTGTTTCACTGAAGATCTGGTAGAGGGGGTTGCATGTATTGGGTTCGTTTTCGCTTTTTCGAACCCAATACATGCAACCCCCTCTACCAGATCTTCAGTGAAACACCAGTTTTGAATCCTGCCGATGATGGGACAAGTCCCGAAAGCGCTACAGTTAAATGATTAATTAAGTTGAGGAGACGGACCTTTCAGGTGAATATTCTATAATTTTATATTAATTTTGAATAAACCTCAACGGAACACATCATGAAACTTATAAAAGTTGATTTTAACATTAGTAATTAGGAAATTCCAGATGTCCTTAAAAATGACACTCTGTATTTGTATCATGCAATAATCAAACACAAGAGCAATCAACTTATTACACTACGTACTAGGCCTGCTGTATTGTTCCATCAGCCATCAATTTATTTTAATGCTGTGCTCAATATTGTTGCATGTTTTGTTGTAGGCTATACGCCTACGTACAACATTTCATTTGTTCCTTGTTAAAGTACTCGAAATATACGATACAGAAAATAAGGATATTCTTCAGAATATATCAAGTTTAGGAACTATGATTTCGAAAACTTCTTAATTTTTTGTCAAATACTACCATCTCAATATCTTCTTCTTCGTAACGAATTAGGCTTATTTACTAGCCTGTCCCGGCTCCAAATTGCTGCTGTTTCCATCTTTTCTTTGGTCTTCCCAAACTTCTTCTTCCTCGTGGTGAATAGTTGTATGCTGCTTTTGGTATTCTATTCTCAGTCATCCGTGCTAAGTGTTCTTTCCAGTTTGTTCTGTATTTCGCTACTGTTGTTTTTAATTCCTCTACTTTTAGTTGTCTAATACTATCTCAATATATATACATTACATTTAAATATTCCACTTTTTAATGATATAATTACGTAGGCTAATTTGTGCCATATCAAATCATGTACTCAAATCACTTAAAAAATTACTCCATGGCGCGACATATAAGAAGGCCCTTGGCCTACCAGACGGCTGCTAGCCTCACATCTACTTGTGTTAATCGTAGAGCTAAACAATCATCCTGCTAGTGTAGAGGTGACATGAGGTCAACATGTCGGGTCTCCCAGCCGTTATAGCTGCTTTTCTCAACCTGGAGATGCTGCTTATTGCTACTACAAATTCCTTACTATGCAGGATGGAAACCGGTCCCATAGGCCTACTGGCCAAAATTCCATGAGAAAATGTCTTCCCCATGGAGACTCGAACCGCCGCAAGTCCTTTAGCTCGGCGCCAAAGCCTCTTCCCTTAACATCTCGGCTATTAGTAATTAAAAGTGTGGTTTAATTTTTCCTCTAATGTCTTCTTCCCCCCTCCTCTATTTTATCTATGAAAGTTTTTGCCTCTATTAAGTTGAGTAATTAACTGTATCGAAAATATTAATTAACTCCATTAAATAATTATGACTGATTTGGTCTTTTAGCATTTTTTTAAATGTCTGGGGAGCTGGCCCACAGCATAAACCCCCAACCTGGAGAACCGGCAAAATTTGTCTGGGTTTTCCTCCCATAGCCTTTGAAAATCCCTTTTCACCGCAAGGCAGTGTTTCTCTATTTCCCTTAGAGATAGGGTTGCCTCTTCCGCCAGATCCGCCGTGTTGAAGGACTCCTGCGCCGACTCTGCCGTTGAGGTCTTCACCGTAACCCTGGCTAGGGGCCCTTACAGAGACCGAAGTTAACATGGAAGGAAAACATGAAGACATTAATGCTAGCAAGAGGGCTAAGCATTGAAGATGCCCAAGATCGTAGGCTTTGGAGGTTTGGCACGGGAAGACGGCAGCAGCTGTAAAAACCCGTAGATAGATAGATAGACAGACATAATTGTCAGAATCGATCTTCCGAAAGGAGGACAGGAAAAGAGGATGATGAAATAATTGGTGTCAGCATGTCGGGTCCCCCAGCCGTTATAGCTGGTTTTCTCAATCTGGAGACGTTACTTATTGTAGCTACCCAAATTCCTCACTATTCTGGGCGAACACCGGTCCCATAGGCCTACCGGCCGAAATTCCATAAGAAAATGTCTTCCCCCATTTAGACTAGAACTAGCGCAAGTCCTTTAGCTGTGCGCCAAGGTCTCTTCCCTTAACATCTCGGCTATAGCGCGAGACCTTAAAAAAATAAGTTTTTTTTTTCTGACGAGCCTTCACTGAACTGCATTAGTTCAAATTTTATGCTGCTCGCGAGACATTCTTCCATTATTAATATTTTATAAATTATTTGAAAATTCAAGTCTGCGACTATTGGATTTTTGTAGAAGCTAATTGAATACCTATTACGATAAGACACTTGCTGTGAATCAACACACGGTAATTGAATTATTTATTATTCAAGGTATGATCCCAGAATTCTCTATGGAAAACGTAAGCGTAACCAATATTTCCTAGCACTCTTAAAGTAAAATTCTCTCCTTGCTCCTCCTAAGGGAAACATTACATTAAATATTTCTGTCGCTACCGACTCAACTACTGCAGTCCAATGCTTGAGAACGAATTCGTGATTCAAAACGACAAAGGTTTGTATCCTCATTCAATACTCATGAAAAATAAAACTTTTTTTTTATTTCTTGTGAAAAGCTTTCAATTTTATGACTTGCCAAATTGACAAAGAATATCGGATCACATTCCCAAAATGAAAATATTATTGAGTCTAATATTAACAGATTTGTCCACCGCTGTGGTCTCGGGGTAGCGTGCTGCCTTGTCACGCAGCGGGCCCGGGTTCGATCCCCGGTCGGGACAGTTTTTCTGGGTGAGGTTTTTATCGGGGTTTTTCCTCACCTATAAGACAAATGTCAGGAAAACTTCCAAGGTCCAAACGGTCCCCGAAATCATATGGCCATCGCAATCATCATCATTCATATTCATCTTAGGTTAAGCATAGGATTAGGGACTCTCCTGGCGCACCATTATCATCATCATCATCACCCATCATATCATCGGGGCAACGTAACCCCGCCTTCCAGGCGCCCCAACCTCAGAAGTGGGTTACAAGTACGCCATGTCAGGAGAGAAGCCAGGAATGTCGAAAGACAAACCTGGGGCATTTGAAAAAAAAAAACAGATTTTTACTGTAAAAACAAGTTCGTAGATAACTCAAATAGCCCTATCAACTGTTGCATAATTTGAGTTAGTAAATATGAGCCTGTTTATATCGTTGGTATGGATATATTTCTTAAATAATTTTATTTCAAATAAACGAACTCGTAGAACGAACACGCGTAGAAGTTCCTTAGCCTACCATTCGGCTGCTGGCCTCACATCTACATGTGTTATTCACAGTGATAGTTGATCATCCAGCTAGTATAGGGGTGACGTGTGGTCAACATATCGGATCCCCCAGCCGTTATAGCTGGTTTTCTCAATCTACAGCTGCTACTTATTGTAGCTACCCAAATGTCTCTCAACGCTGGGTGAGCACACCGGTACCATACTGGTCGAAAATGCAAGAGAAAATTTCTTCCCCCATGGAGACTCGAACCAGCGCATATACCGTAGCTCTGGGCTAAGGCATCTTGCCTTAACCATTCGGCTAAGGCGCAGAACTTCTTTTTTTCAAAACAATTTAAAAAGAGCTAAAGAAGATAGATCAATTAACGGGAGAAGAGGAATACCAGCCAAGAGATGGATAGACAGTGGATGCACATCCAATACGTCTTCCTCCGAGGAGTGATTTGGGAAATAAACAGGATGAACATCGTACAAGTAAAGAAAAAGAAGAAAATTCGATGTTATTTTTGTTAACCCTTAAATTGGCGAACAAATAATTTCTCGTGTTAGATATTTAAATGTTTCGGACGGAAATGTACGCACATTATATTTAAATAAAGAGAAGCCTGGATGCCCTCCCAATGTAGAGTCATCCGAAAGCCAAATTTGGCAAGATCCCGCGTGATCGACTATTCCGATTGACGTTTTAAGCGGTTTCCCTCAATCCAAAGAGCAAATGCTGGAATAGAACCGCAAAAGGTCCGCTTCCAACTTCACTCTCCTAATTAACATCAAATTTGAATTTTAAATTTAAACCGGGGCTAATGTATTTTACAGGAACCCGGGGTTCTACCTATTAAGGAGGATCCAAAATGGATCGCTCACCGCCAACACTTAAGTGATGGCCGCAGAGCTTTCCATCCATCTATCTATCTATCTATCTAGGACCGCAATGAAAACAAAATCATGTAAAACTGTAAGTTATTATTGTGCATTATTGTGTAATTTGACACAAATTTAAGTAAATTTTAGTCGTTTGTTTTTATTTTATTTAAAAAATAATATTAAAGACATGAAATCAATTTATCTTATAGGATGAATTGCCAATTTAAGGGTTAAAAGGGTCGATTTGGTAACTAGACTTCGGTTGATAAACTGCAACTTCATATAATAATTATAATAATAATAATAATCTATCTATGTTCACGGTTTTTACAGCTGCTGCTATCTTCCCATGCCAAACCTCCCAAGCCTACGATCTTGGGCATCTTCAATGCATAGCACTCTTGCTTGCATTACTATCTCATGCTTTTCTTCCATGTTAACTTTGGTCTCCCTTTTTTCTTCATTCTGGTCGGTTGCCATTAATATGGTTGTTTCGGCCATCGCTCATCTTCCATTCTTAAAACATGTCCTAACAATTTTAATTAATTCTCCTCAGTTCCTTTAATTATGCTTTCTTCTGCTTCCATTATGTTTCTAATTTCCTTATTTGTGACATGTTCTAATTTTGACTTTCTGACACTTCTGTGTAAATAATCCATTTCTAGAGCTATTGGTCTATTCTTGTAGTGCTTATTGATTGTCCATACCTCACTTCCATACATTGCAACAGATTCCACCAATGTTTTACCAATATATTTTTTTGTGTCTTTTCAAATATGCTTATCCCACAGTATAATAATAACAATAATAATAATAATAATAATAATAATAATAATAATAATAACAATACTAATCTATCTATCTTCGGGTTATTACAACTGCTGCCGTATTCCCGTGCCAAAGCCTAGGTCTTGGGCAATAATAATAATAATAATAATAATAATAATAATAATAATAATAATAATAATAGTAATAGTAATAATATATTTCGACAGGATATAAGCACTTTATAATTGTTCTTTTTGAATATGAAAGATTTCGGATTAGGAGAAGAAGAGTAGGATAAAAGAGATATAGTAGTAATATCAGAAGGAAGAAGACGAAGAATCGTGTAGAAGAAATAGAATAATCGGAAAAGAAGAGGAGGAGAAAGAGAAGATTAGAGGCATTGAAGGAGAGGGAACAATTAGAAGATAAATGTTATCGATGAATACGAGAAGTAAGATCAAATGGCGAGATCATGTCGCTTCCCCAGGATGGAGACTTTCCTTGTAATTACTATTCTTTGGCATGTGAAACAAGACAAACTCCTGGTTGTCAGCTTTGTAACACGGCCCTCGTTTGTTTGTGTCTGAAATTAAGGCTACTATCAGTGTAATTAGAGAGGGTTAGTTCTAGTGGTTCCCTCTGACCACACCAGACTTCGACACTAACTTAGTTACGAGCCGAAGAAGAGATCATTGTAAAGAGCACTTGCAGGCGTGTTTCAAACATCACTTCTTGCTGATTCAGATACGATGGATCGAAGTATTAAATCTAATAATATACTATACAAACTTATTTTTATGTACTTAGATCAATATTTTTAAAACGTTTATAACTTACTAGCCAATACTCATATCCAGGGTGCGCTGCTACGCCTAAACAAATTAAATGTGTTTTTATGTTTAGTTGAATAAGTAAATAGAAAAATAATTATAAATTTATATCGTAATTATTTTCAGATATTGCATGGCGTTGCCGGGAATCTAAAGTCTGTCAGTGGAATGTGTAGAGAAATTCGCCAGCTTTCCAATTAGATATATTTCTTGCGTGAAGCTCAAGAACGAAATAAGTAATATCACGTGGTCTGTTCTCCCCCCTGCACTTCATTCCGCGGCCTCATCAGCAGTTCATTTTTGCCCACCTCCTGCGTAGATGTCTTATTTCAAAAGGTTTCTCTACGGATTCTACGGACAGACTATACTTATCCCAATACTTTGGCATCAATGAGATGAAAAACAAATATGGTTATTGTGAGTTATCCGTAAAAGAATACCCGCCGTACGCTGCTATACTTGCCCAGGAATCTACTCATCCCGATCTTCTTGGCATCAATGAGATGATAGACAAAAATGGTTATTGTGAGTTATCCGTAAAAGATAGACATATGCTGTCGCAAATTTATTTTTGTAGAATTTTTTGATATATTAAATTCTGTGAGTATTAATTTGGTATATTTGTTATGGTTAGGCAGCGTCAAGCCATTTAAGCGTCTAAAAAGCTACTTTTTTAGTAGTGCACCGATTCCCTCCCTTTTTTTTTAGCTATAGTACGTTGGCCTACAGTGATATGCTATGGGTTAATTGTCCCAGAAAAAAAAACAGATTTTGAGCCCATAAAGAACAGACAAACAAACAATCAAACTCACAGTCATTTGTAATATATTAGGCTATAACTTATAATAATTTAATAATATATCGTTATCCCTGTAATATTAAATCAAATGTAACGTAAGGGAACAAGATTAAAAAAAATCATATTAAATTAATTCCCCACTTTGGATTTTAAGCAGCCATATAACAATTATATCGCAAATGTAGCACGTTCCTTTAGGCCCTATACATTACTTTATAGAGCAGAGAAGAAGAGTCTGTTGGAAATGGAAATGTAAAGAAATGAAAGGTAGGCCTATATTATTCATTTATATAAGGAACAGTTCGTCCAATCCCAGATATGCTGGCAAAGACTCAGCTTTGAGTGAAGGAGCAGATACACGAGACTTCGTACATGACCTTTTTGCGTAGAATTATTTTAATGAATATTGACTAGCACAGCTGTACTGAAATAAAACAAAATCGTACTACAATATGGCTGGACTTATTCTTAACCCTGGATTCCCTTGATAATGTTTCCATGTTTCGGGCAACAAACGTCTATGTATTCCTTAGCCAAGTTACATCCTATCAGTTAGCGATTTCGAAGAAAATCATTTCAATTATATGGATATATTATATAAGAGCAGCCCAGCTATAACGGCTGGGGAACACTACATGCTGACCACATGTCACCCCTACACTGGCTTATGATCGTCTACCTCTGTGATTAACACATGTGGATGTGAGGCCAGCAGCCGGATGATAGGCCAAGGGCCTTCTAGGCCTGTCGCGAACAATAAGAATATAAGAGCAGAAATAGTGTACCAGAACTAGCCAATAATTCTTGTAAGCCCATGTTTCCCCTTAACAGAGATTTATGCGCTCTCCCCCTATAGGAAAGAATTTGAACCATACCAATTTAGTTACACTTGTTTTCCTATAGATGTCCTTTTGAGTGGTCCGTGGTCAGCGTTCCGCCTCATACTGACATCTAGGAAACCAAGGTAGTACTAGGACAGGAAAACTCGGTAATTTTTGCTTAGAGGCCTTTCCATTCAGGCTTAAGGATCTTTTACGAGCCTGAAAATCTTCAGACTCGGGACCCACGGCTTAAAGTCCCTCCCAGACGACTTGCTCCTTGGATTTTTCTGTCCTAAAAATCCATCGACCCCGGCCGGGTTTGAACCCGCGACCCTCGGGACCGTAGGTAAGGAGCATAACCACTAGTCCACCGCGGCCGATACTAGCCAATAATAAACATTCAAATACGTACGGTATGTCTATACCAACTTCCTGATTGCATATCTAGCAAATCGGAAGATTGCAGTCATTTCAGCTATATATACCTACTTACTTACTGCCTTTACGGCTCTTTGATTCTAGCCATGACCTCTCCTTTGCTAGGAGTTTCTAGACCAAGCTAATTTAGTTACACTTTATATGAATCCAGATATAATAAGAACAGTTAAATCTCGTAGGATAAGATGGGCAGGGCATGTGACACGTATAGAGGATGAAAGAGGTGCATGGAAGCTTCTGGTAGGAAAACCAGAGGGAAAACGCCCAGTTGGTAGACCAAGAATGAGGTGGGAGAATAACATTATCCATGATTTGAGGGAAGTTGATTATACAGGGGATAATTGGAAAACATAAGCTTAGGATAGGGATGTATGGAGAGCTAATGTCCGCGCAGACAAGAACCTACCAGTTCGATAGAGACAGTGAGTTAGTTATTTAATTCCCTGCATGTGTCACGAATGGCATGTAGGTAACATAACTGCCCAGTGATACATCTAGTAAGGAAATTAAGTATAACTCGGATGATGAAGGACGGTAAACTTTTGCTTAAAGACCTATTTATCTCAGACTTTAGGTTCTTTTACGAGATTTGATACCCAGGCTTTAAGTCCATCCCGGATTACTTGTTCCTGATTTTTTCCATCCTAAAAAAATATATATCAACCCCGGTTAGATTTGAACCCCCGACCCTCGGGATTAAAGGCAAGGAACTTTAACTACTAGACCATCGCGGCCGACTCATTTTAGCTGTACAACAGACTTTTTTTCTTTGGAATGGAATCTATTCACCTCGAGAGGTTAACTTAACAACTACTTGATATGATAAATAACGAACCCGGTTAGGAAAATACTGAGGGATTGTACGTATATTCCTAACAACGTGACACACTATAGCCCACTATCAACAGACGCTGCAACCGTCAGGTTTGGTCTTCGGAATTTTCATACCACTTTTTTATATACTTGAATATAATTCAGATTATTTATATCGATCCATCCATAGTAATTCTGCCCGAAGGCAGGTCCTTCACTGCAATCATAGCATTTTCATGTTATACTTGCAGCTTTACTAGGGAATTGTAGGTGTAGTAGCTTCCCATTGCTTTCCACACCGGTGAAGGATGATGATGATAAGGATGATGATGATGATGGCCATATGATTTCGGGGACCGTTTGGGCCTTAAAGTTTTCCTGACATTTCTCTTACAGGTGAGAAAAAACACCGATAAAAACCTCACCCAGAAAAACTGCCCCGACCGGGGATCGAAACCGGGCCCGCTGCGTGACAAGACAGCACGCTACCTCGAGACCACAGCGGTGGACATTGTTTATATATTAAGTTGAAATTAATTGTTTTGACATTGATTGAACTGATTACTCATCCGGGAAGACCTCCCCCATTTCCTTATTTAGTCAAAAAGTGTATATATATATAAATATATATATATATATATATATATATATATATATATCCATAATGTCCATAGTCCTTCAGTGCAATCATAGCATTTTCATGCTATGCTTTGCAGTTTTACTAAGGAATTATACATATGGTAGCTTCCCGTTGCTTTCCACACCGGTGAAGGATGATTATAATGATAAGGATGATGATGATGGCCGGATGATTTTTGGGGAACGTTGGGCCCTGATCTTTCTGACACATGTCTTACATGTGACGAAAAACCCGGAAAAAAACCTCACCCAGGAGCCTGTCCCGAACGGGAATCGAACCCGGGTCCGCTGCGTGACAAGGCAGCACGCTACCTCGAGACCACAGCGGTGGACTACATATATAATCTAGGGTTAAAAATAATTTCCTAACAAGTTGTGTTCCTGTAAGGACCCAATAAACTCGGGCATGTACAAAATACCTACAGAGGGAGAAAAAAGAGATGAAAAAATGAAAGAAAGATCGAAAAATATAAATAATAATACAATGTCCATCCATAGTAATTCTGCCCGAAGGCAGGTCCTTCACTGCAATCATACCATTTTCATGCTATGCTTGCAGCTTTACTAGGGAATTGTAGGTGTGGTAGCTTCCCGTTGCTTTCCACACCGGTGAAGGATGATGATGATAATGATAAGGATGATGATGATGGCCATATGATTTCGGGGACCGTTTGGGCCTTAAAGTTTTCCTGGCATTTGTCTTACAGGTGAGGAAAAACCCCGATAAAAACCTCACCCAGAAAAACTGCCCCGACCGGGGATCGAACCCGGGCCCGCTGCGTGACAAAGCAGCACGCTACCTCGAGACCACAGCTGTGGACTAATACAATGTAATATTAATGATATCAACAACAACTTGAAACATTTAAAATAGAATAAAGCTTTATTTAACTCTTAAAGTGTTAATATTGCAATTTCAGAAACTATAAAATATCGTATTTCTGAAATGTACAATTATTTTTGGACCATTATTTGGAATGTGAACTTTACAGTGATACGGAGTACACTTAGGTTTAAAATAATCATGCGACGGTGAAAAGTTATTAATTCTAGTAATAACATAACTTTGACTGTATAAACTATAAATTAAATAAATATGAAATTATTGTACTGTCACGGGTACTTCATACTTATACAAAGTTTCAAGTCGATCCAATGTTTCTAAGTGGGTGAAAATCGTGTTCAAAGATTCCGTTACATAGATACAAAGACATTTTTTTTAATTTTCTGATGGTTCTGGCCATGATTTTAAAAAAAATATGAAATTATTGTATTGTCACGGGTCTTTTACAAGTAGACAAAGTTTCAAGTCGATCCAATGATTTTAAATGGGTGAAAATGGCGTTGAAAGATTCCGTTACATAGATAGATAGATACAGGTCAAGCTAATATAAAGCGTGTAAAAAAAATAGTTCCGTAGGATAACTGGTAGGTTAATGACAATTATTTTTTAAATTAAAACCAGAGACAGTCTCTGAGATTTAAGAAGTTACTCCCCCTTTCCATACACACATCTATTCCTGAATATCCTACAGTGTGAATTCTGGCAATATTTTATCATTAATATTTTAAATAAGGCCAATGGTAATTTATCCCGTGTTATAACAGTTATAAACACTCCCCCATGTCAGTAAAAGGTGAACAAGCCAACAAATATTTTGAACAAGGTATTATATTATCGCTATATGAAATTTATGGCACTCCATTACAGTGGACTGGTAAGTGTGGGTGTTTTTATAACCTTAATCAACGTGTTGCATATTTTATGATGAGAATTTTTTTAACACGTAACATGTCGATCCTGATGGACTAGTGGTTATCTTGCTCACCTCTGGTTCCTAGGTTCATGTCTTCAAACCCGATCGGAGTCAAGAATTTATAAAAGCATAAATCTCTGGTCATCAGTGTCCTTCGGAAGTGAAGTACAGCTATGGGTTTCGAGTCGTAGGTTTACAACACGAAAAATAAATCTCAGCCAGAAATGAGAAGACTCTGAGCAAAATTTGTCGGTCTTTTCATGCCCATATTTAAATAGCGATGCTAATGAATTGTAGTGTTGAAGAGTGTGACTAGATAAAATATTAGTTACCATATATATATTTATTTATATAATATATTTATTTATTTATTTATATAATATTTGCTGGCACACATATCACATAAAATTACCAGTATAGACAATAATAAACTGAATGGGACGTGACCTGATTAAGTGACCACACATTTTATTTTAATTATTTTACTCTGTAGCCTTCATGTGATAAAAACATTGTGAAATATGTGAAATGTTCTTGCTTGGACATAATTCAGTCTTTAAGTACATCCCCTAGTTTACTTTTTATATACCGGTAGTATAAACTTGACATCCCAACTTCTCTAAAAACAAGATTTTACTATGAAGATAAGGATTTTCTGCGAATCCTTGGCAAAATAATTACGTAAGAGACTAGTGACTTGCTTTGTGTGGAGTGTAGCATTGTATGGTGCAGAGACTTGGGTATTACGATGGAATGAGGAAAAGCGACTGGAAGCTTTTGAGATGTGGTTATGGAGAAGGATGGTGCGTATAAAATGGACAGACAAAAATAAATAAATAAAGATGTATTAGACAGAGTGGTGAAGAAAGAACAATGCTGGAACACATAAAGAAGAGGAAAATAAATTTTATTGGCCACTGGCTAAGAAGAAACTGCCTGCTGACGGACGCCCTAGAAGAAATGGTCAACGGAAAGAA
The DNA here is from genome assembly GCA_030220185.1 of Diploptera punctata. Taxonomy (NCBI): domain Eukaryota; kingdom Metazoa; phylum Arthropoda; class Insecta; order Blattodea; family Blaberidae; genus Diploptera; species Diploptera punctata. The sequence goes on from JASPKZ010010272.1 coordinate 1,013,493, forward strand.
GATTAGAGACAGAAAAATAAATCAGATGATAGACAATATTAAAATAAATTATTTGTATGCGAATACGAAAAGGAAGGTTGAGTTAAGGAAAGAGTGGAGAATGCTGACTTTGCAGTGAAAGACCTACTCTTGAGCAGACTATGCATGTATGTATGTATGCATGCATGCATATATGCAAGTATGTATGCATACCTTAAGGCAAACACGGGTATTTTTATGTATTGGATACAAAAATGTCATATTAAAAGTGAGTTATTCTGATGCTCACACATGACCACACATCTCATTTACTATTCCAGGGAAGAAGACTCAGCTACGAATATCCTTTTCGACAGTCATCTGTTTTTCAAAGTGCCAGTGAGCGTTAGAAAGTTGTCTCCTGTGAATTCCATAAATTGTAAAACTGAGCGCAAAGAACTGCGACTTCCTCTCAACAGAAAACACGTGCGAGCATTATTCACTACGTCCGAAGGAAGAAAATATTGCATCCATACTCATATTTTATCGGTTTAACACTTGACATTCGATTGAAGGTGTAAAATAATAAACTGCAATCTGAATAAAAATGAAGGAACATTTCGAGGTAGGGGAAAGTTGGACAAAACAGCGTACCTAGCTTAAATTAGTTATTCTGAAAGATAAAGTTGGCACAAGAAAGTAATATTTTGCAGTACTATGTAACAATACTTTGTTAATCCATATACTTTTTTATATTTAATTTTAATAAACCACGTATTTTGCCCTAAAGTAAAAGAATTCTTAATTGATTTTGTAGGACTGGTAGGATAAAACAGGGTACCACGGCATTAATTAATAATAATTGATAACACTGATCAACATGATTTTTGTCTCATGAGTACCAATAGTTGTACTTAATGCAGTTTTTTATCGTGTTTTCAAATATACATTCGGAATTTCTCCATCATCCAAAGTTTTATTTCAATTTCAATTAATGGATTTAAATAATTATTTTTTAAATAAACGTTTTATCGTCCATTTGTTCATTGTAAAATAAAGCCAAATGAGCTAACTCAAATAGTTCCAGCTATGGAAAAGAGGTATCAAGGCAAATGGAATCCTAATATGCTGGCCAATTAATGTTGGACCATCAAGAGGGATGCTCCCAGAGGCGAAATATAGCAGAAAATCGCCATTTCTTACTTTCTAGGTGAGTCCGAATGTTCGAATATTGTGTAGTTACGAATGTAGAAAATATTAAAGTGTTTGAAATTAAAAAGTCCCGTCTCTCGGAAACCTTGCGTGATTGAGAAAACCCGATATCATATTTGAATTCAGGAGAAAAAATAGTATCAGAATCACATATTTTTCTTTCAGAGACAAAAAAAAAAGTTTCTTTTTTGTTGCTCAATGTAATCCCTTGGCATTAATGATACATTTGTTAATCCATTTACTTTTTTAAAATTTTAATAAACCACATATTTTTCCCTAAAGTAAAACATTTCTTAATTGATGCACACTAACCTGTTTTGTAGAACTGGTAGGATAAAACAGGGTACCATGAAATGAATTAATAATAATTAAAAATCCCTTGGCATTAATAATAAATTATGTATTATTTCATGTTACAATAAATATTCAAATACTTCAGCTCTTAAATTCTGCAAGAGGTCAAAATGTAACAGTAAGTTTTGAAATGAACTTATAGCCTTGTTGTTTTCTTTGGTATTTAGAACTGATTATTTTCTTAATATCCGTGTAGAGAAAAAAGTTAATATGTTATTAATGTGGGGGGATAAAACTAAGTTTAATGGTACGACGGATCTTGAAGTCCCTTGGCCTACTACCCTGCTGCTGGCCTCACATCCACGTGTTAATTACAGATTTGAACGATCATCCAACGAGTTTGAGTGACATTTGATCACTATGTCGGATCCAGAGCCATTAAAGCTAGTTTTCTCAACCAGGAGCCGTCACTTATTGTAACTACCCAAATTCCTCACAATACTGATTGAGCACCGGTCCCATGGGGTTGGCCGACATTCCATGAGAAAATTTCTTCCCCCATGGGAACCAGAACGGTGTACGTCCTTTATCTCTGTTCTAAGCATGGCGATTAAGAACCGGTCGACTACGGGGCGGGACGTGCAGAATAAAATGTGGTACCTCATTTTAGAGACTGTTTACTACCCCGTTTTGTACAACCACACTACTATTTCTAATCCTTGTGCAGAATCTTGTGTTACCACACTTCGATTATTGTGACATTATATATAATGATCTAAACTATGACTTGTCGCAGAGACTGCAGCGTGTTCATAATGCTTGCGTTCGATTCATTTTCAATATCCGCCGTTATGACCATATTTCCGAACACTTTAATAACCTCTCTTGTCTCCGTCTTACTGACAGACGTAAATTGCACTCTCTTTCACTACTTTTCAAGCTTCTGAATTCCTACATTCCTACTTACCTGGCGTCCAGATTTGAGAAGTTATCCTCTTACCACAATATTGACACTAGGTCACAACATAGCAGTCTGCTAACAATTCCTCTTCATAGCACTTCCTCCTACTCTACTTCCTTTACAGTAGCCTCTGCCCGCTCCTGGAATCTCCTTCCTCAAGATATCAGGGGTTGCCGCACACTTGGCACCTTTAAGTCACGCTTATATAGTTACCTGTTGTCTAATAATTAATTCTTCTCTATTTATTTAATTTTATACTATGTCATTAATCTTTTCCTCGTTTTTTATATATCTTGCACATATTATATATTTAATTCGTTAAATTTAGAGTAAATCAAAATACATTATAAATATTAATTGTATTGTATTCATAACTTGTAATCGTTTATATATATATTGTAATTTAGATGTAAGACTATTTTTGTTTGTATTTTTTTAAAACCTGGTTGAGTGGTAGACAAGGCCTTAAGGACTTAACTCTGCCAGGTAAAATAAAGCTGCTATTATTATTATTATTATTATTATTATTATTATTATTATTATTATTATTATTATTATTTCTATAAAACAATGGCTTGTATAAAATTCAGAAGTTAGAAACATGATTGTTGTATATTAATATAGAAATATATCTGTTAAATTATATCAACTTATATTGTGAAAATATCGTTCAGAAGATGATTATTAAGGCGCCCATTAACGCAGAAATATTTATATTCATTGCTGATAAATACGAACATATGATACAATTTTTTCTCACTGGCAAACACAGAAACGCTCCGCCACCAACTGAATTATGTTATATCTGGGTACTGTTTGGGAAGTAGTTGGACAATTACTTCAAACATGACAGCTGTAATCACGAAGATATAAGGGAGTACCCTGTTGTCCAACTACCTTGTTTTGTCCAAACCTTCCCCTACATACGTCGAAAGTTGAGCCTAATATCCTAGAGAATTATAATTAAAAATCATACAATATTTTTAAAAAATAGTGTTTATTTGAAATTATCTTCTTGTATCTTGTAAGCCCTTGTTTTCCTCAACCAGATATAAGCGATCTCCCCCTATAGGGAACAAGTCGAACAACACTAATTTAGTTACACGTGTTTCCGTATAGATGTCATTGGAGTGGCCCATGGTCAGCGTTCCGCCTCATACTGACATCTAGGAAACCAATATAGTAATCGGAACGGGAAAATTCGGTAAATTTTGCTTAGAGGCCTTTTTATTCAGGCTTAAGGATCTTTTGCGAGCCTGAAAATCTTAAGACTCGGGGACCCACGGCTTAAAGTCCCTCCCGGAAAATTTGCTCCTTGGATTTTTCCATCCTAAAAAGTTCATCGACTCCAGACCGGATTTGAACCCGCGAACCTCGGGACCAGAGACAAGGAGCATAAGCCACTAGTCCACCGCGGTAATTAAGCCATTAAAGAATCGAAAATGTCTTAATGTATTCTTGTGAACTCCCAAGATGCATAAAACCATTCTTATTATGAAAAACACGAGTTTAAAGACGTTCTTAAAAATATAATAGGATATCACTTTCTAATGTTATTCTTGATTAAATCCAAAACTAAGATAAAGCGTAAAATTTATCATCTACTCCTTTTTTTTCATTGGATTTTCCCTTATTTTCTTTTATTCGGTTCCCCATTTGTATTAATAATGAATAATTTATGTGATCTTATTTTAATTCTAGGATCCGGGAGCATGGAACTTGCAAGATAATTCTTGGAAATGTTTCAGAGATTATATCGAGGGGTCGAACAAGGGAAAGCACTATCTAAACAGGAGGTCCCGTGTGAAATATACCTGTGCCACGCTCTGACAGATGCTGGGGAGACTGACCTGTGCTTGCCCTCTTGGGATTGTCTGGGTTAGGTTTTTGACGTTTTAGACAAGTAAAACAAACATTCTCCAGTTTTTACTGTTCTCTGTGAAAAGCTAAGACAAAGAATTTTTCCCCCCATTAAATTTACAAACATCCTGTGGCTAATGCAGTCTTCACGGTCACTGGCAAAAAACATAGGCCTACAAGCTTCAATCAGTAAGTAAGCCTATTGTTTAAATTAAACAATGTGTGTTCATAAATCTATATTGCACATAACGTACCACAATTATGATGTAATTGTACTATCAGCAGTAACATGAACTGCGGTCGAGAAGTAAAACAGAGGATAGCAATGGCAAAAGAAGCTTTTAACAAGAAGAGAAGCATTTTCTGCAGACTTTTGGCAAAATAATTACGGAAGAGGCTAGTGAAGTGATTCGTGTGGAGTGTAGCATTCTATGGTGCAGAGACTTGGACATTACGACGGAATGAGGAAAAGCGACTGGAAGCATTTGAGATGTGGATATGGAGAAGGATGGAATGTATAAAATGGACAGACAAAATTAAAAATAAAGATGTGCTAGAAAGAGTGGGTGAAAGAAGAACAATGCTGGAACTCATTAAAGAAGAGGAAAATAAACTGGATTGGCCACTGGCTAAGAAGAAACTGCCTGCTGACGGCTGCCCTAGAAGGAATGGTCAAAGGAAAGAAAGTTCATCATTATCAAAAACAAAGAATTAAGCCCAATGGCCTGTTCCGATCTCATTATAGGTCGAATTGGTCCTTTCACCTCTTAAATGGTCTTCCCAACATTCTTCTCCCTTTTGGTTTATAATTATACATTCTTCTTGGTATGCGCTGTTCATTCATTCGTAATACGTGCTGAAGATAAGCTTTTTGATAATATTGTATCCTTTCATAGGCAGAAAAAGACATCAGATGATAGACAATATTAAAATTAATGGTTTGTATGCAGATACAAAAAATGAGGCTGAGTTAAGGAAAGAGTGGATAATGTTGAGTTTGCAGTGAAAGACCTGCTCTTGGACAGAACACTATGAATGAATGAATGAATTTTAACATTTATTTTATAAGATGTAAAAGAGATAGTTTACATATCACATTAATTAAATTTAGAAATATGGACACAGCAGTTATAATATTTGGAGCCGGAACGAACCAAAATATTTAATTCTTGCAAGAAGAAGAAGAAACATTTTTCTTTCAATAATTATAAATATATTTTTATTAACCCTTAAATTCATAATGTATCCTTTTGGATACACCAGTTGGTTTAATTAATCTAATATCTTTAATAAATCAGAAGAAAACGAACGAAAAGAAACCACTTAAATATGTGTCTAATTATACAAAATACCTAATAATAACAGTTATAAAAGATTCCGTTTTCAGTGCGGTCCGCCACATTCAAATAACTGACACAAGACATTTGTCTTTTGCCAATTTAAGGGTTAAGGATTTTTCTCTACATTTCAATAGTTATCCTTCATCCCAAATGTATTTTGCACCGCTACAGATTTCTATCCTCAGCATCTTCTTTGAGGTCTCTGTTGATCATGTTTCTTCTCATTTCATCCATCCACTGTTCCCTGGGTTTCCCCCTCATCCTCCTGCCTTCAGCATTTCAATCCAGCATCATTCTTGGGATTCTATTATTACCCATCCTCTTCAGATGTCCACACCATTTCAATCTTCGTTCTTCTATTACTTTTATAATATTATGTTTAACATTAATTATTTCTGTAATTTTCTGGTACCAAATTTTCTCCTTTCTTGATGCCCTTCGCCAAAAATCCATTTCTGTTGTCAATAATGTTTTTTCTTGCTGTCTACCTACAGTCCAGGTCTCTGCACCATACAATATAACACTTTGTACTAATGATCTAATGATTTTAATATCAATGTCTTGGTTTTATGTGTAATATTTTTACTCCATATCATTGAATTTAACATTCCAATTACTTTATTCTTTCACTAATTCTTTTCTCAATTTCTCTATAACATAGGGCATATTTTATTCACAAATGATATAACGCAATGAATGCAAAATATATGTTATGTCCCACAAAAGGCGACACGAGAACAATACTAATGAATATACAGGTAAAGTAATCCCACTATTGCCCTTAAGGTAGTTTGAGGTTAAGGTTCGCACTTTTCTAGTCAATCTACTACACAAACTATTCTATAAACAGACTCTTAGCCAAATAACAGAGCTAGAAAATACAAATTGGAGAACATACCATGTTATGACTTATTAGGAATACCGCGGAAGTAATTAAAAACGAATTACGTGTATTAGGAATATTCAGGAAATGTAATTTGTGGATGTAAATGAGTAAGCACTGATGATAACATTAAGTCAGTACGTGACGTCATCACGATTGTTATAATGAGCTGCGGCGCCATCTGTCCAACACACCGCAGAGCATGATAACCAATCATCCGTGATTAATTAATTGATTATGATCGACGGATTGGAAATTATCGGTCGTCCATTTCAAGACATTCACCGAGCTTCTGACGGTTAACGTAGCTAATGAAGAGTATAGATGGCGCCATCTAACCGCATTTCAACCACCTCTTTTTTTTTTCGTCTCCTCATTTTTAAATTTTATGAAAAGAGTTGATTCTTAATGTGGTTATTAAATTTTTTCTATTATTATTATTATTATTATTATTATTATTATTATTATTATTGTGTCCACTTGGAAGGAGGAGGAAAGGGAGACCTCAAAAGTTGTGGATGCAATAAATAAGACTGGAACGAGAACAAGAGGGCTGGAGGACATCGAGTTGATGGATAGAGACTAGTGGAGAAGAAAAATAAATTTAGGCACAGAAAGACGTATAAACATTGAAAATATGTATATAAATAATAATAATAATAATAATAATTATTATTATTATTATTATTATTATTAATATTATTATCATTATTATTATTGATTTAATCTTTGAAAACAAATTCATGCTGAAAACAACTTTTTTTTCGGCGACAAAAAAATATGTAGAGCTTAAAATATATTTTCGAATGGATAAAAAATTAATAGAAATAACTGATTAATTTGTTAAATTGAAGAAAATTATTAAAGGCCAAAGATATAATGCGAATTGATCTAATTTCAGAAAATGGAAATCTAATAACTGATTTAATCTTTGAAAACAAATTCATGCTGTAGACCATTTTTTTTTCGGCGATGAAAAAAAAATGTAGGACATAAAATATATTTCGACTCGATAAATAATAATAATAATAATAATAATAATAATAATAATAATAATAATAATAATAGAAATAACTGATTAATCTGTTACAAATTAAGAAAATGATTAAAGGTAAAAAATATAATGGGAATTGATCTAAATTCAGAAAATGGAGATATTTGCAAAAACGATCAAGATAAATAAAATGCCTAGCATTTGGTTTCGATGAGTCTGGGACGATTGAAGTAGTTGCTCTCAGTTGCTGATTATAGTGAACCGAAAGTGCCTTTTGCGGTTCAGTTATCATCTTCGTGCTCCTTCCCGCTTACGAACATTTGTGAAGCCTGCCAATGTTTCCTGTGTTCCGTGTGGTTATCCCTTCCTTCTTTACCCTTTCCATTGCGCATCTTGGTAGCGCACATCCCTTCTCCTGGCGAACCTGATATATGCTCGGCAATCTCAGTGGACTTGAACAGTCAGTCGATCGGCCTAACAAGTGGCGTTTGGGTTCTTTACGAGTGGATTCAGTGTTGGAATCCTACTCGGGTGTACCATGCAAAGGACGAAGTTAGCATGGTAATGCAGAAGATAAGCATGTGGATTGTAAACCGAAGAATGGTTGGATTTAATTTAATCTAAGTCAGCATGGAAGAAGGATTTCCGATTCTGCTTAGAGACGTTTGAGTGTGATTGTTTGAATGGTACGTCGTTATCTTATTATGTTTTGTTTATTATTGGGCTTTGATTGATTGTTCCAAGATATAGTTCTGTTATTTATATTACTTTATTTTTTTATAATAATCCACACTTATTTTTGTATTAAAAACCAATATTTTATGCTACGCCCATTGTTCTTATTTAAAGTATTGCCATTGTTCTCTATCCCATAACGAAATTAGGTCAGTCCATGCAAATTATAATCAGTGTTATATTTATATGCTTGTCCAAGTGGAAAAAGAAAGATGAATGGTTAGCCGCCTTCTATGGGCCCGAGGCAGGCTGTTTTGTTGCAAAAAACTTCGTTGAAGGTTTGGAACCCTTTACTAAGTACAGCAGTATCATAACCCAGCGATCCCGGAAGGTAGCAGTGACGTCTACGTACAAAATTATTAAGCAGCGCATGGTTGGTAAAAACCAAGTCGCTACAAAATGGTTATCAGAGCGTGGTTCTACTCGCCACAAATGGTTTCTCAGAGCGTGGTTTAGGGTTTGGTTTTTTGGGTTTAATTGCGCCCAAATGGTAACAATGTGTTTACTTTGTATTTTTCATATTGAAAGATATGCTGTACTTATGTTGAAGTTATTAAGTACTGGTTTACGTGTTTGTTGTACTTTACGTAAACATTGATTCATCTTTCTTCCTTCCAAAACAGAGACTGATTTACGCAAGTAATACTACGTTCGCTTATTGTTGTTTACATCTTGTGTCTATCATACTTTATAAACATGCCTAGCTGGGTAGATATAGTATCCAAAGATAAGCTCGTTTGTGAATTAGGCCTGCTAGGTATAGAGGTTGAAGGTGATGTAAACACATTACGTCAGCGGCTTAAAGATTACATGAATTCTCTCTCCCAGCCTGAACAAATATTGATAAAGCGTAAGTTCATTGTCGATAACGCAACTCAAGAGGACATGAGCGATCGTAGACTTAGTTCTATTAAAGATTTATCTAGTGGAACTGTTTCCAACCTTTCTTCTTTTATGGAGCAGAATAATCAGCGGATTTTCCGAGAGTTGATTGGAAAGGTGGATCCCTGTGATGGTGAAGATAAGGAATCGTTAGTGGTCTTCCTCATCAAAATTAATTCGATTTTTGAATTGAAATTGGTTTCCGATGAGTATTTTGTAAACTCGATTTTGAGTTGCATCGGAGGAATTTTATTGAATATCTGGAGTGAAGTTGTTAAATTGAGATTCTCTTGGATGGAAAGTTTAGAACATGTGAAGTGTTCATTGTTGCCTCCTAGATTGTTGGAAGACTTTTGGATTAAATTGTGTCACGTCGATTCCAAATGCCTAAGGACTTTGTTGGAGTTTATCTCCAATGTGCAAGGAGCTTCACTTGTGTTGAATCCTTCATTTTCGGAAGAGAAGTTAATTGACCTTATTCTGCAAAATAAGTCCCCGGCTACTAGACAGCATTTGGTATTTTCTACAAAACCTCAAAATATAGCCGAAATGTGTCTCTTAGCCAGAAAAGTGGCGGATTTCGAAATTGCTGAAAAACAGAGGGACTTTAGTGAAAGAAGTAAAGTTGACAATTTAAATAAGTCTAATACTTCGGCGAATCGTCCTTCTGGGTATTCAAAGAAAAATCTACAGTGTTGGAAATGTCAGCGGTATGGGCATTTGTCTAGAGAATGTCAATCTTAGTTTACGTAGTTTGTTTATATATGTATATATTTTCGTTTGGGATAGTAGAATGTATTACTGATGAACAACGCATGGGAAAACTTATGTTCAAATGGTCTGAACCCTATGTTGTAAAACGCTTCCTAACACCAGTAACTCTGGAGTTAGAAAACGTCAGTGGCCATGTTATGAAACAACATGTGAGTCAGCTAAAAATATGTACTGATATCCAGTAAATTCAAGCATGTTTGTTATAAATGAAAAAGAGCTGAATGTTAAAGCTAAATTACTATGTATTATGACACATGTTAAATTAACATATCTATGGTTCTGCTTTCCTGTTTGCGCCTGTTCTTTGTTTCAGTTACCTTTCCTTAAACATTGGCAGTTCTACAGTCTATATGCCTGGAGTGTTCGGCAGTCGAGCGCTTGGAGGATCCGGCCGACCCCCGAGTGCCCAGCTGACCGACATAGTGGCTTTGGAACTATGGATTCCTGGAAAGCAGTGGAACGGGATTGCGATCCGGCAATCCGAGGATTATCGTCACCCGAGTCTTCACCTGGAACGCCGCAATGTTGTGCTATCGCGGCTGAAGCAAATTGGAGTCTATTTTTCAGCGCTGGAATAGTCTACATGAAAGCAGGTGTGGTGATCGTGATATTGGGGACGATGGAAGATTTGCTTTGAAGTTACCGCTGGAATCCAATAGTGCTTATGTTCCCCTCCCAACGTGGGATTGCTTCTCTGGACTTTATTTGGAAGTCTATGGACTTTTTCTTTTTACCCGGAGGGTGTAGCGGGAGCTATTGAACCGAAAGTGCCTTTTGCGGTTCAGTTATCATCTTCGTGCTCCTTCCCGCTTACGAACATTTGTGAAGCCTGCCAATGTTTCCTGTGTTCCGTGTGGTTATCCCTTCCTTCTTTACCCTTTCCATTGCGCATCTTGGTAGCGCACATCCCTTCTCCTGGCGAACCTGATATATGCTCGGCAATCTCAGTGGACTTGAACAGTCAGTCGATCGGCCTAACAAGTGGCGTTTGGGTTCTTTACGAGTGGATTCAGTGTTGGAATCCTACTCGGGTGTACCATGCAAAGGACGAAGTTAGCATGGTAATGCAGAAGATAAGCATGTGGATTGTAAACCGAAGAATGGTTGGATTTAATTTAATCTAAGTCAGCATGGAAGAAGGATTTCCGATTCTGCTTAGAGACGTTTGAGTGTGATTGTTTGAATGGTACGTCGTTATCTTATTATGTTTTGTTTATTATTGGGCTTTGATTGATTGTTCCAAGATATAGTTCTGTTATTTATATTACTTTATTTTTTATAATAATCCACACTTATTTTTGTATTAAAAACCAATATTTTATGCTACGCCCATTGTTCTTATTTAAAGTATTGCCATTGTTCTCTATCCCATAACGAAATTAGGTCAGTCCATGCAAATTATAATCAGTGTTATATTTATATGCTTGTCCAAGTGGAAAAAGAAAGATGAATGGTTAGCCGCCTTCTATGGGCCCGAGGCAGGCTGTTTTGTTGCAAAAAACTTCGTTGAAGGTTTGGAACCCTTTACTAAGTACAGCAGTATCATAACCCAGCGATCCCGGAAGGTAGCAGTGACGTCTACGTACAAAATTATTAAGCAGCGCATGGTTGGTAAAAACCAAGTCGCTACAAAATGGTTATCAGAGCGTGGTTCTACTCGCCACAATAGCAAAGAGTTCCAAGTAGTTGGGGTGAGGTAATACCTCAATTTTAGTATTCGTTTTATTAACCGGATTTTGCCACTTCTCAATTCAAGTAGGCCTCTAACTACACACACACATTTTTTTTTTTTAATTTTAACTACACAACAGTTTTCCACTTGAGGTTGAGACGACTCTAGGATTATATCAGCATAAAGAAAAAGTAACTCGGATCCAATTACAGAGGTTATCTCTGTGTCACAGGCAATGTAAATTTGTTTCTAAGATTTATTAATTTGTTATTATCTTTATATATTTTTTTATTATATATAACTTTCCTCATTAGAGGATTGCCTCAAGGACAAAGTGATGCAATTAATTTTTTAAATTGATGACATACATTTCGTAAATACATTAAAAAATGTCAAATTGTAATTGAAGTATACATACTATCCATCCATAGTAAATCTGCCCGAAGGCAGGTCTTTCACTGCAATCATAGCATTTTCATGCTATGGTTGCAGCTTTACTAGGGAATTGTAGGTGTGGTAGCTTCCCGTTTCTTTCCACACCGGTGAAGGATGATGATGATGATGATGGCCATATGATTTCGGGGACCGTTTGGGCCTTTAAGTTTTCCTGACATTTGTCTTACAGGTGAGGAAAAACCCCGATAAAACCTCACCCAGAAAAACTGTCCCGACCGGGGATCGAACCCGGGCCTGCTGCGTGACAAGGCAGCACGCTACCTTGAGACTACAGCGGTGGACTTATACATACTATAATGAAGAAATTTTTGTAAATACAGGTTCTTAAAATTGAAATTGATCCTCTAATGGCAGCGATGGCAATTTTAGAAAGATACACTCTGTCCAAATCTAAGGAATTCCAAAATTTAGCTAAGAATCCTGGTATAGTACCTCGTGCCCCGATCATCAATGCTGTGACAATTACACTATCTAATTGGTATTTATCTTTGTAATAGTCAATTGTTGGCTCATATATATATATATATATATATATATATGGCTTTCTTTTCACAGTCAACTTCCTCAGGTTGGCTACTGAGTCTGAAAATGGATTGTGGGATCTAATATCATAGCAATTTTAGAAGATGGTCTAAATGCAATAATATATATTCGTCTGTTACTTCCATTAGTGGCCACACCATGAACTTCCTCATAAACTGTGTATGCATAATCTCGCAAGGCTTCTGCCATCATATTTCGAATAGTGCCGAATGTTTCTTATTCTTATGTACGTGTGTTTGTCACTGAACTACTCCTAAACGACTGGATCGATTTGATTAAATATTTTGAGAGTGTCTGATTAGGTCTCTCGATGGGTTAGATTCACATTTGGACTCTCTAAAACCATTAGATGTAGGAATTCACCTGAAGTGAAAATTTAAAAATCGCTCCAGCGGCCACATTTTTCTATGTTTCACAACAAAACTCAGTATACCGCATTAAAATAAACCGAGGTTGGTATTATCAAAAAATGAGCGAAATCCTACAATTAGAAGTGGAGGTTTACTTGAAATCCGGAATTAAAAACTGCCTAAACGGCTGGACCGATTTTGATGAAAATTTGTATGTATTTGAATGGGTCCCTTATTGTTTAGATTTACAATTGGACTCGGTAGGTTGCGCTGCGATCGATTTATAACAATTTTTTCTCAGATGTGTAGTCATCTGCATTATCGACATTCCGCGCGACAACAATGTGACATGCACGCTTCTTGAGCCACAACATATGGCAGTGAGGAGTTTTTTTTGGAAACTTTTTAAATAATATATAATTACGTCTTAAGTGGTTAGTTTTATGATGAAAAAAGTAACTTATATTTTTATCGTCCGGCCATGACGCGGGAATTGAACGTTCGGGTAGGACAACGTCTGCCGTATCCGCTGGTTGTATATAGGGCCTGAGGAAATAATTTAGCGAAGAATTTAATATATCACGTAACCTTTTACTCTTAGTTACAAGAAAAAAGTATTATGAACATTGGATATATTACAAGATTATATTAGCATTCTCGATGACAAAATATGTAATCATAAATAAGTAATTTAACGAAGAATTTAATATATCACATAACCTTTCATTGTCTGTTACAAGAAAAAGTCATTATGCATATCCGAAGATAAGTAACACGCAAAATTATATTAGCATTTCAACGACAAAATATGTAATCATAAGTTCTCGAGAATTTTATAAAGAATCGCTTGTCTTATAATGAGATACACGTAATAAAATATGAGTGAACCTAATAAAACAGAATGCGAGACAATATGTTGGAGAAACGACCAGAATTGTAGTGCTGCCTGTCGCGTTGCCATGGTATTATCTTTTAAAAGCGTATTTGTTTTTAATAAAATACAATTCTTTTACAAAATGTTCAAACATTATGAGGTAAATTCAAAGGACGTGCAACATCCAATTTACTCTTTCTTGCCATCTCACTATTTTCCACACTTAATTTCAACGTAACGAACATTACATTTTACATGTAGACCTATTTTTTCTTATTGTATGCGTTATCAATGTGAGATTTGAAAAAAAAATTCTGGATTTTTTATTCAATGCCACTACGTTGTCATTTCGACATTCTGGTATTCTCTCCTGGTATGGGGTTATTGTAACCCACTTCTGAAGTTGGAGGGCCTGGAAGGCGGAGTTACGCTGCCCCGATTATATATATGATAGGTGATAATGATGGCAATGAAGCGCCAGGAGAGATTTTTTAGCTCTTTGTTATTGCCACTAAAATAACTAATAATCTAATTAATTCAATTCCAAATAAATACAGGGCTATTCAGAAAGAAGGATCAGACTTCTACATTTATTTCTTCCAAACTATAAAAAAATATAAACACAATTCCAACGTACCTGGAAAGAGAAAAGTTCAAATTTCACTATTTTATGCATTCAATATGAGCACCATGTGTTACACGACAAATGTCAAAACGGTGGCTCATTTCTTGCCTCACACGAATCAGCTGGTCTCTAGTTAACGAATTCACAGCTTCAACAATTCGATGTCGCAGATTTTTAATAGTGCCAGGCATAGGGGAGATAAAAACATGGTCTTTTACGTAACCCTACAGATAAAAACACACGGGGTTAGGTCGGGTGACCTGGGAGGCCACCGGTAATTAAGTTGATCTGCTCTTCCTCTTCCAATCCAATGTCCTGTCGTGTCGTCATTTTAATACAAACAATCAACTTGACAAGCAACAGCGCCAATGCGGCCGTGATCAGAACTTCAAACTTTTCTCTTTCCAGGAGCATTGGAATTGTGTTAATATTTTTTGTAGTTTAGAATAAATAAATTTTTGAATCTGTTTCTTCTTTCTGAATAGCCCTCTATTTCTATTTTATTTTTGTTTTCTTTATGTAAGTTTAACCCCTCCCTTTGTATATACTTTCATATGCTTCACTCCACACGGGGCTAATAGGGATACGATATGCTGGGATAGTATCTTACAATCTAGATCACACCACACTACGACATGGAGGGCCTCCCTGAATGAGTGATCAGCTCAATGTTAGGGCCACCTCTGAGACAACATGAGCATTTGAGACAAAACATATCAATCACTCGTACATTCATATTAAATAAGGTGGATATGATATTAATTATTGTGAAGATCAGATGGTGTTCGGAAACGATTTGTGCTTTAAAGTTCCCTGACATTTGTCTTACAAACAACGGTGGACTTAAATTAGTACAAATAATTCCTTCTTCCAAATATAAGCTTATATATCCAAGCAATCACTGTTAATATGCAACATTCCCAATACGGTTAGCCAAAGATGTTATGAGGGGAAAATATAAATATATTGAAATCTAAAACATTATTTACTTTACTCTATAAAATTTTTATTTAAATTTCGTAACGAAATTTCGATACCTCTTCCACTTTTACTTCCAAGTTAAACATTAATTCGTCTTCATTATTTTATTTGCTTTTTCAATAATTCATGGGTGCTGTGTAAATACATATATCTCCTCCCGAGCTATCTCTATTTGCACACCAAGAATCCCACAATTTGATATTACCATGTAATTGTATATCGCCATTGATGATACGAGATATCCTTTTGCACAACAATATCATATTTTTCGTGGCGTAGAATATCATCTTCACTTCAGCTGGATAACTCAGTTTTTTTTTAAATTATGGAATATACAGTATATCTATAATTCTTTACACATACCTGAAATTTTTAATTCCTAAGGAAATAAAGTATAATCAACTCGTTTCCAGTATATATATATATATATATATATATATATATATATATATATATATATATATATATTCCTGTACCAACATATAGGAGACAGAGTCAAAGGAAGGCCCAAACAACGCAGGAGAAATCAAGAACATCTTGAGATATAGAAACTAGCTGAACTGTCTGTACCTGAAATATTCATGATGATGATGACAATGATGATGAAAGAACTATGATTATATTCTAGCGACAAGAAAGGGCAGATCCTGGTCTCCATAATGTAGTATAAAGATTAACACGTTATAAATCTGTAGTTACTTGCTGACATTGTTTTACATGTATGTGCTGTAATTACCCCATAAACATTATGAGAATTCTTGCAATTAATGTAAAGTAATGCCTGGTACTTAAAAACCAAGCTTTTACTATTTAAATGTCTGGTGATATACGTGTAACTGTGAATTTTAAAAACCCTGCACGTACGTTGTTTGCTTTTAATGTACAGTACTTATTCCAGCTTTAATTGCTTTTTAAATTTAGTTTATTTCTCATAATAGCATAATGTTTTGAAATTTCTAAGTGTCCTTAATTATAAAATTTAAATCTATCCCCTAAACACACAGAAAAATGAAGTTAACAGTAAACATAAATTATTCTTGAAATGTAAGATTAATTTGTAACTTCATGCCTAAGAGGATTAGGTAGTCCAAATCACAAATTTTAACTTGTTAAATCAAAGACAAATGCCAAGCTTGGGATATTTTCCCTTAATTTCTTTTAATTTTGGAAGAAAAAAAATACAGTAATTGTTCAATTACTTCGTTAAAATGTTTAACGGATGTGGAATCTGTTAACGGAAGTAATAAGGTTTGAAATTCCTATAAATTTTACGGTCAATTTAATTAATCGTATGTATAGGCATATTGCCTTGACTCAGCGGTCCAAGGCATTACATCTCGGCCCAGAACTAAGGGACGTGGACTGGTTCGAATTCCCTTGGGGAAATAACTTTTATCATGGCACTCTGACCAGTTTGTGAGAGCAATGGAATTTTTCCCCAGTATTGCCACGAAATTCGAAATGCTACGGTATCTGACTCCAGGTTGAGAAAACCAACTATAACGGCTGAGGACCCGACATGCTGACCATCTCTGCTGACTTTCCATTTGTTGGGAGTGAAAGACCGATACATTTACCTCATAAATCTTATTTCAAAGTTAAGGTTATTTTGCCTGCCATAAATCTACAATAGGGGATCCTCGTTCTTATATATTTTTTCGAAGGAAGTTTATACTCGAGGTTTAACGCCTTTATATTTCTACTCGCTTTCATTCGCTATCCTCCCATCATAACTTAACACACGATCGAGAGAAAATTTAACTTTAGCTGTTCCTCTACATCGAACATCTCACTATTCCTCATACTTCCTCGTTTCTGTCACCCGACTCTAGAATTCCCTCCCCTCGTACATCAAGGACTGCACGATTCAAAAACAGTTTAAAAAGAAACTCGCTTCATATTTTCTTAGACAATAAATAACCGTGTTACATACATGCTTTTATTTTTCCTTTATATTTTAAACTTTCTTTACTTAATCTAATTATAGATTATTATTTTGTTATTATTATTATTATTATTATTATTATTATTTATATTTTTCTTTCTTTCCCTTGTTAATTTTATATTGTGTAGTCTATATCTATTATGTATCATTAATCATAATTCTTATTGTACGTATAATTTAACCCTGGTGAAGTGGAAGAGAGGACCTTACGGTCTTAATTCCATCAGGTAAAATAAATAAATAAATAAAATTAATAAATAAATTATATATTTTTTGGAGGTTTGAAGAACTCGGGTAATTTCGTGGTAGTATTAGAGTAAATACCTGACAAAGTTTTTAATCATTCTCCATGCTACATTCTATACGTTTGAAATCCCATTTATAAACAGTCAACCCTTGACACTTTCCATGGAACCACAGATCACATTTTCGACATTGTATTCGTTCATCTTTAGTGCCGACGAATATCTACTCATAAATGTTCTACAAACACAGACAAGTATTAAATCTAACAAGGATGAAAACACTTCCTCTGCAAGTTAACTTAAAATACACCCAAAGAACGCTGTTATCACAAATATGAAAACATAGCAAGAAAGTAGACTTTCTGCTATCTACGAGAGAGAAAAATAATTTGTTTTTCTTGCCAGTACAACTTCGCTACAGACGAAAGAAAAAATATAACAAAATTATCCGTGTCACGAAATAAGCCTATTTACCCTATACAATGGTAGACAGAATAAATTTGAAATAAGTAAATTACAGCTATAATTCTCTATCCGATCATGTTTAGGTCAGATTTACGATTTTAAAAGCCTTAAAGAGTACAGTGAGATGTAAACAGTAATCTAACACAAGATTAATGGAAGACGTGGTAAGTCCCTATATATATTACTTGAGCTTCATACATGGCTCAGAAGAATCTGAATCAGATTTCTTATGGTTAGTTAAGTATCTTCATCACACGGCTCCCCATGAGGATACCATTTTTTCCTCGTTTTCTCCTGAGAGAAGCAATTTATTTCAAGGAACATGTGCTTTTTAAGTAATGAAGCTCGCCTAAGGCATCGTGTTTCAAGTTATATAGTTTGTGAATTCATAATTAGTATTTCCTCTTTACAAAGATAAAGCCTGAGGCCAAACATGCACCAACAAACATTCAATCCGTCCCCTTAAAATAATGAATAACATTAATAAACTTGCAAATGTTCAGCATTTAGACCTATAATAGTAATAATTTTATTATTAGTCGTTTGGTATAACGTACAATTCAATATAAATCGTCAATACAAACATATAAAGGATAATTATCCCTTCAGCACATTATCCTTTATATCCCTCCTCATCACACTACCTATTATTCGAAATCTTTTTACAGTTTCTCTTGCTGGAACATGGAATTCCCTTCCACCCTATGTCAGAAACTGCCAAACGTTACCATCTTTCAGAAACAAATTGAAAATAAAATTATTAAACAAAAACAACTCACTAATATTAATTTTTAATAATCAATAATTTGTTTTTTCATTATTTAATAAAAATAGTTTTAAGATTTGTTAATATATTTACCTAATGCCTCGTATAATAAGCGATAGATTAATTCATATAGTTTATTACTCTCTTTATATTTTTTCATTTATTTTTATGTATAGTAGATTCGAGCTGTTATTCCTTTCTGTATTCATTCTATCATTAGTTTAATTTTAGTTGTATTTAATTGTATTGCATTATTATACATTATTTTCATTATTATTCAGTTTGACAGATAATTAATTGTTTAGTATGTACTATTATTGTAATTTTTTGTATTTAAAAGTAACATATGTTTGTCCTGGTGAGTGGAAGAGAAGGCCACATCGCCATAACTCCACCAGGCTAAATTAATATATTTTATTCTATTCTAAAATTCGCTAAAATACAACGCTAATCACCGGAAAATAAAAATAATCATTCACATTATATGATGGAGTGTCAAGCAAAAATTTATCATCATCTTCATGATAGGCCGTCGGCCTGTTCCGATCTCAGAATTCGTCTTCTAGGACGTCCCACATCTCTATAGCCTTGAGGTTGGTACAACAGTGCTTGTTTTGTTAGCCTTGAAGAGTCCATTTAAATTATATTCATGCAATTTATGTTTATATTTTGTATTTTTTCATTTAGATGAACAATTTTGAGTTTTTTGCCTAATTGTTTCACTAGGAATATGGTCTCTTAGAGTATATCTGAGGAACTTCATCCCTGATGTTTCTAGTAATCTTCTGTCTGATCTATTCATGGCCAAATTTTCTGATCCATATGTCACAATGGGAACTGCCATTACCTTATAAAACTTTAGCATTGTTTCTTTTGTTGTTTTTGTTTGTTGTGTTCTTTTAATAGTCCCACACATACTTTGAAATCTGTAATTTTTTTCATGTTTATAATTTTCCCAATTATAAGATAATTATGTGACTCCTAAATATTTAAAACTCTGTACTCGTTCGATAATTTCATCGTTCAAAACTATTTTCGATCGAACTACATATTTTCCCCGAAAGGCCATTGTTTTTGTTTTCTTCGTTGAAATCTTGAGATTATATTTCTCCATGGTTTTCTTGAGCAGTAGTGTGTTTTTTGTAATTGATTTTCTGATTCTGCACTTATGACCTGATCGTCTGCAAACGTAGTTGTGTCTACAATGGTACTTTCTAGTTTAAAATGTTTACTTAGCTGTGTTTGCCATTTTGTGACAGCTGTGTCCAAGCAAAAAAAAAAAAAAATATATATATAAGTTACCAGCTGAAGCACCATGCATATTTTCTGCTAGATTAAAAATTATAATGCAAAAAATGATGTATTATAACTTTAAATCTAGCAGAAAATACTGTATGGTGCTTTAAAAGGTAACCTGCAAGAAAATAATGCCTATTTATTTATACCAGTTTTATTTAGTTAGCATGACATGAGCATCATTCAGTAAAACATATATTTCGCGTATTATAAATAAATATATCGATTCTAATGACGAGCATATCCAAATAGATTTCTTAATTTCTAATAGACACTGGTAAATATACAAATTAACAACTGTTTATATTCGGATACAAATAATGGTCTACATGGCGGTTCATAGGCTATTTAGCATCATATAAGTATAGATTTATTTTGTAAACACAATATTTTATTTATTCCAGTATAATTTCCCCATAGACGCATTCCACAGTCTAATCATCCTGAAAACTTTACCGACATTGGTTATTAATAAACTTTCGTTATACCAAACATGTGGAAACAATTGCCAACTAATAAAATCTTCATGTAAATGATATCAAGACGGTAGTATATTACGATGCGAGGTTGGGAAGTGGTTTTTGCAGAATCGAGGAAAATGTTTAAAAACCGAGCGATAGCCAGGTTTTTAATTTCCGAGATATATTATGAGCAGATTGTTTTGGGGACTATTCGTGCCTTAAAGTTTCCTGGCATTAGTTTTAAAGGCGAAGGGAAGCCTCGAAAGAAACCTCACTCAGATTTATCCAGGCTAGGGATCGAGGTGCGTCCGAGGCAATGACGTTACTTCTATACCACATGAAGCACGAATGACATATCAATGATGTTTATTAGTTTTATAATTTTTTTTTCTAATGTCACCAGGTTGTTGTCTTTTATGAAATTTCTGGCTTTCTCCTCTGGCATTGGCGGAATTGTAATCCATTTCTTAGGTTGGGGAACCTGGAAGGCGGAGTTTACGTTTACCCGATGATATGATGGGTGATTAATGATGATGAAGCGCCAGGAGAGTTCTTAACCTAAACGTAACCTAAATTCCAGACCATGGGCAACCACAGGAATAATTCCTTTTAAGAAAAAGTTCCTATGGTCTGACCGGGAATCGAACCCGGGACCTCATGAACAGTAGTCAGTAACGCTGACCACTAGCCCATGAGGCTGGTCAGTTTTATAATATATAGGCCTAGCTTTAAATAGCAAGCATCCAACAATTGAAAGAGATGTATCTTACTGTTTGAAACGATTAACTATGCAATTACAGTACTACAATATCGCATCAAACCTTGTTTTATTTTAGGAATTTTGTCCAGAACTTGAGTCCTTTAACATCCTAATATACAATTTCATTAATAGATAGTTGGAAATTTAGAAACGTAATTTGAAAAAAAAGTACATTAAACGGGGATTTCCCATTGCAACAACTCTACGAAAATACTGTGGAGCTGTCATTTCGCACCAAGGATATTAAGTAGGCCTATAGCTTACCAAAAAAGGCTATGTGTTAATATTGTTGTTTTACTCATGTGATTTCTGAAGATGTTTATAGATTTAATTTTAATTATATCCTATTAACTAACTAACTCACATGGCCGCACGGACGTAAGCTCTCCATATATCCCTATCCCGAGCTAATGTTTTCCAATCATCCCCTCTTTAATCTACTTCCTTTAAATCATGGCTAATATTATTATCTCACCTCATTCTTGGTCTACCAATTGGATGTTTGTTATTTAAAGCTAGACCTATACAATGTTGAGTGATTCCGGGCTTTGTGGCCGTGTTCCTACCAGACGTTTCTCCCTCAGCTGCGGAGGGCATCTTCAGTGGCGAGTACTTCTAGGTGTTCTTTCCTGGTCGGAGGCTCGACAATCTGGTCATACTATTCAGAATGATCACCCATATCTTACCGCATTCGTTATGTTTAGTATGAGTTAGTTGTCCTCTTCTAAATGTTCTTGTTGTCTCGAAAGATGCTTCGTAATTGAGCTGATCACTCATCCGGACAGTCTCATGCCCCTGTTTAATTCCCTATTCGAGCCACATGTCCTGCCCATCGCAGTCTATCAGACTTATAATAATAATAATAATAATAATAAAATAATAATAATAATAATAATAATAATAATAATAATAATAATAATAATAATACTAATACTAATAATAATAATAATAGGTATTATTGCAGCCAATGGCCATGTAGAAAGAATTGTTTTCATATCTTACAGAAGTCTGTTATTGATGTTCCTATGTTTGTACAGTGTAATAGGCGATATCGGCCGCAGTGCGACTCACATAGTTTGCACTTTTGCTTTTCCGTTCTTATTATATCTGGTTTCCTATAAAGATCATGTATCTCATTGTTATGAAATCTTCTCTATTCGAATATCTGTTCATCTCTCATTGGTCCAAAAAATCCTAAGAACTTTATTCTCAAAAACTAGTAATATTCTTTACAATTATATTATTATAGAATATATCTTGATAAAGAAATTACAACCCAGCATTTGCGTTGACGATTGAGGAAAATTAGTATAAAATCTCTGTCCTAATTGTCCGTAAGGATTTCCTAAATTGGTACTATAATTATCATAATATTATAAATAAAACAAACTCACACAGTCTAAAAGAGAAAGCTGGAGAAAAACATATGTATGCACATTTATGGATTAAATTTAATTAATTATTTTTTTGCAGACTGACGTGAGAATAAAATGCAATATTCCTACTAGCGGCTTGGAGCGTTTAGTCGTATCGCTGGAAGAGTGTATTTCATTTGCCTTTTTCTTCTTCTCTTCTGTTTCAACTTCCCTCTCCTAAACAGTCTCACTGCGAGACAAACGAGGAAAGAAACTTTATCAATTACGAAACGTATCGAACGAACGGGCCATGATAGAAAGAGATCGAAGATACCTGAATCTTCACCATAATAAATCTTTCTCTTTTATTTCCCTTTTTTTAAAGCGCAAGAGATTCTAGCCATGTATTCAACTGCGATGCAAATTCTCAACTACATTTTTTTACAACAAAAACCACTTAGCATATCATTCTATCCTGGCATTTTACATTTGGTATTGATTTTATACATACGAGATTGACACAGTATGTTCGCTTTCCACGTGATCCCATCCAAACCTACTTAAGTAACTCTATAAGAAGTGAAACTGCTAAACAAAAATTTAAAATTCTGAGAGCAACAAAAATGTTAATTTTTTTACACACTGGTACCTGTAAACTCCTTTCGCCAGAGAAACTTGTAAACAAAAAGTTAATCAATCTCCATTCGCTAAAACGTTTGAAAAATGTCCTTCCTTTTTCATTGAAAAAAGTCCTTGTCTCAACTTTGATTATGCCGCATTTCGATTATTGTGACTTACTCTTAACTGACAAGAGATCACTTTCGAACAAAGACTACAACGAGTCCATAATGCTTGTGCACGTTATATATCCAACCTCCGTAAATCAGATCACATAACTCCATTATTTGAATGTTGTCTTGGCTCCGATTGGAAAACAGGCGGAAGATACATTGCTTCTGTTTCTTATACAACACTTTGTCCACCTCATCACCCCTTTATATATCTATTCGCTTCCATCCGCTATCCTCCCGCCATAACTTAAACACACGATCGAGAGAAATTTTAACTCTAACTGTTCCACTGCATCGAACATCTCTCTATTTCACATCCTTTCTGGTTTCAACCATGCGACTCTGGAATTCCCTTCCCTCGTATATCAAGGACTGCCCGACTCAAAAACAGTTCAAGTAAAAACTCACTACATATTTCCTTAGACAATGTAATATATTGTATACTTTTATTATTCTGTATTTTAAACTTCCTTTACCAAGCCAATTACTAATCAAATTATTATTATTATTATTATTATTATTATTATTATTATTACCATTAACATTATTATTATTATTATGATTATTATTATTATTATTATCATCACTACAATATTTTATTCCCATCGTTAACTTTATATTGTGTAGCCTGCCTATATCTATTATGTATCAATAACGTAGATAATTCATTGTTATTATATGCATAATTTAACCCAGGTCAAGTGGAAGAAAATACCTTATGGTCTTAACTCCATCAAGTAAAATAAATAATTTTCTTGTTGGTTACTCTTTCACTACTCATCCTTAACCATGAGACGAAACAGTACAGCTAAGAACTAACGAGAAGGCTAAGGATAATATATTAGTTCATTACTTTATAATAATGGCGAATATTGGTCTGATTTTACAGGGGTATAAAGCAGACGTAAAATAATGTCCTTTGATATTTTGTGACGTCATGGCCTCAATTAAAAAGACGGAATGAAATAAACATTTTTATTAATACTATACAAGGAGAATATTGACAAATTGCAATGGGCGTATTACCTATTCTATTGAATAATACTAAAGGAAAACGTTGTTTAATTTTTAATTTTACAACAAGAGTCTGCCAAGCATCAAGATTACATATATGACATGAGTTGAATTCAGAAAGAGGAGGTGCATTTTAAATGATGAACATCAAATTAGGTATTTTCTGCCAAAAGAACATTTTAAATTCAAGGTTACAATCTCTGTTATGGAACTAAATGACCATCGCATCTACCTATGATACTTCAATAATGTTTGAAGTTGAAAGAAATGAACGTAGAATTTGGCAGTGAATTAGAAGTGAACGTAGAATTTGGCAGTGAATTTAGAAGTGAACGTAGAATTGGGCAGTGAATTTAGAAGTGAACGTAGAATCTTTAATTATTTCTATAATTTCTACATTGTTTGTACTCCCTGAAAGCTCTAACTAACTCACTCATTGGCACTATCGAACCCATATGTTCATGGTCATGCAAAGGAAAGAGGGAAAAGTTGGAAACAACTGAAATGGCTGGCTGGAAGCAGAGTACGCTGGAGGAACTTTACTATTGCCATATGTTCTATTTAGGAATTACAAGAAATAAACTTTTAAAAAATGCACTGTGTGGCAACGAGAAAATAGCATCTCCATCATTTCAAAATAATACACTAATCTATTGCCGAAAAAAAATATTTTCTTATGAGAAAACTGTTCATTTGTCATCCAAAGAAAGTAATATTTTTTCTTTACTTGTCAAAGGAATTCATAATTAAAAATTTAAAACTTCCACCCTGTATAGACAAACATACTCTAACACAAATTGTTACAGGCAGTGAAGAAGACAATGATAACAAAGAAGAAAAGCAGAAATAGGAAAAAGAGGAAGTTGACAATGAAAGAAAGAAAACGAAAAATTAGGAGTGCGATGATAGAGAAAGTTGGAGGAAAATAATAATATTGACTATTTAACTCATGCCCCAAATGGGAGTCAATGACCAATCACGTTACAATGATTTTTTATTTACAACCAATCACAGTCGTGTTTCGCCTAGAATTTACCAACTAAAGTATATCATAATAAAGAAGGCGCCTCCTTTTCAACATTCTGAATACGTCATACCATTATTTTGCAGTGACTGACTCCCCAAGAAATACGGCTACCAGATTGTATATATAGTGCATGAATGTAAACACATAGCCCATGCAGGAGTTAATATAAGAACATTTGTAGCAATTGATTACGCCACCAAAAAAAGAAACCACTGTTTGCACTTTCTTAAATGTGTTTTTTTTCCCAGGTAACATTCCAGAAAATATAATTGAATATTTACATCATACGACGTCAGAAATGAATTAATATACAGTTTGATGCGTTTCATTTTTTCTCTCCACTAGAGTGCATTCTTACAATATTGCGTTCCTTTGGCAATAAATAATATGATCTGGTTGCAGTGACGAACAAAAGAAGCAAATGAAGCGTACCAATCGTTTCTCATGTTTTCCAACATCGCCGTGTACATTAAATATATAAATATTTTTAAATAACTATATTTAAATAATGATTTGTGAGTAAACAGCTTAATTTTATTCGTTAAATAGTCCTAACAAATGCCACTCTTGATTTCCAAATTCTCATAAGTAATGCCACGAGTGATTTCCAAACTCACGAAGTGAGGAGTGAATTTATCTAGATAATTTGGAAATCAAGAGTGGCATTTGTTAGGACTATTTGACGAATAAAATTAAGCTGTTTACTCACAAATCATTATTTAACTATAGTTATTTTAAAATATTTATATATTTAATGTAAACGGCGATGTTTGAAAACAAATGAGAAACGATAGGTACGCTTCATCTGCTTCTTTTGTTTATCACTGCAACCAGATCATACTATTTATTGCCAAAGGAACGCAATATTGTAAGAATGCTCTCTAGTGGAGAAAAAAATGAAACACATCAAACTGTATATTAATTCATTTCTGATGTCGTATGATGTAAATATGACAATTATATTTTTCTGGATTATTACCTGGGAAAAAATACATTTAAGAAAGTGCAAACAGTGGTTTCCTTTTTTTTTTTGGTAGTATAATAAATTGCTACAAATATTTTTATATTAATTCCTGCAAGCGCTGTGTGTTGACATCTATGCACTATATATACAATCTGGTAGCCGTATTTCTTACAGGATCATCACTGCAAAATAATGGTCAGACCTGTTCAGAATATTAAAAAGGAGGAGCTTTCTTTAATATGGTAAATTTAACACTGGTAAATATTTCGTGAAACACGACTCTGATTGGTTGTAAAACAGAAATCATTGAAACGTGATTGGTCATTGACTCCCATTTGGGGCATGAGTTAAATATAGTCTAGATAAATTCACTCCTCACTTCGTGAGTCGTGAATTTATCGATAATTTGGAAATGACTCGTGGCATTACTTATGAAAATATTTGCCACACGAAGATTTTTTCATACATTTATAAACCTGATTAATAATTTATTTATAAATTTTATAATAAACATTACTAACACATTTTGCAGTAAGGTAGGCTAGCATAGTTTAGCCGTAGCTATATTTAGACTTGTATCTTATGTATTTCAATGTGTTCTAATCAAAAAATATATAAAGATGGGAAATGTAAACTTGTATGTTACATTTGTGGTAGATATTGATTCCTGAACACATGAAATTGAGTTAGAGCTGCGGTTTCTGCACGAACCTTATCTGCTGCAAGAAATATGACAGCAGGAAGAAATGTAGAGACATATCGTATTCACCGCGGTTCAAACACGCAACCAAGATTAAAATGTAATATTTTTGAAGTAACAACTGACATTGCTCTCTGGTCATATTACCTTCCAGACACTTGCCATATTTCATTTTAAAATGCCCTATTTTACCACATGTTTGCTTCTACTTTTATTGGAAAATAAATGTTCGCTCCAAACCCATCCTTTTCAATAATTGTGTTATACATATATTAATAATTTCTTTCGTTCTGTTCAAAATTATGTAGAAATACTAAAATAAATAAAAGAGTGTTTGAGACTAAAGAATAAAGTTTAACCAAATAGAGACGAACAGACAGATGGATGGAGAAAAGTACATGACAGTAAAATACATGATTTTTATGGGAAAGAGATTTAATAAGAATAGTTAAGTCTCATACGTTGCGATGGTAGGACATGTGGCACGAATGGTGAATGAAGCAGGGACATGGAAACATTTTTATAAGTAACTCAGAGGGAAAGCGCCCAGAATTACACTAAGAATGCGGTGGTAGAATTACATTAACCATGAGGGGTGTGGGACGTTTCAACAGACATGTGACGGGGCTCAATAACAACATATTTGAGAAATAAGATCACAAGGGAAACAACTGAAATTTTACAAAACAGTAGCCGTTCTAACGTTAACAAACGCATGTGAGACTTGGCCTTTAACGATCTCTGATAAACATAAAATTGAGACAATAGAAATGAGATTTCTGAGATACGTTGCAGGTGTAACTTAAGAGATCAAAAGAGAAGTCAATATATCAGAGATGAATTACGAATATATAATATAAACGAGAGAATATACAGCAATAAATGTAAATTGTTTGAACATATACAAAGAATGCCAAATAATCGTTTATCAAAACAGATGCTTTATTTGGCACATATTTTATCAATATTCAAGAAAACAACTAATTCTTAAATTGCATTAATAATTAATACCTTCCACTGCATAATTTAATGAAGATTATTGCCCTCTCTACTTTAATAAGACAGTTGGGTTTAATAACACTGGTCAACATGATTTTTGACTCATGAGTACCAATAGTTGTACTTAATGCAGTTTTTTATCGTGTTTTCAAATATGTATTCGGAATTTCTCCATCACCCACAGTTTTTTTTTAATTTTACAATTTCAATTAATGGATTTAAATTATTATCTTTTAATAAACGTTTTTTCGTCCGTTTGTCCATTGAACGATGTGCACGGGGAACACTTTCATCAGGAGATTTCAACTATGGAAAAGATATATCAAGGCAAATGGAATCCTAATTTGCTGGCCGATTATTGTTGGGACCATCAAGAAGGATGCTCCACAGGCGAAATATAACAGAAAATCGTAATTTCTTACTTTCTAGGTGAGTCCAAATGTTCGAATATTGTGTAGTTACGAATGTATAAAATATTAAAGTGTTTGAAATTATAAAAACCAGTCTCTCGGAAACCATGCGTGGTGGAGAAAAAACCGATATCTTCTTCTTCACTTCCTGGTTTAGGCAAGAATTGCCTGTTTCCGTCTTCACTAATAGATCTAAGACCATCTCTTCCGAGGACGTCCGACATCTCTTCTTCCTCTTGGAAAATAATGGAAGATTTTATTTGGTAATCTACTTTCTTCCATTCTTTCTACATGTTGTTTCCACTATATCTTGTTGTTAAATATCTTTTCTTTTACGGAGTAGATCTGCAGTTCTTCACGGATATCCTCGTTTCTTATCTGGTCCATTCTAGTGCAGCCTTTTACTCTTCTTAAAAAATTCAAATAATCCTTATAATGTCGCGTCGTTTCGGTCTTCCTACATTTGTTTGGGCTTGAGGTTTATGATATCTTCTTTTTCTTCCTTCCAAGTATTAGGCCAAGACCTGTTACGATCCTATAGAAAATTTTCCCTCCAGCGTTTCATAGGACGGCCCAGTGATCTTCGTCCTCTTGGTATATAATTATAAACAGCTTTGGGGATCCGATTTGAACTCATTCTTTCAAGATGGTGTTTCCAATTTAGTTGGTACTGTTTAATATATTCCACAATTGGCGTAGTCTTCAATTCTTTTAAGATATCGGTGTTCCTTTTCCGATCCCATCTGGTGTAACCCGCTGTTCTGCGCATGAATCTCATTTCACAAGCCGTTATTCTGCTTTCATGTTGTTTTCTTAGTGTACATGCTTCACTACCATAGGTCAACACTGGTCTAGCCAAAGTGTTATATAAACGTAATCTGGTGTTTTTTTTGTACAAGGGATGGTTTCATAACTTGATTAATAATTCCTAAACTTTTATTATAACTAGTAACTTTTTCAGGGATATCCTTTTCATCCCAGATAGAGAGATAATATCCAAGGTATTTAAATTGATTAGATCTCTCTAAAATTTTATTCTGGAGACAGATTTTACTTTGTATGGGGTCCTTCCCATGAAATGCCATAATTTTAGTTTTATTAATTGATATTTCCATATTAAATTTGGCACCTATTTTTTGTAAATTATAAATTGATCGTTGCAAATCATTTTCGGAAAGTGCCAGAAGAGCTAAATCGTCTGCAAAAAGAAGTTTGAGGTTCCTATTGATGGGTATATATCCTCGTTGTGTTTTCCTCCATTCATTTATTAATTTATTCATGTATATAATGAAAAGCACCGGTGAAAGTCCACATCCCTGTCTTACTCCAGTGTTGATCTTTTCCCAAGAAGATAATTTGCCATCCTGTTTAACAGAGATTTCATTATCTTTATAGATGTTGAAGATATTAATAATATATTGTTGTGGAACGTTATCATCAGCTAAAATTTGTAGTAATATATTTCTGTCTACTTTGTCAAAAGCCTTTATGAAGTCAACGAAGGCAATATGAGTTTCTATATTGAATTCCTTGTTTATAATATAATAGATGAAAAAAAGTAAATCCCAGCAAATCCTGAAGATAAGATACTTATTACACTGAGCAACAAAAAAAAATTTTTTTTTTGTCTCAGAAAGAAAAATATGTGATTCTGGTAGTATATTTTCTCCTGAATTCAAATATGATATCGGTTTTTGGAAACTCGGATGGACTTAACAAAAAACCGATATCATATTTGAATTCAGGGGAAAATATACTACCAGAATCACATATTTTTCTTTCTGGGACAAAAAAAAATGTTTTTTTTGTTGCTCAGTGCAATAAGTGTCTTATCTTCAGGATTTGCTGGATTTACTTTTTTTCATCTATTATATTATAAACCTCAAGCTCAAAGAAATGTAGGAAGACCGAAACGATGCAACGTTGGAAGGATAATTTGTAGCATATTCTGCAGAGGGGAGCGGAACGGGCCATTAGGCCCATACCTTGAAGATGATGGCGATGATCAGTGATGTATGGAGAACTTATGAACTATTGGGTTCGACAGTACCAGTGAGTTAGTTCCGACAGTACCAGTGAGTTAGTTCCGGTACTTAGCTAGTTAGTGCGGTGACATGGTGTGAGAATTAAATGGACGATGTTAAATTGAACAAACATGATGCTTGATCACTAAAGGGACACAAAGAGCGATCTAATGCCCGGGATCACATAAAATTGTGCGCTGAAAATCCATCACAAAAGTTAAATAATAGTTGAAAAGTGCATAACGATTCAACGAGTCGCTATAATTATAATGTGGCACAACTACAAAGAATGAGAGCATTGCTCCATTCATTACACCAACTTCAGCTTTGTTCAAACCCGCGTGGAATTCCTATTCTCTAATTAAAACATTAACTAACAGAACAGTACAAAAATGTACAATCCGCACAAAAGGAACCTATAAAAATAGATTCATAAAGAGAACTCCCTTGAACCCAGGCTGCTAATTTTAACGAACATTAATGTTACAGTTCATTAATAACACGTTGACATTTGTATTTAGAGGTCACATTTTATACCCTTGTTTTATAAAACGTCACATTTTTCACAAAGCGGCCCCGCTTCTAATCCCGGCGGCATATATTTTAGATCCTTCTCCTTGGGTCTGAGTGTATTTCCCCTTTGTCTTTTACTGCCCTTTTTCTGATTAACCGTGAAAATCACATTTCCCCCTCATTTTTACTTTAAATTCACATATAAAACTAGCACTCAACATTTCAGAATATAACAACAATGTTCGATGATTTACTTTTTTTTTTTCCAAAGCCAACATTTTTTCTAAACATATCGTTTCCGCAATAAATAGATTCCATTATCTATACTAAATTCACAATCTGAACGTAGATAAAATATTGTAGACAACACGTTACAAAATTAAGTTTAGTAATTTCGCTGCTCTTAGAATATTCACTTCGGTCTGGTTCTGACTTGAGCAAATAGTTACTAAACCTCTAATTGTATAGTATATATATATTATTTAATTTATTTAATTAATAGGAATAAAACAAAGTTTTATGTGTTTTTCATATTTATTAAAATATAAATCAGTTACAGCTGTTTCGGTACTTTGTACCTTCTTCATACATGATAACAAACTAATGAATTTTGTTATTATAATACATAACAAAATTCATTAATTTGTTATCATGTCTGAAGAAGGTACATAATAACAAAATTCATTAACTTGTTATCATGTCTGAAGAAGGTACATAATAACAAAATTCATTAACTTGTTATCATGTCTGAAGAAGGTACATAATAACAAAATTCATTAATTTGTTATCATGTCTGAAGAAGGTACAAAGTACCGAAACAGCTGTAACTGATTTATATTTTAATAAATATGAAAATCACATAAAACTTTAAGTTTTTATTTAATTAAATAAGTTATGGATATTCATCAAGTAACCCAAACACCAATTCAATTGATTAATTATATTATATAATAGTCGGCCGCGGTGGATTAGTGGTTACGCTCCTTGTCTCTGGTCCCGAGGATCGCGGGTTCAAACCCGGCCGGGGTCGATGGATTTTTTTAGAATGGAAAAATCCAAGGAGCAAGTCCTTCGGGAGGGACTTTAAGCCGTGGGTCCCGAGTCTGAAGATTTTCAGGCTCGTAAAAGATCCTTAAGTCTGAATGAAAAGGCCTCTAAGCAAAATTTACCGAATTTTCCCGTCCTAGTACTACCTTGGTTTCCTAGATGTCAGTATGAGGCGGAACGCTGACCACGGACCACTCAAATGACATCTATACGAAAACAAGTGTAACTAAATTAGTATGGTTCAAATTCTTCCCTGTAAGGGGAGAGCGCCTAAATCTCTGTTAAGGGAAACATGGGCTTACAAGAACAAGAAGATATTATTTAGCCTAATTTGTTTATAAAACAATAGAAACGCAAACGAATAGAAATTACTTCAATTTGTGTCAAATTACATAATAATCTATATATGAATAAACGAATGTTTGTCTGTCTGAAATGTGTGCATTGGTCTCTACTATACCGTTCATTCGATTGTGATGGGGCTTTTTGCAAAATGTTCCAACGTATCCCGTAAAGATTTTAGGCTATAAGAGAGTGGTTATTTTCAACTCCTTCACCCTTAAAAATCACTATTTGTAGTAAAAAAAAGTGTTTTCGGAACTTTTTGGACGCTTAAATGACTTACGCTGCCTAAACCATAATATATACACCAAATTAATGTACACAGAATCGAATATCTCAAATAAATCTACAAAAAAATCCGCGACAGCATATGTCTATCTATTTCGGATAACTCATAATAAACATTTTTATCTTTCAGCTCATTGATGCCAAGAAGATCGGGATGATTAGATTCCCGGGCAAGCGTGACAGCGCACGGCGGCAATTCTTTTACGGATAACTCTCAATAACCATTTTTGTCTTTCAGCTCAATTTATGCCAAGAAAATCGGGATAAGTAGAATCCCAGGTAACGCCGGGTAATCAGCAAGGGGTGGGACTGGTTTTGGTTCTAAATATAATTACGATATAAATGCATAATTATTTTTCTTTTTAATTATTCAACTAAACATAGAAAGAAATATATTAATTAGTTAGGCCTTAGCAGTGCATGCCGGGGGTATTAGTGTACAACTAATAATATAAGAGTTTACATGGTTTTGTGTTCACTGCGGTCCGGAATTACTAAATAAATGTCAAGATAAATAATTGTTTCCATCAATTTAAGGGTTTTAAATCAAATATTTATTTCGTGTTGTGTCTTTAACCAAGGAATTAAGATGTCCATTCTTTAGCACACTGGATTTTAAAGACCAAATTAAATCACTGCATGCCGAGAGAAACTGTGATTAATTTCTGTTAGGAAAACAGAGTAGGATGTTTGTAACGCCCAAGTGGCATGTGAACAAAATTAACATCGTCTTGTATTCAGTAATATGTCTTCATGACACGTAACGCTGTCATGAATAGCAAAATAACAACAAAAAAGTTTTAACCACGCTGTTTAAACAAGACTAGGGAAAAAATTGTAAAGAGACTGGCAGCCACGGTGTAATGCTAAAGCATGCTTTAGGTCTTCAATCATTTTACAGACAGTTTTTCGCCTCTTTTTTATCCTCTCCTTTTTTTTTCCCACTGTGATGACGTTCATCATCTGTCTTCAATATCAGACTTTCATCAAGGCTATGGTCTAGTCCCTAGATATATGTGTCATACAAGCCAAGGTTTTCTAGGTTTTTTTTACACAAAATCAAACTACTGATAACACCCGCAACATAGGCTACACCTTAACTTTTCTCTCTTTTATTCTTTTGATATTTTCGTAGAACCTGCCACAGCAACAATATGAGACATCCAACAAAAATTTAGAGAAGCTTCACAGCTCTTGTTTTCTTACATGGTTGACACTTCAGGTCATTTCATACGTGAAGAAATGAATGTTTGTTATATCTCCGCACCTGTCACGTGGTTATATGACATCTTTAGTTATTAGAAAAAATCCGCATTAACTAAAAGATGGATAATATTAAAAAAATCCAGATTTAATAGAGCCAAAATATAAAACAACAGCAGCTTACATGCATTGCAGCTACTATAGACCTAGAATATATAATAAACTACTAACTTCTCCGGAATTCTCAAAAATTGATCTAAAAAAATTAACAAAATTTGTAAAAATATATATATTCAATAATTATAAAATAGTTTAGAAGTAAAGTCAATATATGTTTTATTGTTCAAATAGATAATTATATAACTTGTAATTATAAACGTTAAGTTGTAACAGTAATAAAATAATTTAGAATTAAAATCAAATTTGTTGTAAAATCTCCTCCTTTTTAATATTCTGAACTGGTCAGAGCATTATTTTGCAATGACTGACTTTCCAACAAATACGTTGAATATAGCAAATAATGAACAAATTCCTTGGAACTACACATTTGATAATTGTGTGTTCAATAATTGTGTTTTTTGAAAAATGATTTTACGAAGTTGTTTTCTAAAAATAAATTAATAGCCTATAATGTTGGTTATAATATACAGTTTGATGTGTTTCATTTTATCTCCATTAGGGGGCGTATTCTCACAATACTGCGATCCTATTTGACAATAAATAATATGATCAAGTTGCAGTGGATGAACAAACGAAACGTAACCAAACATTTATCATTTGTTTTCAAACATCGCCGTTTACATTAAATATATAAATATTAAAAAAAACAGGTAAGTGTACTTAAATAATGGTTTTTGAGTAAGCAGTTTAATTGTATTCGTTAAATAGTTCTAACAATTGACACAATTGATTTCCAAATCCTCTAGATAAATTAACGAGTCACTTAGTGAAATTATGAGAAATTGATTGATGACATTTTAAGAATTAAGATTCAAGAAACAAGCTAATTATGTTTAACTTTTTACGAATGTGTAAGCCATGTCTCTCACCCCCCAAAATGTAGTTTATATCGGTTTTCCTTGTTGACTCAAACCACATTTTTACCCGTTGCTATTGAAGCTAACCAAAATCAGGGCTGTGGTATTTTTCAGCCATCACACGATTATTGATTTTCCATAGCTTATACATTATGTCACTGATGTGCATACAACTAACTTGAATTTAGTGCGCAATATCTGAGCAGAAAAAAAAAATAGGTCACCCCAAGTTTATTGCTAAACGTAAATTTAACAAGACTCGTGTATGTCATTTTGCTATCACGAAGCTCTTCTGGAGATTTCTGCTGTCGATCTTAATAAACGTATATCCGACTCTGGAAGACAGCTCTTTCAGCAAGCTACTGAGCATTCTGGATTTGTAGAAAAAAATCGTAAAACTTTATTCAAAGCTTACTTGATGCATATGTTAGTACTGACCACCTGGACAATAATGTTGTTAGAAAGGAACTAAAGCAGGATAACATTTTTATTACTTCAATAATATTTATATACGCTTTAACATGTTTGGTCATACCTACTGGTTGGATCCAGCAAGCTACTATTGTTGAAAAGCAGCAAGAATATCAAGACCCTTAACACCACCATCCGATGCGATGGAAGAATTGCAACCACACTACATGCCTTTCTGGTATAAGTATTTGAAAGGGTTTCAATTATTTACACTAGATAGGCCTATCTAGTACACATTCCATTGGTTATACCTCCTAACCCCAAGATTGAAAGTTTGAATCTGTTATTTGGAAACGAGTATATCTTCGCTTTTTCAAAATTTACAGCATAGAATAGTCCGCCGCGGTGAACTAGTGGTTATGCTCTTTGCCTCTAGTTCCGAAGGTCGCGAGTTCAAAGCCGATGGGGTCGATGGATTTTTAGGACGGAAAAATCCAAGGAACGAGTCCTCCAGGAGGGACTTCAAGCCGTGAGTCCCGAGTCTGAAGATTTTCAGGCTCGTAAAAGATCCTTAAGCCTGAACAAAGATACCACTAAACAAAATTTACCATCCCAAACGTCCTAGTAATACCTTAGTTGTCTGCTAGATGTCTCATTGAGTCGGTATGTTGACAGTATGGTACTCGTGACATCTTTGGGCAAATAAGGTAACTAAAATGAACTTCGTCTATGAACTCCTGGCAAAGGAAAGGCTATGGCTCAACAATGGGCTACGTCATTAATCATCATACATCCTAACCTCAAGATTAAAAATGTGAATCAGTTATCTTCACTTTTAGAAAATTTGCAGTATAGAACAACGATTTCCAACTTTTTAAATGTCGTGGCTCTCTGAAAATTCTTGTAACGTTTTGACAGACCCCCGTAAAATATTTGCATAATTTTGACTGTTAGTAGGTATTAGAGAAGCTTAAGAGAAATTCATGTTTCCAATTACAAACGGATTTAGGAGTTCCACAATCATGCACCTATGACCAGCTGAGGGAGTACCGCTCCTCATCTTGAGATAAAATAAAGTATGTAATAGTACCGGCTGAAATATAAATTGCGTTCTTTTAGAAACAAAGAATATGAACATTTAAATTGGCATTCTTTGCTGACATTCTTATTTATTCCCATGTACTCAGGATGGAAAAGAAAACTAAATAATATAGAACAGGCCTCTTAATACGTGCTCAATAATATTCAACCCTACGTCGGATAGGCTGACCTGGTAAGACACTGCTATTCACTTGTCAGTTGTCATGTTTCATTGGGAGTACACCTGTAAGCGGGTGAGAGGGGGACTGCCTTTTCACTCCTTGTAATCACATATTAATAGCTCTGATATAGCACCTGTAAAAAGCATTTTCATCTTCTTTATTTAACACCCATGTTTCAGCAGAGGATGTTACCACGGGTTTAATCAAGGTTTTGTATATGTTTTATTTAGTTGTTCCAGTTAACAGTTTTGATTTTATTAAACTGAGATTAGAGAAACATGTTTTGTTTCCTGTTTATTTCTTCTGTTATTAATCCTTTGCTATTTATCTTCGCTCCTAAATATGTAAAAGTAGTATTTTTTTTTTCAAAATTATAATTTCCTGTGCTAATTCTTTGTATTGTAGTATTGACTGGATTTACTTCCATCTTCATGTATTTCTTGTAAGGCGGGTAAGTTTCTAGCAATCGAAGCAATATCATCGGCTTATGCACATATTTGTTTAGTTTTATATAGTATATTGCCTCATTAAATAATAGAAATGGACAGCTAATGACAAATGAGGGAAATTTTGAGGAAGTGGCTGAATTCAAATACCTAGGAACAATAATCACAAATAGGAATGAGATGCACAAAGAAATTAAACATAGGGTCAATTCTGGAAATGCATGCTATTATGCATTGCAGACTCTTGATGTCCCAACTCCTTGCAAAAAAACATTAAACTGAAAATATATAAAACTATTATTCTACCAGTTATATTATATGGGTGCGAAACATGGACTCTTACTTTAAGAGAGGAAAGGAGATTACAAGTATTTGAGAATGAAGTACTTAGGAAAAATTTTGGACCAAAGAGAGATGAACAAACAGGTGAATGGAGGAGACTACATAACAATGAAATACATGGTCTTTGTAGGAAGCCAGATATAATAAGAACAGTTCAGTTTCGTAGACTGCGAGCGATGGTGGGGAATGAAAGACTTGCATGGAGGCTTCTTGTAGGAAAGTCAGAGGGAAAACGCCCAGTTGGTAGATCAAGAATAAGGTGGGAGAATAACATTAACTATGATTTGAGGGAAGTAGATTATACAGGGAATGATTGGAAAGCATTAGCTCAGGATAGGGATGTATGGAGAGCTTATGTCCGTGCGGCCATGAACCTACGGGTTCGATAGTGTCAGTGAGTAAGTAAGTATATTGCCTGTTAAATTAAGTTATTTCAATACTTTATCTAGAGTCAAATTAAATAGTATTACAGACAAGCCATCACCTTGTCTTACCCCTGTATTTGTATTTATAGTATTACTTATAGTGTTTCCATTAGTTACTTTTGCTTCACTGTGTTTCAGTGTCAAATTTACAAGTGTTATAAGTTTTGATGGCATACCATATTCACTCATTACATTTATGTAAGAAAAACTAGTATTTTTATACGCCTCATATTTGCTTGACCTGTATCTATGTAACAGAATCTTTGAACTCGATTTTCACCCACTTAAAATATTGGATCGTCTTGAAACTTTGTATACTTGTAAAGGACCCATGGCAATACAATAATTTCATTATTTTTTTTCTAAAATCCTGGCCAAAATCATGAGAAAATAAAAACAAAAAACCGGCATAATAGGTCGCGGACTTATCGACTTTTTAGTCAATCGTTGTAAGAGCTCAGTTGGTAGAGTGGTGGGCTGTAGTGGTATATAATTTCAGTAATCCATAGGTCGCTGGTTCAAATCCGGCCCGGAGGATTTTTTTAGAAGAGTATTAAGCAATTAAATTTTCATGGGATTCCGGTTTATGACAATCAATTAAACTAAAAATTAATAAAATAAATAATAGTTTAAAAAACTAAAACAAACACGCTTTATTAGAAAACCGAACTAAAAAATGAAAAATAACTTTAATTTCCAATACGCTTAGGATAAAATTAAAGTGGTCAACAAAAAAATCATCCCCAACATATCTGGAATAAAACTAGAGTTATCTACAAAAAAAAATAATTTTACCATCAAAAGCGGGGGGTGCTTTTTATGGTTCTTACGTTTTCTTCTTAGAGACTCTACTTTTACCAATATTAGTTTATTATCAAATATATTAATTGATATAGAGCACCCCACGCTTTTGATGATTAAATTACTTTTTTTTTGTAGATAACTCCTGTTTTATTCTAGATGTGTTGGATATGATTTTTTTGTTGACCACTTTAATTTTATCCCAAGCGTGTTGGAAATTAAAATTAGTTTTCATTTTTTAGTTCGGTTTTCTAATAAAGCGTGTTGTTTTAGTTTTTTAAACTATTATTTTTTCTATTTACTTTCTACTGCTTTACTCGATATAAGAGGACGTTTGGAGAAATTATCCTTTCACAGTAAATTAATAACTTCGTCTAGAAAACACATTTATGCAATTATAATTAGAAAATTTAGAAATATAACCATTTTAAATAAACTGATAATATTCAATGATCTAGATACTTTTTAAAAAATTGCCGTGACAAAGAAATATGATTGGTGTTGTTTAATTAAAGACAAGAGTTGTTTCTAAGAAACTAAAAAGACCATCAAGTTCTGTCCTTGTTTTCAAGATGTCCATTACGAAATAAATTAAAAGAAACTTCCAACGCCCTTGCCAGGTACAATGTTTTGGGCGAGTTCGTTACGCTACAATAATCACGCATTAAGTTTTATTCGCAACTCTGACTACTAATGTCCCCAAATTAGCATCCCATTAACTTAATTTATAGCAACTTTAACTTTACTTTTGAACTGCATAGACCTTTTACAGTGAAATGGATAGTCTTAAGTCTAGCCTTTAAAATAATAACACCACTTGCTTCATATTAAATATAAATACAATGAGAACTATTATATGTTTATATATTTATTCAAATACTTGTAACGCATTATTAACTACTTACTCATCATAGAATTGTGTGTATGAAAGTGTAGAAAAGAAATTAGTACATGCATAATTTTTCCCCCATTTTCCCCCTCTTTCTTAGTTTAACTATTCTTAACTGTTCTTATTAGTTCTTCTTTTCTTCTTCTTCCTTTCATGTCATAGACCTAGGGGTCTGTTTACGGTCTCAATCCAACGTTTGATGGGTCTGCACAAAGATCTCTTGCCTGGTGGCTGGTAATTTAAGATATGACGTGATATTCTTGTTCTGCTCATTCTTCTTACGTGAGATTTCCAGTTGTTTCTGTATTTTTTTTACATATTCAATGACTGATTCTGTTTGTAATATTTTGAGAATCTCAGAATTCCTTTTATGGTCTGTTCTTGAGTAACCTGCAGTACCTCTCATAAATTTAATTTCTGCCGCAGTTAGTCTTTGTTCATCTACACTGCGGATTGTCCAGGTCTCTTATTAGTTAATAACTAATAAGAGCAGTTAAGACTCGTAGACTGCGATGAGCAGGGCATGTGGCACGAATAGGGAATGAAAGAGGGGAATGGAAACTTCTTGTAGGAAAACCGGAGAGATAACGCCTAATTGGTAGACCAAGAATGAGGAGAGAGAATAGCATTAACCATGATTTGAGGGAAGCAGATTGTACAGGGGATGATTGGAAAAAATTACCTCAATGATGATCAAACAGATGCTTAAAAACTTGGTTTCATTTCATTGTTAGTAATTATTACAATGAGCAGCTAGCTAGTTGAATATTGAAAAGCTAAATCTGCTTAATAAAACTGAAACAGAGGTTCCATCACGCTAACCCGTGGCTCCCTGTAGTGTCATCTGGCAATCAGTAACATGTCAATTTATTACTAAGAACATGTCACTTAATAGTTTCTGCCTGGTAAATGAATGGCCTAACCGTATAAGATCTAAAACAAGAAATTATATTCTACCAAATGTTTCATTCTTGTTAAAGCTAAAATAAGTCCCGATGGTCTAGTGGTTTTAGAATGGATTTAGAATAGAATAGAAATTAGAACAGATTTATTTAGACTGGTGGAGTTAAGACCGTGTAGCCTTCTCTTCCACTCACCAGGACAAACATGTGCTATATATAAATACAAAAAAATACAATAATAGTCATACTAAACAATTAATTATTTGTTAAATTGAATGATAATTAAAATAATGCATAATAATAGTAAAGTAATCCCACTACAGGCCTCAGGAGGCCCTTGGGGCAGTAGGAGGTTAAGGCTCCCACTATTTCTGGACAATCGGCACTTGATGTCAGCCGGGTTGTCAGCCCTGCGTGACGGCCGCCTTTACCCCCAGAACAAGCGTCTGGTACTCATTTCCGTTAGAGGCTGAGTTGACCCCAGGGCCATAGTGCCGCCAGAAGGTTTGGGTCAGTTTAAAAATCCTGACCCCACCGGGACTTGAACCCTCGACCTTCCGGCTTGTAGCTCAGTGCCTTAACCACTACGCTACGGCGTGCCCCCCAATGCATAATAATACAATAAAAATTAAATACAATTAAAATTAAATTAATGACAGAATGAATACAGAAAGGAATAACAGATCGAATCTACTATACATAAAAAAAAGAAAAAATACAAAGAAAGTAATAAACTATAATGGATTAATCCTATCGCTTATTATACAAGGCATTAGGTAAATATATTAACAAACCTTAAAACTATTTTTATTAAACAATGAAAATCAAATTATTAATTTTTAAAAGTGTCATTAGTGAATTGTTTCTGAGGTTATAAATTAAGTATTATACATTGAGTGAAAAAGTTGGTAGATAGAAGCTGTTTATATTATATAAACATTTTAATTAATTTTAATTTTCGGGAAAAAATTGTTTTATTTTACATTGCGACTAACAGAAATATACTTACAAACGTAGATAAAATTGAGTGGGTGATAATAAGAAGCAAAACATTTCACATTTTAACCTTCTTAAACTGAGAACGTTTCTTAAATGTATTATTAATGATAAAAAATCAATGATGATTGATATTTTATAATTACAGTGTTTTTTAGAACAACTCTATACTAACAATCTTTTGCTAAGAATCAGAATTTTTAAGCGCAATCTAAGGAAACTTTTCTTTCTTACTTTCGCATATTCAATTAATATTGAATACTTAAACGGAAAATCCTGGTTTCAGTACTGAAGTGGGGTTATGATAAATAACATTTTATTTTTATTGTATGATGGATTTTTAAATTAAAACAAAAATACTGGCTAGAACAAACATAATTAGGAATGAAAATGGGGATATGATTGCAGATTCCAGGAGTATATTAAATAGATGAAAAAGTTACTTTAATCAGCTATTAAATGTACATACAGAACAGGACATTGAGGAGGATAATTTACAGACAGCAGAAATGCTAGTCGCAGAACCAAGTGCATTAGAGGTTGAAATGGCGATTGAAAAATTGAAGATGTATAAAGCATCAGGTTCAGATGAGATCCCAGCAGAACTGATACAATCAGGGGGAGAAAAATTGATGGACAAGATACACTGGTTGCTTAGTATGATTTGGGAAAAAGAAACTCTTCCAGATGAATGGAAGTAATCAATTATCGTACCAATTTATAAGAAAGGAGATAAAACTGATTGCAACAACTACAGGGGCATCTCATTACTTTCAACTTCGTACAAAATTCTTACAAATATATTAGTAAGCAGACTTAGTCCCTATATTGATGACATTCTAGGAGATCATCAATGTGTATTTAGAAGAAACACGTCTACAACAGATCAGATTTTTAGTATAAGACAGATTTTAGAAAAGAAATGGGAATATAATGGTACTATACATCAACTATATGTAGACTTCAAAAAAGCATATGATTCAATTAAGAGGGAGAAGTTATATAGTATCCTGCTGGAGTTCGGAATTCCTAAAAAGTTAGTTAGACTTATACGAATGTGTCTAAATGGCACAAAGAGTAGGGTGCGTGTAGGCAAACAGTTTTCGGACAATTTTGAAATCCAGAATGGGTTTGAAGCAAGGAGATGCACTATCTTCTCTAATATTTAATTTTGTACTAGAGCATGCCATTAAATCTTTAGAGAATGAGGAAGGCTTACAACTCAATGGTATTAATAAGCTGTTAGTTTATGCTGATGATGTGGTATTATTGGCCGATAGCGAGGAGATACTAAAGGACAACACGCACACACTATTGAGTAACACTAAGAAATTAGGACTGGAAGTAAATATCAATAAAACTAAATATATGGTCACATGTAGAAATTCATTATATAATGGAAATGGACAGCTAATGACAAATGAGGGAAATTTTGAGGAAGTGGCTGAATTCAAATACTTAGGAACAATAATCACAAATAGGAATGAGATGCACAAAGAAATTAAACATAGGCTCAATTCTGGAAATGCGTGCTATTATGCATTGCAGAGACTCTTGATGTCCCAACTCCTTTCAAAAAACGTTAAACTGAAAATATATAAAACTATTATTCTACCAGTTATATTATATGGGTGCGAAACATGGACTCTTACTTTAAGGGAGGAAAGGAGATTACAAGTATTTGAGAATAAAGTACTTAGGAAAATTTTTGGACCAAAGAGAGATGAACAGACAGGTGAATGGAGAAGACTACTTAACAATGAACTACATGGTCTTTATAGGAAGCCAGATATAATAAGAACAGTTAAGTCTCGTAGACTGCGATGGGCAGGACATGTTGCACGTATGGGGAATGGAAGACTTGCATGGAAGC
The DNA here is from genome assembly GCA_030220185.1 of Diploptera punctata. Lineage (NCBI taxonomy): Eukaryota > Metazoa > Arthropoda > Insecta > Blattodea > Blaberidae > Diploptera > Diploptera punctata. The sequence continues at coordinate 1,056,886 of JASPKZ010010272.1, forward strand.
TTCTTGTAGGAAAGCCAGAGGGAAAACGCCCAGTTGGTAGACCAAGAATGAGGTGGGAGAATAACATTAACTATGATTTGGGGGAGGTAGATTGTACGGGGAATGATTGGAATACATTAGCTCAGGATAGGGATGTATGGAGAGCTTATGTCCGCGCAGCCATGAACCTACGGGTTCGATAGTGCCAGTGAGTAAGTAAGTAAGTAAGTAAGTAATACTAATTTTGAAAACAATAGTTGTTCTTGGGTTCCAAAATTTGGGGTCTTTATGTGAGACCAAAACTGATTTGAAGAGTAATATTTTTGTGTTTAGTTTTTTTTACATGATATATCACGTAACAAAATGATCCACATGTTTAGGTAAATTTGATGGGGATTGAATGTTTTATTTTAATTTCAATTTTACAGTTCTGTCATTTAATCTAACAGTTCCAAATAAAGTAAAAATGAAAGAATGAAGCACAGTTATTTAACATCACTATAAAATCAATCATAGCAACCTTAAGCAACAAATTCAACGTTTTACGTATCATCACTGATAGTATTCTTTTAATAATTAATACGTTAAATTATTTATGAAAATAATATTAAGATAAATATTTTAATTTGTTCAAATATTGTATAATCCTAAAATTATAAGATAAAAGTTAAAATTAAAATGTACCTTTTAGAAGGCGCTGTCGTCCTCAACTTCTTTAAAATTGTGTATGTAAAATTAACTGGAGCGCTTTCGGAAGTTAACTTCCATCCTCGGCAGGTTGAGCTCCTGCTACTCGTTGTTGTTTACGATGATGTATATTCCAACTGTTTCTAGGAGCAACTGACTTGTTTTTGACGATCGCGTATAATGGCACCCCAGTCAAACCCATTATACGAGATCGTGAAAAACAAGTCAGTTGCTGCCACAAACAGTTGGAGTATACATCATCGTAGACAACAACAACGAGTAGCAGAAGCTCAACCTGTCGAGGATGGAAGTTATTTCCGAAAGCGCTCCAGTTAATTTTATATACACCATTTTAACAAAGTTGAGGACGACGGCACCTGCCAACAGGTACATTTTAATTTTTAACTTTTATCTTATGACTATTCACCTCAACGGAATTTGATATGAATTTTATTAGTATTAATCGTAAAATTAATTTTTATATATCTTTATTTGTTTTTTATATACATTAGACAGGGACCGTCTATCAAAAATTTAATTTATCTTGCTTCAATACATTTTATTATTGGTATTAGTCTTAATCTTTATTATCATTAACGTTGTTGTATTATAGATCGTAATGTAATAGATATTATCTTAGTGATCAAATCTTATTGACCAATTTAGTATTTAATATTAGAGTTAATTGTGATTGTTATATTGTGATGTAATATATGTTTGTCCTGGAGAGTGAAAGAGAAGGTCACATTGCCTTAACTCCACCAGGCTAAATAAATAAATATATAATTATAGGATACAAAGGGACTGAAGAAGATAAAATGGTTTCTATTTTAAACTTGCTTCACGCTAGATAATTTAACATTTTACATTATAGAACACGAGACTTGAAGGATGTAGGTATATACTGTTTTTACAGCCATTCAGGAGTGTCACAAAATACCAGGCGTGGGACGTTTTTATAGAGGTTACAAGTTTAATGAAAGCTTGTGTTGTGGGGAAGTAAGTGCGGAATAAAGCAACAAAATGTACTGGTTATGCGCAGACTTAGCGTTAGTGATCTGAAATGTGGGAGACAAGGATTGGGACGCAACCACAATGTAAAATATGATATGAAGGGACGCCCATATCGACGTCGGTCGGGCGTCTGAAAAGAAAAAGACGCCTGTCGTCAGTCCTATGGGACGTAAAGAGAAAAGCGTCGCATAAACTTCCCTTAGCATGTCAGCTTTATTGTTTCACCCAAATCTAAAGGCGGAGCGCATCTTAAGGCAGTGTACTAATATCTTCTGAGAAATGAAGACGCACGGAAATATCCCACAGTAAAAAGTCAATTTCTAGTACATTTAATTTTTACAAAATTAGAATTTTACCAGTACCTTAACATTAAATACCCTACTTTTGGGAGATGATCAAGTTATAATTTCCAATTCAGATAATAACTTACAAATACGACTATATACTTACTTATTAACTGACACTATCGAACCCGTAGGTTCATCGCCGCGCGGACATAAGCTCTCCACACATCCCTATCCTGAGCTAATGCTTTCCATCATTCCCTGTATAAAATTTTATCCCAGTGGAACCCATGTCCGCATTTCTTGACGGTTGTATTTTTTACGGTGAAAGATCGTCACTCTTTCGACCAAGGACCTTTTTCGTCTGGCTTATCACCTTTGACCAGTCCGGCATATTAACCCTATCGGCAGCAATGCTATCGCCGGCATAGCTCTCGGGATCATTTAAGCACGCAAGCCACCCCACCACGACAAGGTAAAGATACTATTGAGGGAATATGACTATATACCTAAATAAAATATAAAAAGATTTTGGAATGGAAATGTCAGTACAAACATCAACAGTAATGACATTCTTAGGAGAAGATCCAATCAGAAGTAAGATAGTACACAATAACTGATCCCTAGAACAAGTACAAAATCCAACTATTTAGGCTGTGAAATATCTTATCAAAATTAAAATAATGTGAACAAGAAAATCACCAAATTTACACAAATCTTAGGAATAATACATTAAAAGCTAGACTAGTACAAAAATCCACAAGAATAAAAAAAAAATAATACTTCGGCATTGCCCTCCGTTTTATACGAAAGTGAGATCTGGACATTAAGAAAAAGAGACAGGATCAGAATCAAAGCAAGGAAATGAAATTTCTCTGAAGAACTATTTTAGATCGAAAAAATGAATGAAGACATTTTAGAAGTAGAATCAGTAAAAGAAAAACTCAACAGATATAAATTAAACTGGCTAAAGAATATAAAAAGAACGGATAATTCAAGAATCCCAAAAATCATTATGCAATATAAGCCTAAATGACATCGTCGATCAGAATACCTCTTAAAAGACTGCTAGATGGGGCCGAAACAGGTCTACTAAGGTCTAATTCGTGACGGATGATGATGATGACAAATAATCTTGAATTTAGCTCTAACTGTTTATTTTTTTTAGAGATGACGGATTTTGGATATTAGAATTTTAAAAATTATAGACTAAGTAGCAACATTTCTTAAAAATTAGAGCAGTTTTCTAAACAAAATGTAATCACGCTCATCTTTTCTGCTGTAGTAAACTGTAGAGCTCCTCCATCTGTTTATGAGAGCTAATACTGGATGTAAAATGTTTTTTTAATTAAATTATTTTATTTTAATTTTAAAATACTATATTATGTACAAAAACAGTACTGTATGATTTCATATTTTATTTAACAAAATTGAGGTTTTATAAAAATTAATTAAATTGGATTTACTGATGCATTATTGCTTAAATTTTAAAATAAAATGTTTATCTAGCATTAGCTTTTATTAAGTGAAGTATTTAATTTTCGTAAGTAATGCCGCGAGTGATTTCCAATTTATCTAGAAGATTTGGAAATCAAGAATGGCATTTGTTAGGACTATTTAACGAATGAAATTAAGCTGTTTACTCAAAAGTCATTTAAATATAGTTACCGGTATTTTAAAATATTTAATGGCAACGGCGATGTTTGAAAACTTATCAGAAATGTGAGGTTATGTATATTCACTGCAACTTGATCATAATATTTATTGCCAAATAGGATCGCAATATTGTAAGAATGCACCCTAGTGGAAAAATAATGAAACACATCAAACTGTATATTATAATCAACATTATAGATTATTAATTTATTTTTTTAGTGAACAACTCAGTAAAATCAAGGAATCTGTTCATTATTTGCTATATTCAATGTATTTGTTGGAGAAAAATAATCCTCTGAGCTGTTCAGGGTATTAAAAAGGGGTTTTCTTTATCGCAAAGCAGGGGCTGATAATGAAAAATCGATAAAGAGCAAGGTGAAACACGGCTGTAAAACAAAATCCATTGAAACGTAATTGGTCATTAACTACCATTTGGGGCATGAGTTAAATAGTCTCTATAATTTATAAATAATTCTAGTAATGGGATTTATATGTTGTTACACCAATCTTTGAGCCTTAAATGTCAGGATAATGTAATAGAATAATGCCATCCCAATAGAATAATGCCATCCCCTTAAAGGTATACTTATGGCCTCCTAGAAACGAACTTACGAGTTCCAATAAACCGTATTATACTACTATACAGCTTAAATAATGTTTACCTCACCGTGGAAATAAATTTTGATTAGGGATATTTTACAATATGTTACGAGAATTTTTTTTTCTAAATTCCATCCATACACCATGCGCTTGCGCCAAGGTTTACACTATAGAATCACGGGATGCAGCCAATATATACACGATATTTAACGAACCTAAAACCTAACCTAACACAATTCCAGTTTTCTAACCTATGAAAGACCAATCTAAAAGCTAACCTAACGCATTTAAGCAGTTTAACCTGTGAAAAATTGCAACAGCCAAAAATATATAGTAATTTCTGAAATTCTGAAGTATATGTGTACAGTCAAATAGTACATACTCCATGTTGGCAGCACTGGTACACATCTTTGTTGGCTGTTAAAATCAATATGGCTGCCACGTCTTCATGCTACGTATGCAGTTCAATATCGTAGAAAATATATCCAAATAATCGTTAGAAAAAATGTAAAAATGATATTGTAAATGGTGAGAAATAATTATGAAAATTGAAATCCTAAGAATAAAATTTTTATAGGATTTTATGAAGTAATTTAGAAAGTCATGTCACATGTCTAACAAATACGAATATTGTACCATAATTTGAAATTTGTTGCTGTGTGTATTAGTACAGTTCCTAAATTGGTGACAAGGAGTGTGTGCCACAGCGGTGTGTCTTAACTGGCAATAATATGATTTTGGTATTTTATACCTCAGCCTGAGAGGCACGATGCCATTACTTGAATGGTTTCATCACTGCGCCCATTTTTCACATATAGGAACCTGTCAACTGAATTCCTTGCTACAGAGTATATCTTTGTCAACAGCGATTGAAGTTGAATTCTTCAGTAAGGATGCTTATTTCACGACACGAGAATGGAAGCTATACAGAAATTGGTAACGTCATTCTTCCCAACACAAGATCATAAAACCTACTTGAAAAATGAAAGCAACAAAAAAGAGAAGAAAAAAAGCTTCTTAAAAATAGAATCTCACAGAAAGAAAGTGGTCCTATTAATACACTTACATAGCTTATAATTCAAAGACTTTAGAACAGAGGACCTTCCATTTATATAGAATATTTATATTACTTCGGTTACCGGTACATGAAATTATTACAGACTGACTAATATTTTGGTCTCGTGGTATACGCTGAGACGAACCAAATATGGCGGTTGCTAGACAGTTTTAAATTTCGGATTTCAGGTAAACCTCCACTTCTAATTATCGGATTTCGCTCATTTTTTGATAAATATACCTCGGTTTATTTTAATATAATATACTGAGTTTTGTTGTAAAAATATCGAAAATTGTGAAGCTCAGAGCGATTTTTAAATTTTCACTTCAGGTGAACTGCTACACCTAATGGTTTTAGAAGGTCCAATTGTGAATGTAAACCATTTAGGTACCGACTCAAATACACATCATTTTTTATCAAAATCGGTCCAGTCGTTTAGGCAGTTTTTAATTTCGGATTTCACGTAAACCCCCACTTCTATTTGTCGGATTTCGCTCATTTTTTAATAATACCTACCTCGGTTTATTTTAATAGGATATACTGAGTTTCGTTGTGAAACATCGAAAATTGTGACCGCTAGAGCGATTTTAAAATTTCACTTCAGGTGAACTCCTATACTTAATGGTTTTAGAGGGTTCAATTGTGAATATAAACCATCCAAGGACCCTCTCAAACACACAAAAAAATTTATCAAAATCGGTTTAGACGTTTAGGAGGAGTTCAGTGACATACACACGTACAGAAGAATTATATATAGGACATGTGGGTGCAGGAAGAACATTGCTGGAACACATAAAGGAGAGAAAAATAAATTCGTTTGGCCAATGGCTAAGAAGAAATTGCCTGTTGACGGATACCCTAGAAGGAACGGTCAATGGAAAGAAAATTAGGGGCAGAAAAAGACATCAGACGATAAACAATATTAAAATAAATAGTTTGTATGCGAATACAAAAAGGAAAGCTGAGTTAAGGAAAGAGTGGAGAATGCTAAGTTTGCAGTGAAAGACCTGCTTTTGGGCAGAACACTATGAATGAATGAATATAGGCTAAATAAAACAGAGGGAAAAAAGTACTGAAAGACAAAGGTAAAATGTAATAAAGTTATTCAAGAGGCAGAAAATATATTCTGAGATACAATTATTTGGCGGCGATGTTAACGATTTATAACCAAAATGGTTGTATATTTATTTACACATTAACAGCCTTTGCTTAAAACTAGATAATTATATAACGTATGACATTGTGTCATATTTCTAATTTTAAAAATTCTGGTGTTAGTAAAAATTAATTTGTCGTTAAAAACAAGAGCCCATACTATATCCGTGAAAGTTGAAGAAAGTTGAGCTTCCAACGAAATGTGATGATCTAAAAGACAGAGTAAAACTGAGTTTATTTTCACTTTCTAAAAAATAAAAAAGTTTTAAAATTCGAGAACTTTCAGAGTAGTCATTTCTAAAAGCAAGACACTGAATATATACAGAAAAGTTACGTCGAAATATCAAAGAAAATACATTTTATAACAATGGAAATAAACTTTCCTATTTTTTCTTAATTTAAGTAAACGATGTAAGAATTTATTTTTCTAACGGGAATGATTGGAAAGCATTAGCTCAGTATAGGGATGTATGGAGAGCTTATATCCGCACGGCCATGAACCTATGGGTTCGATAGTGCCAGTGAGTAAGTAAGTAATTAAGTAAGTAAGTAAGTAAGTAAGTAAGTAAGTAAGTAAGTAAATAAACATACTATGTTAATCAGGTTAGGATTACCTGGTTACAGACGAAACAATATTATACTGTAAATAAACTGCAGTATTATCCCCTCTACAGTGAGATTCACGATCACCTTCATTTTAAAGTAATATCGAGGTAAATGAATTACAATTAACGTTGTTGATATTAGTATAATTATAGGTGTTAATAAATTAAACTTAAGTTCATGTCCGTGCGGACATCAGCTCTCCATGCATACCTATCCTGAGCTAATATTTTCCAATCATCCCTTGTATAATCTACTTTCTTCAAATCATAGTTAATGTTATTCTCCCACCTCATTTTTGGTCTGCCAACTGGGCATTTTCCCTCTGGGTTTTCTACAAGACGCTTCCATGTCCGTCTTACATTCCCCACTAAAGTCGTATGTCCTGCCCGTCGCAGTCTGCGAGACTTAACTGTTTTTAATATATCTGCTTTTCCATCAATTACATTACATAATTTTAATTAGTTACAGATTGGCCTTACATAACCGATTTAAGACAGAGAACCAGTAGTCTGAAAATAATATAGCTGATTTGTAAGGAAAGTAAGAAAAGTCTGATACTAGAAGTCAATAATGGAAAGCGAAGTAGGAGTGTAATTTGCATTACATTAATTTTAAATTATTTCAAGTATACTGGTAAATTTGACAATTAATAATTAGTTAGGAATACTTTCGAAATTTGGTGCCTTTAAATTAGTTATATTTGACAAAAAAACCATAGATTCAGACCTAACGATAAAAATTCCCTGAAAAATAAATGAATTGCCTATTCAAAATTACTTGCATGGTTAAGTCTACAATATTGACTAATTTGTATACATTCTACCACGACTTAGAACACGAGGATCTAAAAGTAATCTTTCTTATATACCACTAGCTAATACCCGACGTGCGCTGTTACTCCTAAATAAATGTTAATGTGTTTTTACCACCAGCCTTCAGCTGTTATGCTTCCCCGGGAATCAGTTTATCCCGATCTAAAAATGGTTATTGTGAGTTATCCGTAAAAGATAAACATATGCTGTCGCGAACTTTCTTGTAGAGTTTTTTGAGACATTCAATTCCGTATACAATAATTTGGTGTATTTATTATGGTTTAGGCAGCGTAAGCCATTTAAGCGTCAACATAGGGACTTTATTTCACGTTTTTCACTACAAAGAGTGATTTTTAGGGGTAAAGGGATTGAGTATTTCAATTCTCTTATAGGCTATGTTCATCCCCGGAATCTCCTGAACATTTTTCAAAAAGCCCCATCACAATCGGATGAACGGTATGGCAGAGCACGCTTGTCCAGGAATCTACTTTACCCGATCTTCTGGGAATCAATGATAGACAAAAATGGTTATTGCGAGTTATCCATAAAAGATAAACATATGCTGTCGCGGACTTTTTTGTAGAGTTTTTTTGAGATATTCAATTCCGTATATAATAATTTGGTGTATTTGTTATGGTTTAGGCAGCGTAAGCCATTTAAACGTCAAAATACGGACTTTATTTCACGTTTTTCACTACAAAGGGCGATTTTTAGGGGTGAAGGGGTTGAGTATTACAACTCCCTTATAGCCTATGTTCATCCCGGGAATCTCCTGAACATTTTGCAAAAACCCCATCAAAATAGGATCAACGGTATGGCCGCGCATAGAATACGAACAATCAAACAAACATACATACAAACAAACATTGATTTTTATATATTAGATAATCATTCTCATTTCTTGCGTTCTACGTGTAGATCTACTTGAAAATGTGGAATGAGTTCTTTTGAAAAGTGATCCTGTGTCCTAGATTTTCAGTGCGTTAGCAAGAATCTGGCAAAAATGTTTCGACCTTTTCAAACCCAACTTTATAACGCGACTCTAAATTATTTGAGCCGTTAAAGAGCGTATTTAAATAAAATAAGATCTATCTAATAAGATGATATCATGCGTTTGTTTCATTATTTGGATTACATTTATTGAAATTATGTCATGGCATCATTTATGATTTGTAAAACTATATATGTAAGATAAGCTTAGAAAGGTATCGGAGACTTGAGTAAAACCTTTCTGCTTCTCTCTAAAGAAATAAAAGTATTTCATTCCTTTTCAAACTTCATGACTAGAGCCCGGATTTGTATGCGAATTGCATGTTTTGTTTTACGCATTAAAAAGTATGCGGAAATGATTTACATATTAATTTGGCCTCTTCACAGACAATTTAAGCGGTATTTGATAATGCATAGAAATGCATATTCCGGGGGAAAATGTTTATTTTAGATTTTTAATGCATAAATGCATACTTTATTCCTAAATATGATATTAAATTATAATTTTCCATTAAGCTAATTACGAATAATTAATTAATCGTTATTTATTTTTTAATTAATAAAGTCTCTGCAATCAATTGGTTATAAGCGTAACGTGTATATTTACATATGTGTAAGAGGGGATACCCATGCACCCTGAGAAATAAAATTACGCAATTAAGATTAGGAACGAAACTAGGGAATCCCCACAATCACTCAAAGACTAAGGAGCTTCATACAAGAAAACCTCATGAAAACCTTACTTATCTACTGTAACAGCCAGGAATAAGGTATGATTACCCATAAAGCAAATAATTTATATGTCTTCATTACAATCTGAATTTGCATATTTAGGGTGCATATTTTCTACATTTTTCATGCATATTTGCATGCATATTAGTACTTTATTTTGCATACAAATCCGGGCTCTAGTCACGACCTACTCTATTGCTATTTATTAATGTAATTTCAATTTTATTTTTGTTATTCCTATACTTTATATCATACGTAGGAAATTTCGGTTTTGCCAACAACACGGAGCAACAAAAAAAAACTTTTTTTTTGTCTCAGAAAGAAAAATATGCAATTCTGATAGTATTTTATCTTCTTCTGAATTCAAATATGATATCGGGTTTTCTCCATCGCAAGGTTTCCGAGAGAGACAGGCATTTATAATTTCAAACACTTTAATGTTTTCTACATATATTCGAACATTCGGTCTCACTTAGAAAGTAAGAAATGGCAATCTTCTGCTATATTTCGCCTGTGGGACATCCCTCTTGATGGTCCAACAATAATCGGCCAGCATATAAGGATTTAATTTGCCTTGATATCTCTTTTTCCATAGCTGAAATCTCCTGATGAAACTGTTCTCCGTGCTCATCGCTCACTGCGCCAAGATTTTCCGGGAAATTTAGGTTTATTAAAAAATTAATTATTCAAATCCATTAATTGAAATAGAAATAAAAACTGTGGGTGATGGAGAAATTCCAAATACATATTTTAAAACACGATAAAAAACTTCATTAAGTACAACTATTGGTACTAATGAAAAAAAATAATGTTGACCAGTGTAAGCTGTGTATATCTATTGTTGTCTACGTTTCTTTTGTCAAATACAACTGATATTAATTTTTTAAATAATGAAATGACGGTTAATAGTTTTAATGGTTCTTAGTAGTGAAGTTCCAACTCAATATTAGCTTGTCGACTGAGGAAATATACAAAAAAAAGGCCCATTTATACTGTCGGTACCGGCATTTTAATATTTTAATTAGTCATTTCTAAGCAACAATATACGCCTAAGTACCAGCTTTATCCGTCTTCCTCAATTAGAATTAATTTTTTATTGAAAAAACTCCTTTGTTATTAAAATCATGAAGGCCTTTCAAAACATATTAATTTTAGACATGCTCTTTATTTTTAATTTAATTGAAGTAGGATAAAAATAAATTCCTCTTAAGCTGACATTGAAACAAATATTTAAGGAAAATAATGAAAATCTTATGGTTTTATCAACTTTACGTCTTAAGAGTTATTCGTCCTTCGATCAACTGTATAAGCACATATTGCTTCCAGAGTTGGGGCAAACTACGCTCCATCAAGACCTATGATATGATATGGAATCAATCAGCATCTGATTTTGGGTCCCCTTCAACCCGTCGCTTTCACTTCACATCAGTCACCGAACTTTGTTTACATGTCATGACCGCATAAGCTTATATTCTAACTAAATGGAGCGTGTAAAGGAAGTATGAGAAAATGTCCTCTCTTGAGAAAAGTCGGGAAAGATCACACGTATGTTTCGCCAAGACTGTATTCTTAGTAACAAGATAAACAAGGAACCGGCTTCTATAAACAATGTGGCCTTTCATGAAGTCTTCGATATGATCCAAGTAATGCAAAACATGTCCATTGTCTGGTAGCATCGGCCTCATCCCACTTCCTCTTGTTTCTCTTGCATCCCAATATTCGCTTTACCAGGAGTCATCTGGTGGCTTCTTCATCACGTTGCGGCGCCACCTTGCCCCTGTACAGGGGTGACCATGCAAAAAACTACCGTATATCTCAATTTCTAGTAAAGTTTATAACTAATTAACTTACTGGTTCTATAGAACCCGTGGGATCATGACCGCACGGACAAAAGCTCTCCATACATCTGTATCCTGATGTAATGTTTTCCAATAATCCCCTGTATAATCTACTTCCCTCAAATCACGGATAATGTTATTTTCCCACCTCATTCTTGGTCTACCAACTGGGCGTTTTCCCTCTGGTTTTCCTAGAAGAAGCATTTCAATGGTATGGCCATGTCAAAAGAACGCCAGAGCAAAGATTGCCTAAACTGATTATGGAATGGATCCCAATGGAAAGGAGGAAGAAAGGAAGACCAAAGAAAACCTGGATAGAAGGTGTGCAAGCGGCTATGATTATCAGGGGATTGGAGGAAGATCAATGGATGGACAGAGAGGAATGGCGTTTGGTTTCCGGAAGATGGCGGCAGCTCTAATGATACCGGATGATGATATATATATATTAAAATCGATGTGTATGATAGATAGAGTTATGTTTATTAGAAAAAAAATAATAAAACAGCTTAAGACAATGTGTAGCTTAAAGAGGACAACCCCAAGCTGAGATCATCATGTTGATTCAATCCAAGAAGTCTGAAAAAAAATGACGTTTAAGGTATTTATAAATTTGGACTATAGCGTTGAGTTTGCTGACTTTATCTCTTTTTCGGGAGCAACTCAGGCTACAATTATTGATATGGATCTCGGATGTGCATTCTAAAATTATAAAATAGCTTTCTCAGAGTCGAAGACTATTGGTTTTAACATGCAGAATTATACATTTGAAAGGAGACTCGATTGATATAAATAAAACATATATATTTGAAAGTAATTTAGTACAAAATAATAATGGTTCGTTGGACAGCCCTTTGAGAAATCACGCAAGTGAGGAAATGAAAGACAGCAGGCTATATCAGAACATACCTTATAAATGAAAGTTCTGACAATATCACAAGATGGGCAGACGTGTAAAATCACAGCTATTGCTGTTTGAAAACAGCGAGGAAATGTAACTGTCACTTCCAACATTTAATTGGAGAGCACTAAAAAGAGAAATGTGAATTCATTTAAACAGTAAAACAGCACAAGTCACTTAATGATAATTAAAATTTCACGAAAAAGACATCTGACGGTTTATTTAAAAAAAAAATATTGTTTTGAAATTTAATGATTGCAGCTCTTTGCAGTGGGAGTAGGGGATTCTGAGATTTAATATCAATTTCCGACTCTGGTCATACAAGGCTTAGAATTAACAACTTTTTTAAACTCACATTACCTTTAACATAAAATAATTAATTATTTATTATATTGTCACTATTATCATTTTATAAGTTAATAGTTATTAGCATTATTAAATAAACATGTGCATAATTAATTTTTCCATCAAATAGCCAGTTTTAGCATTAAATAATCAATAATTGATTATTGAGTTGGTGTTTAATTTACGAAAATCCGATTCCGATTGAGGGTCTTTCCACTTTTCAGCGGTTGCCCTTTTACCAGCCGGCTGCTGGCCCTTCACATCCACATGTGTCAATCACAGAGGTAGATGATCAACAGCCAGTGTTGGGGTGACATGTGGTTAGCATGTCGAGTCCCCCAGCCGTTATAACTGGTTCCTCAACCTGGAGCCGCTACTTATTGTAGCTACCCACTTGCCTCACGATGCTGGGTGGGCACCGGTCCCATACTGGCCGAAATACCATGAGGAAATTTCTTCCCCCATGGAGACTCGAACCAGCGCAGGTCCCGTAGCTCTGCGCCAAGGCTTCCTACCTTAACCGCCCGGCTACGGCGCGGGACTATGCAAATCCACATTCATTAATTAAATAAAAATAAAACTTACTTTTATTTGATTTTCATATTTATTAACATATAATTCAGTGACAGCTGTTTCGCTACACTGTACCTTCTTCAGACATGTTAAGAAATTATGAATTGTGTTCCAACTGATCTAAGCAACAATACAACAATAATTTAAATTTTTAAATTTAACAAAGGCGATTCATTCAAATCAAGTTGAGAATTAAACAGTTTATTACTACTTTATTAATTTAATTAAAGCTGTGCACTTTCCCCTCTTCTATTTGATTTTATATGAATGAAATCATACAATTGTGCAAAACCTATCGTAATTACACTTTATAATTGATGATCTTGAAGATTTTCGGGCTGTAAGCCGATGGTCGTGAGGCTTTTAGTTCCCCGACGTTTCGCCAGAGACTGCGTCTGGCATCCTCAAGGGTTGTCTTGAGGTCAGTCTCAAGCTTGAGGATGCCAGACGCAGTCTCTGGCGAAACGTCGGGGAACTACAAGCCTCACGACCACGGCCTACAACCCGAAAATCTTCAAGATCAGCATAGCAACTCCGGCCGTGAAAGTCTACGTCAATACACACTTTATAATTGTTGGCCGACCTTTCAATACATTAATATATGCAGATGATCAAGTAATATTGGCTACTTCTCAAGATCACCTACAGAGAGCAGTACCATACATAGATTGTCAAATATAACCCTAAATTATAATTTACACATTTCCGTAAGACAAAAACTATAGCATTTCAAGGGAAAATACCGATACGAACTAAAATTATTATTAACAACAATATAATAGAACAAGTTAATAACTTTACGCCATTCTTCTCTATCCATCCATTGATCTTCCTCCATTCCTCAGATAATCATAGCCGCTTGCACGTCCTCTGTCCTTTCTTCATCCTGTCTATTGGGAACCATTCCATAATAAGCATTTTTTGACATGGCCATACCACTATAATCTTTTCATTTCTATAATTTCTATGATGACCGGCTCCTCTTGTACACTTTAACAGTACAAGAGGAGAAAAAAAAAGTAGTTATCATTTATGATCAGCGAACATTAGTTTTTTCAATAGAAAACATAACCATATTTTTGAAATGCATTTTAACGCAACTCATTTGCTACCATTTATATCTGCTGGCACATGCAAATGTGATTTTGCGTGAACTGATGCAAGGCCGTTAAAAGAAGGAGTGTGAGTCAAGTAGGCCTATATTCACAAACGCAGTTAATAAAAATTCTCAATGCTTTATTAATTAATTACGTTACTTCATACAAAACTTTATAAGTCTTGACCACTGCACTGGAGGTTATTTTTATTTGAATTCCCTACATGAATCCCACGGAGGTCTATATTTTTAGCACATATTGTACAAGAAAGGTGAATTTAGTTTAAAAAAGTTGGGCCTTGTGCTGTTTCGTGTTCGCTTGATCTTCAACTCATTAAATAATTCATTCCAACCCAACGAGAAGAGTCAATAACACTGCAGAGAACAGAGTAGTTTCCTTTCGCGATTATAGACCTTCCTCCTGAGGCCTACGACTAATACAACCTTTGTAGTGGGAAAATCCAGATGTTTTAAGTTCCGTCCAACGTTTTACGATAAAATCATGAGCATTTCGTTTAGCAATATCAAACTTTCCTGTTACTTAACGGTAGCAGACTTTAAAAACAACATAATCATTGCCTCATAAACTCCCATATAATTCTTTAAGTAAGAGCATTGAAAAGAATCGTGCTCCGTTCGTGTGAATAGCTCTTACATCAAAAACATGTTAATGGTCTTTAACTAACGAGTTTGTTTCGTAAATAAATTTCGCATTTCGGTTCTTCAGAATACTTGACAGTCATGAAAGATGCAGTTCTTATTCTTGGGAACACATCATCCGCACTTGAGCGCTAGTTCCTCGCCTTCATGCAAAAAGGTGTTAAACAATCAACGATTAGAAATAAGAAGTCTGAACAAAAAATATCGTTCTCCTGGTCCCGTAATTGATTTTTCTGTAAAAGGAAATTTCCATATTTCATCATAATCTCTGACTGTGTGTAATTTTCTTTGTTTATCGTGTAGAAGGGCGGTAACATATAATATATATATATTTTTTTTCTGGCGACAAATCACTTTGGGTTGAAAGAGAAACACTGTGCCGTGGAATATTCCTAAATAATATATATATATATATATATATATATATATAGTGGTAACATGAAATGCGGTCAAGAAGTAAAGCATTTTCTGCGGACTTTTGGAAAAATAATTACGGAAGAGGGTAGTGAAATGCTTTGTGTGGAGAGCATTTTTATGGTGCAGAGGCTTGTACATTAATGAGGAAAAGAGACTGGAAGCTTTTGAGATGTGGATATGGAGAAGGATGGAACGTATAAAATGGACAGAAAAAAAATATAGATGTGCTAGACAGAGTGGGTGAAGGAAGAACAATGCTGGAACTCATAAAGAAGAGGGGAAAAAATTGGATTGGCCACTGACTAAGAAGAAACTGCCTGCTGACGGATGCCCTAGAAGGAATAGTCAACCGAAATAAAGTTAGAGGCAGAAAAATACATCAGTTGATAGACATTTAATGGTTTGTTTGCGCATACAAAAAGGAAGGCTGAGTTAAGGAAAGAGTGGAGAATGCTCAGTTTGCAGCGAAAGAATTATTCTTGAGCAGAACATTTAAGTATATATACACAGGGTGTTGCAAAAAAACACCGACAACGGAGGTGAGGTGGTATATTGAGATATGTTGATCATTCTTGAAATAGGTACCAATGTCCGTAAATGATGCGTTTTCACACTATGAGTAGCTAACTTATCAAGAGTTCCGTTAGTTGGATTTCAAGACTCAATACTTGACAATACTGTTACAGTCACATCAAGTTTTCAAAATATCCACCTCCCACCTCATTGCAGAGCGTACATCGGCGGTGCGGTGTAGTGATTGGCGTACATGTTCAAATACGCCTGACTTCAGTTGAATTATTTGTGTAGCAGCGTGGATTCGGGCTATAACATCCATATGTGACTCTATTGGAGTCTGATAAACAGACTGTTTCATGTCGTCCCACAAAAGTAGTCGAGAAGTTTAAGATCAGGTGATCTCGGAGGCCATGGGACTGGTCCCCTCTTCCAATCCATCGATATGGATACATGGTATTCAAATGTCTCCTGACATTGTCATCGAAGTGAGTTGGAGCTCCGCCGTATTGCAGCCACATTCCGTTGCGAAACCACGTATCGTAGTTCCGTACCTGTGAGGTGTTGTCAAGTAATGAGTCTTCAAATCGTTCGAACTAACACTGATCTTGAGACATAATGAACTAGCCATAGTGTGAAAACGCATCATTTCCGGACATTGGTACCTTATTAAAAATGATCAACATGTATCAATATACTACCTCACCTCCGTTGTCGGTGTTTTTTTTCAACACCATATATATATATATATATATATATATATATATAGAGAGAGAGAGAGAGAGAGAGAGAGAGAGTTTTAGAATAAGTATTACAGACTTCTAGGGTTTTTAGAGAGGGCTTAGTAGATAAGGTTTTGATAAAGAATCCATGTCCGGAAACATACAATTTCGATGTAAAATAGGTTTGAAGATCGAAACACAATGGGCTGATTTTGTGTGTTTTGTGTTTCAGAATAAATATTACAGACTTCTAGGGGTTGTACTACAAGTGTGGTTCCACGTGGCGACCCTGTTGTTCGTTGCAGAAAGTGTACCTGCGACGCATGTTTTCATACACACACATGAGAATAAAGTTCTTACGAACTTTTTTGGATCAAAGAGAGTTGAACAGACAAGTGAATGGAAAAAATACATAACAGTGAGCTGCATGGTCTTTATAGGAAGTAAGATATAATCAAAATAGTTGAGTATTCAGAATAGTTAAGTATCGTACACTGCGATGGTAGGACATGTGGCATGAATGAGGAATGAAAGAGGTGCATGGAAGGTCCTTGTAGGAAAACCAGAAGGAAAACGTCCAATTGGTACACCAAGAATAAAGTGAGGGAATGACATTAACAATTATTTGAGGGAAGTTGATTATACAGGAAAGATTGGCAGGTTCCTGCATTACTTTATGGGAGCGAAATTTGGGTAATGATAAAAAAATTACATACCGGTAGTAGAATGTAAAGCATAGAAATGAATTTCCTTAGAAGTACGAAAGGCTGCACAAAAATTGGATCAGATAAAGAATAAAGATAAAAGAACAGAGTTAAATATATATCCAATGAAAGAAAAAATCAAAGAACATACGGATAAATGAATGTACCAATATTACCAAAAGCAGCATTTAACTATAAGCCAAGGAGAATCAAGGCATGTAGGAAGACCAGTGAAAAGATGGACAGAACAACTGTGAGGCGGAACAAGCGATTTGCCTAGCCCATGAAGTGAAGAAGAAGAAGAAGAAGATTATACAGGGGATGATTGGAAAACATTAGCTCAGGATAGATTATGTATGGACAGCTCATATCCTCGCGCCATGAACCCACAGGTTTAATAGTGCCAATTAGTTAGTTAGTTAGAGCCTATATAAACATTTTGGGAGATGTAATTGTAAGTTTAACATTGGTGAAGCAGTGTCTTTAATCCACAGTGTATGTGTATAGTTTTTCTTTTATTCCAAGCTAGAACTACTTTTTTAAACCCTCATGAGAAATGCAATTTTTCGAACTTTAATAACACTGGTCAACATGATTTTTGTCTCAAGAGTACCAATAGTTGTACTTAATGAAGTTTTTTTATCGTGTTTTCAAATATGTATTCGGAATTTCTCCATCACCCACAGTTTTTTTTATTTCAATTTCAATTAATGGATTAAAATAATTTATATTGACTTACGCTTTCACGGTCGGAGTAACTATGATGATCTTGTAGAAGATTTCCGGGTTGTTGGCCGTGGTCTTGAGGCTTGTAGTTCCCCGACGTTTCGCCAGAAACTGCGTCCGGCATACTCAAGGGTTGTCTCAGCCGCAAGACCACGGCCAACAGCCCGAAAATCTTCTACAAGATTTAAATAATTATTTTTAAAAAACGTTTTTTTCGTCCATTTGTCCACTGTAAAATAAAACCAAATGAGGTAACTCAGATTTCATCTATGGAAAAAAGATATCAAGGCAAATGGAATCCTAATATGCTGGCCGATTATTGTTGGGCCATCAAGAGGAATGCTCCACAGGCGAAATATAGCAGAAAATCGTCATTTCTTACTTTCTAGGTGAGTCCGAATGTTCGAATATTGTGTAGTTACGAATATACAAAATATTAAAGTGTTTGAAATTAAAAAATACCTGTCTCTCGGAAACCTTGCGCGATAAAGAAAAACCGATATCATATTTGATTTCAGGAGAAAAAAATACTATCAGAATCACACATGTTTCTTTCTGAGACAAAAAAAAAGTTTATTTTTTGTTGCTCAATGTTATTAATGGAACTTACATTATCAATATCCTTTACTCATAGTAAATATAGAAAACATGCATCTGTCTTCCACTGATAAACGTTAAGGATAATAACAGTTATTACATAAAGCATGTTCCATAATGTCGCAACTAACTATATAACGAATAAATCTGCATCGCTAACAATTAGGTAGAGGGAATTCAAATGCGGTTAAACGCCGCAAATAAGAAGGTGGGCGTCCAGGATCTTCTTCTTGTACTTAATGAGGAACTCAGATCATGCAATGCATTAATCACTAAAATTTTCCCATGGCTAACTCCACAATATCTGAAGTTCCCTTCAAGATTAAAGACAAACATGCCGAATAATCAATCACTGACCTTCATATAAAGTACAAACCAAATACATGAGCTATCCAGACTTATAATCCAACAACCTAATCAATCATTTCACATGAAATATTAACGGTTCTCATAATCGATTAAAGTTTGTTATTCCAGAAGACAAGAAAGAAGACTTACATAATATACATTGAGAGATAATGTTCGTTTTTTATTCACCAAGTCCATGAATATTAATCGGGCCTTCAGTAGATCTATATTTTCAAATATGAGGTAAACTGAATCAAAATGTTTTCTGTTTCATAGCGTTACAGCCTATTTCCACAATGTCAGTAATCCATAAAACCTTAACATTATTTTAATCTTCTATATGCTATATATATACAAATGTCTGTTTGCAATAAAACTGTAGCCTTTGCAGTTGACCAGATTTTAATAGCAAAAATAGAGGACGAAGTACAAAGAACGATATATAAACTAAATGAAATAGCAAAAAAATACATGGAAATATCGTCAGAAAAATAGAAAACAATGGCCTTCAAGGACGCTCATCTAGTTCAGACAAAGGTAATATTAGAAAATAATCCAATAGAAAAAGTGGTAAGATATAACTTCCTAGGTTGCGAAATATTATACACAGTGGAAACAGATATAAATAACAAAGTAAATAAGTTTAATAATATAACAGGAACATTAAAAAGAACTTTGAAAAATAAAGCCAGAAAAGACTCTATAATGAAATTACACGAGACAATGGCAGTGTCTATTATTATTTATGGATATGAAACATGGACAGTGACAACACAATCTGCCAGAATACAAGCAGCTGAAATGAAATTCCTAAGACCAATAGCAGGATATCAAAGAACAGACAAAAACACAACACAGAAATAAGACAACAACTAAAAGTAGATGAATTAGACACAGCAATAGCGAAATACAGAACAAACTGGAAAGAACACTTCGCAAGGATGACTGAGAATAGAATACCAAAAGCAGCATATAGCTATTCACCACGAGAAAGAAGAAATTTGGGAAGACCAAAGAAAAGATGGAATAAGTAGCAATTTGGAGCCGGAACAGGCTAGTAAATAAGCATAAACCGTGAAGAAGAAGAAGTCTGTCTGTCCTTTATATATTTCTAAACCTTTCAACCAATCTTCGTGAAAATTTGTACATAGGGCCTACAGGGTTTCAGATGTGGCGAGTGTTTAGCCGTTATATATTATGTTCTAAAATCATTAGTTGTAGGAATTAATCTGAAACGAAAATATAAAACTCGCTCTAGCTATCGTAATTTTTTTGTTTCACAACAAAATTCAGAATATACTATTAAAATAAACCGAGGTATGTACTATCCAAAAATCAGTGAATCCGACCGTTAGAATTGGGGGGTTTACTAGAAATCGGAAATTTAAAAAAAATGCCTATACGACTGGGGCCGATTTTGATTACATTCTTTGTATGTGTTTGAGTGGGTCCCTGGATGGCTTAGATTCACAATTGGATCCTCTAATACCATTAGGTGTAGGAGTTCACCTGAAGTGAAAATTTAAAAATCGTTCTAGCTGTCACAATTTTCGATATTTCACAACGAAACTCAGTATATCTTATTAAAATAAACCGAGATAGATATTTTCCGCAAATCAGTCAATTCCGACCATTATAAATGGGAGTTTATCTAAAATTCGAAATAAAAAATTGACTAGTAAACGCCATGTTCGAACCGTCGTAACGTATAACATGCAATTTAACTCTTTTCTTTTAACTTATATATATATTTGAGTATAGAAGCGCACGTCGGATATTCGCTAGTTATAAAACAAAGTAACTTAGTTTTTGTTATTCAATACACCGAACATTTTTAGATAATCTAGATTAAATATTTTAATTGTCCCGCTTCGTAGCCGAGTAGTTTAAGGTATCATGCCTTGGTGCAGAGCTACGGGACATGTGCTGGTTCGAGTGTTGATGGAGGAAGAAATTTTCTCATGTAATTTTGGCCAGTATAGGATCGGTGCCAACCAAGCATTGTGAGGAATTTGGGAAGCTACAATAAGTAGCAGCTCCAGGTTCAAAATCAGCTATCAATTTTATAATTGCTTAGCAAACAATTTATTTAAAAATGAATTAATACCGGTATCTAATTCTGCTAAACTAAGATCATACAAAACACTAATACCATCTACAGTGACTTATGCAAGTGAAACTTTGACTCTCAAACAAACAATCCAAATTGTTAATTTTTTAAAGAAAGATGCTTTAGAAAAATGTATGGTGCAAATAAGGACCAGACCAAACTTGGAAAATGAAAACAAATAGTGAATGAAATAATATAATTAAAAATAAAAATATAATAAAATCATATCAGATCTCTTAGGATTGGATGGTTTGTTCATCTGGTAAGAATAGATCAACAGAGATTAATACTAGTAAAATTCATATCAAATTCCGTTGAGGTGAAGTCATATGATGAGAGTTAAAACATTAAATTGTACCTGTTGGTAGGTGTCAAGAACAAGTAAGTTGCTGCTACAAACAGTTGGAGTATACATCACCGTACACAACAACAATGACTAGCAGAAGCTCAACCTGCAGAAGATGGAAGATAACTTCCGAAACGCTCCAATTAATTTTATATACAATATTTTAACAAAGTTGAGGACGACGACACGTACCAACAGGTACAATTTAATTTTTTAACTTTCATCAATAGAGAGTAGTTAAAAAAACTATGTAAATGGAAGCTACAGGAATTAGAACTGTTGGTAGACCTAAGATGAGATGGCAGGACGATGTTTGGGAGGATTTGAAGAGGATGAGGGTAACAAACCTGAAATTGACAGAAGACTCTGGAGGAAGATTACGAAGAAGACCAAAACATTCAATTTTGAAGTTGTAGTCCTTAAGATATGAAGGTGATGAACAAACAATTTAAAAGTAATAATTCGTATTAAACACAACACAGTTTCTTTCAGGTAACAGATTTTATGGTGATTGAAAGTGAGGGCCTTTCTATGGCAAAAAGTGATTGATTTAAAAGTTATTCACTAAATCTTATTTTTTATTCAATACATTGCCATTTCGACATTCTGGTATTCTCCCCTGGCATAGGTTATTGTAACCCACTTCTGAGCTTGGGACGCCTGGAAGGCGGAGTTACGCTGCCGCGATGATATATGATAGGTAATGATACGCCAGAGGAGGACTCAATCCTGAACTTAATGAATATGTCAATTATGGCCAAATGATGTTAGGGGAACATTTGGGCTCTAAAGTTTCCTGAAATTTGTCTTACAGGCGAGGAAATAGCCCGAAAAAAAATATATCACCCAGGAAACTTTGTCTCGACAGGGGATCGAGCCCGGGCCCGCTGCGTGACAAGGGAGCACGCTACCTCGAGACCACAGCAGTGGATTTGTGAATTAAAAAAAAATACATTATGTTAATACCAGATGATTCGAATCTATATATATTTAAAAAAAAGTCCACCGCTGTGGTCTCGAGGCAGCGTGCTGCCTTGTTACGCAGCGGGCCCGGGTTCGATCCCCGGTCGGGGCAGTTTTTCTGGGTGAGGTTTATATCGGGGTTTTTCCTCACCTGTAAGACAAATGTAAGAAAAACTTTAAGGCCCAAACGGTCCCGAAAATGATATGGTCATCATCATCATCCTTCACCGGTGTGGAAAGCAACGGGAAGCTACCACACCTACAATTCCCTAGTGAAGGACCTGCCTTCGGGCAGAATTACTATGGATGGATGATATTAAAAAAAGATAGACTAATTTTAGAAGAATAATAATTTTTACACCCCATTACTAAAATGTAAGAAAATCGTCTTCATATTTATTCAATAAAGTAGAGTTTGAGTGTTGAGTACACGATACCTAACATTCAAAATGTTACGCGTGTTGAACAGCATAATGAATCTTCTCACATCCCCTCACACCGAGAAATTACATCCATTCTTTTGTTTCCCACATGCCAACATCTGTGGCAGTTAACTCTCCTTATCAAGCATATAACATTTCTTATTTACCATTTGATATAAGGCCAACACGTGCCTTAACAACATTCGAAACTTTAATAGTAGTTCTACTACTGCTACTGCTACTACTGCTAGTACTACTACTGACTGACTAACTAACTAATTCACTCACTGGCACTATCGAATCCGTAGGTTCATGGCCGCGCGGACATAAGCTCTCCATACATTCCTATTTTGAGGTAATGTATTCCTATCATCCCCTGTATAATCTACTTCCTCACATCTTGGATAATGTTATTCTCCCATCTCATTCTTGGTCTACCAACTAGGCGTTTTCCCCTCTGATTTTCCTATAAAAAGGTTCCATGCACGTCTTTCATCCCAATACGTGCCACATGTCCTGCCCATCGAAGTCTACGAGACTTAACTGTTCTTATTATATCTGGCTACCTATACTTATCATGTAGCTCACTATTATGCAGTTTTCTCTATTCACCTTCTGCTCATCTCTTTTTGGCCCAAAAAGTGTCCTAAGAACTTTATTTCATAATTTACTACTACTACTACTAATAATAATTATAATAATAATAATAATAATTATAATAATACATTTGAAACTGCATTGTCTGAAGTAAGTATGCATATTTTTCTTTCGGTTTCAAAATGTTAAAAACGTCAAACGAATCATACACAGAATACTTCAGTTATATGTATTTATACTAAAAAATATATCCGCCGTGCGCTGATATGCTTGCTCGGTCTTTTTGGTGTCAATGAATTGAAACACAAAATTGGTTATTGTGAGTTATCCGAAAGAGATAAGCATACGCTGTCGCGGACTTTTTTGTAGATCTTTTTGAGATATTCAATTCTGTGTACATTAATTTTGTGTACTTGTTATGGTTTAGGCAGCGTAAGCCATTTAAGCGTCCATAGAGCTACTTTTTCACGTTCTCCACTACAAAGGGCGATTTGAAGAGTGTAGGAGTTGAGTATCACAACTCTCTAATAGCCTATGTTCATCCCGGGAATCTTTTGAACATTTTGCAAAAAGTCCCATCACAATCGGATCAACGGTTGGCCGCGCATGAAGTACAAACAAACAATCAAACAAACATTAATTTTTATATATTAGATCTGTTTTTAATATTTGTTATGCAATTCATATTTTTTCATTTAGATGTTTCCTGCATTTTCTGCATCCCTGATTTTATCTATAAGAAGATGCTACTGGAAGGCTTATGCAAGTTATTTATTCTAAAGAGAAAATTGCTATGATGCACAGAATCAAGCGGAACTAGAAGGTGCTACATGACATAAGAGTACATGGGGAAACACCTACACCTTGAGAGATACAGCAATATCATGCAAATATTTACCACGAATATTGTTTCAGGGCTCAAGCACCGTGCAAAATGTTGCTCCACAAATTTAAAACTTATTACATTTTCAAATGAAGGTCTTTCACTCAATGTGGTGCACCACTAAAACATGAAATCGAAAAGAGAAGAAGCAATTGAGGTGGGAGAATGAGCTGGAGGGAAAGGGAAGAAATGAATAGGCACGTAGGTAAATGGACGGACAGGGAGATATCAATGGAGCTGGGAACAAATTTACAATATCTGTCTTAATAATAATAATAATAATAATAATAATAATAATAATAATAATAATAATAATAATAATAATAATAAGAATAATAATAATAGTAATAATAATAATAATAGTAATAGTAATAATAATAAAAATAATAATAGTAATAGTAATAGTAATAATAATAATAATAATAATAATAATAATAATAATAATAATAATAATAATAATAATAGCTTTATTTTACCTGGCAGAGTTAAGGCCTTAAGGCCTTGTCTGCCACTCAACCAGGTTTTTATTCTTGTGTCTCGCACCGTAGTCGAGTGTTTTAAGGCATGATGTCTTGGTGCAGAGCTACGGGGCTTGCGATGGTTGGAATCCCCATGGGGAAGACATTTTCTCACGGAATCTAGGCTAGTAAGAGACCGATGCCCACCCAGCATCGTGAGGAATTCGAGTAGCTACAATAAGTAGTGGCTTCCGATCGAGAAAACCAGCTATAACGATTCGAGGGCCCGATATACTGACCACCTCACCCCTATAATGGATGTATGATCAACTATCTCTGTAATTGACATATTTAGAAGCGAGGCCACCTGCCGGCTGGTATGCCAAGGGCCTTTTAGGCCTGTCGCGCTATGAAGTTTGGAAATTTATTCCTGTACAACAATAGATTAATTATTAAAACATATGATTAAATATAGCTAATAACTAGATACAAATTAAATTATAAAATTCGTACTTGAGATCTCAGTCATCCTCAACTAGGTAACAATTTATTTAAAACACCACGTAGGTCATTCGAAATAATGTTCCATCTTCAGCTTTTTAAAAGCATATATCAAGTAAATCAAATATAAACTATAATGCTCTATTATAAATTTAAGTGTTAATATATGAAATCAGACAAGCCTAAAATTATAAATCATAATATTTATGACTAATGCTGCCTGCAGCTAGCGAGTATTGATACAAATGTAGAAATGTACTGAGATACATAGAGGTCAAATTATCAACTTCCATAAAACACAAATGATCAACTTTTATAAGATTCATGATGTGTTCCGTTGAGGTATTATTCAAAATTAATATAAAATTATGGAATATTCACCTGAAAGGTTCGTTTCCTCAACTTAAGTTCCGAAAGCGCTACAGTTAAATTATTAATTAAGTTGAGGAGACGGACCTTTCAGGTGAATATTCCATAATTTTATATTAATTTTAAACACAAATAAAGCCACAATTTTTGTTTAACTTTAGTTACTTAAAATGCTCATTTCGCACTTCCTACAATAAATTCCTGTATTTATTGCAGGGCTATTAAATATATTAAGAATAACTGCATGTCATTATAGCTGGGTATCTAAACTTGGACCCGGTACCTACCGTAGATACCTAATGCCTCACGATAGTCTAATGTTTGACACCGTTATCATAAAATGGCTATACTTTGTAACTGGAAGATTATAATTATTAAAATTTTGTTAGAATATATTTATATTGGACATATTAGTTTTTTACGCATTACATTTTGAAATAGTCGTTATAACTTCATCATTGCATTAATTTTGAGTTTATTTTCAGGTGTCTTTTTGTATCGGTGTTGTAGGGCGATTTCTACATCAAAGATTAAAAAGATAACTGCAATTAAGAAGAATCGCAGGGAAAATGGTAGGCGGGCAGAGGTTTTGGTATGTAAGTCTATATGTAATATTTATTTCTTAAAAATAGTTAAATTCGATATAATATGAAATGAAATAGTGCAGTTACAAGAACTGAAAGACCGAAGTCCCTACTTATTAAAGCCACTGCAATTTTTAGTATACTTAAATCTGTATCAGGATAAATATATGTCTTGCAGCTAAGTATACTCACTCCAGTTTGACAATTTTCTTCACCAGTTCAGAAATAAAGCACACTTACCTGTAAGAAAGAGAAAATCTATGTTAGTTTCAGTCATATTAATAAAATGGAAAAATAATTGCATATATACATCATATTTCAATATTTGTTGCGGAATATTTGTAATAAATCAAATAGGTAACTGTATAAATAAGCCAGTGGAAAATGATTTAAATCGTTTATTATTAATTTCCAGGAAAATAAAAGTTGATATTGAAATATTTATGGAAATAAATTCAATATTCATATTGATTAAAAGCTAGATTATTATTTTTTAAATTTTGGTACTATATTTGGTGCCAAAGAATTAGAAGCATTTTTAAAAACCAAGATTCCTTTTTCATTGAAACATAAAATTAAAATAATAAAATTATTGATTACGTAAAATAATTCTTCTAGAGTAACGCTATTTTTATGAATTAGCTGCTCTGACAATGAAACTTAAAACAATTGAAAATATTTCATTATAGAACAACACATAATATAATCGGATGATAAAAGAGTTTCGATTAAACCGCAATAAAACAAATCACTGTTTTAACTTAGAACCAGATTATATCAATAATTTTAATGTATTATAAAATTATATAATGAAGTCATCCATAAGTATTTGGAGTACGAAAAAATAATGAAAATAAATAATAACACTAAGATTGCTATAACAAAAGAAAATTAAAGAAAATTAGTTTCATATTTTTTAAAGTGATCCCACTACAGGCCTCAGGAGGCCCTTGGGGTAGTAGGAGGTTAAGGCTCCCACTTTTTCTTGACAATCGGCACTTGATGTCAGCCGGGTTGTCAGCCCTGCGTGACGGCCGCCTTTACCCCAGAACAAGCGTCTGGTACTCATTTCAGTTAGAGGCTTTCATATACGTATCGTTTATAAACAATATTAGTAAAATGCAAGTTCGTTAATCAAAGCATCATTTGCTTTGTAATTTTAAAGTATTTTTATAACAGAATCGTTGATCATTGAAAGGTCACAAGTCCACATTTTGGCTAAATTGAGATATTTATCACTGCCATTTGTAACTCTAGATCCATGTAATATTGAAACGTCTCATGACCCTCTTAGCTCTGTAGGAATTTATTTATAACCCAGTTATTTATCGTTCATTTTTTAATGAGCGTATGTCCAGGAAATATAAGAATTTTTTTTTTTGTCCTTGGTGTAAAATTTAAAAGTGTGATATATGCCTTTTCAATAATAAATGATTCAATGGTTCAAGTAATTTTCAAATTATAAAATATTGTATAAATGTCTAAGAAGTCTTCATTTTTTATTTCCCTAATTTCAATGGTGTAAGATCCATTATATTATCTAATGTCCACCTCTGTAGTCTCGAGGTAGCGTGCTGCCTTGTCACGCAGCGGGCCCGGCTTCGATTCCCGGTCGGGACAGGCTCCTGGGTGTGGGTTTCTTTCAGGTTTTTCCTCACCTGTAAGATAAATGCCAGGAAGCTTAGGGCCCAACGATCCCCGAAAATGATCCTGCCATCATCATTATCATTATCATCATCATCCTTCACCGGTGTGGAAAGCAACGGGAAGCTACCACACCTATAATTCCCTAGTAAAGCTGCAAAACATAGCATGAAAGTGCTATGATTGCAGTGAAAGACCTACCCTCGGGCAGAATTACTATGGGTGGATGGATATTATCTAATATTATGTGTATGTGTGTGTGCATTCTTTAGATACTGTTTTTTTTTAAATTTTTTAATACGAGAGTATTGCCTTTTAGCCTGTAATAAAATTTTAATTAGATGTTAAATTATAAAGTATTATTTATGAAATTAACACAGTACCAATAATAAAATAAAGACTTACAGTGTGGACAGTAGAACAATCGATTTTATAATTGAGATGGTTAGAAGCAAGAGGTGTACGTATTTTTTTTCTCACAAAATTCGAGTTTAGAGCATAATTTTATATAGTGGCAGAGGGATATACGTGTATGCTATTAGGAGTAGATAAAGTACGATTTTCAATTACCTATGATTTTCTTATATAACTTCAATTTTAAACCTGTTTTTCTCAATACTGCAAAACTTGCAACCCTTTGCTTCTAATCATCTCAATTTTGATTCGTCCCTGTATCAAAACTAAAGAAAATTAAAATTTTAAATAATAGTTTGGCGTTCTATATGGTAACAAAACCAATAAAACTACAGGAATCAGAGACAGAACGAAAGCTACGACATGGAGAAATATAAAACGAATATGATATAAACAGGAAAAATAAAATACTTTCATTAATAGAGAACAATATTTTGCAAAAAAAAAGTTATTTGAATAAATTCAGAGATGATTGCAAAGAGACTGAAATTCGCCTGTAAAACTGGGAGCACTGCTGAAATATCTCTCGAAAATAATGAAAATAAGAGATAAAACCACTCTAGAACTCTCGAATAACAAATGGAAAGCGAACTTCTGACACAATACACCGCTTATACCAGTCAAATTAAATACGCACCATGTTAAGTGAAAAAAAAAATTGGACTAGTTAAGTTTGAATATAAACAAATACATATCCACGGTGAAGTATTCTAGTGGATTTTCCTCAAATGCTAAGTTGAATTTTAACAAGACTCATTTCCACACTAATCACCATAGCTCATGGAGAATCAAAATAATGAACGCGCCCAAAACACTTGACTACACAACAACACACATACATAACTAACTACAACGTTGCTTATTGATAAATTATTACAGTTTTAAATCCATAAATTTTAAACACGATAATCAACAATTTACAAAGAAATAAATAAAGAAAAAAAAGTAAATTTTAAAATTAAAAGCACGTCAGAATTCTTTGTAAAAATAAAAAAAAAGCATTTGAATATTTGGAAAAATTTCCATCTATCAATACAAAACTATTACGATACAAATAAGAGAATTATAAAATTCTATTAACTTTTAGAACTAGTCCTGTCCATATTAAATTATGTATATTTATGTTTTTTTTAATTATTTGCAAAATATACGTTTAAAAACACATTTTACTTTAATTTAACAGAAACTCTCAAACTCCAATAACATATCAAAATATTGTTTACACATTATGAACCTATTATTTTTAAATACTTCTTAATTTTTGTATCTTGCAATATTTAATTATTCTCTATTTAGTAGGCCTGTAGCGTAGTGGTTAAGGCACTGAGCTACAAGCCGGAGGGTCGAGGGTTCAAGTCCCGTTGGGGTCAGGATTTTTAAAAACTGACCCAAACCTTCTGGCGGCACTATGGCCCTGGGGTCGACTCAGCCTCTAACGGAAATGAGTACCAGACGCTTGTTCTGGGGGTAAAGGCGGCCGTCACGCAGGGCTGACAACCCGGCTGACAAAGTGCCGATTGTCTAGAAAAAGTGGGAACCTTAACCTCCTACTACCCCAAGGACCTCCGGGTCTGTTGTGGGATCACTTTACTTTTTTTATTATATATATATATATATATATATATATATATATATATATATTCAATAAAACGTATTTAGAGTGTTGTAGAAGTCATCTTTTTTAACATGAATAAATAGTTACAATATAAATTATTAAAAAAACATAAATCACGATTTTCAAAATATTATAACATTGAAGTATAGGCCTATATCTAAGTTTGCCTTTGAAGCTAGAAGATACATTTATTTTGGAAGATGCTTACTCTATTAAGTTCAGTTTCATATTAAAGTAATAGTTACTTACAACACTGGCCAAGAATTTAATAATAAATAGGACATTAACATGTTCATGTTTTCGTTCCCTTTCAGTTTAGTAGCAGTAAAAGCAGCCACAGATGGGAGGCTCTTCGGCGACATCGTCTGCAGAAGACATAAAATGTATTCCTCTGTTTTAAATCCCCAAAATCGACTTTTTCTTCTCTAAGCACGACAATGGGTTCTCTTGTCTGCGTGTTTGACGAATATAAAAAGACTATAAAACAAAGGTAATAAAGCGTTAAGCCTTTATTTTAAGTAAAGTAAAGTGTCTCAACGAACGAACACAACAAATAGAATATCAGTGTACTTATTTTCAGTATATTTCCTAGTTAAACATCAGACATGTCAAGACTTACCGTGGTGAGTAAGTATAGACCACAGAACACCTGCCTCTGATGAGATGCTAATTACCAACTACGTCGTTTTATGGCTGCTACTTGACATAATCTTAATTGCATTACAAGTGTTGAATTAAACACATTGCACAGTTTTATAAGGTAATTTATGAATTATAAACACCAAAAAAAAGAGTAAAATAATGTACTTAATTTCAATAAACACAAAAAAAGGAATAAAAAATCTACTTAATTAAAAAACACATCATCATCATCTTCAAGGAATGGACCTGTTGGCCCGTTCCGCTCCCCGGCGCACTACATGCCGCAGGCGCAGGTCGTCCTTCCAACGACGTTTTGGTCTTCATACATTTCTTCGGCCTAGAGGCCTATAATGAAGCAGCTGTTTTGATAAACGATTATTTGGCATTCTTTGTATTTGTTCAAACCAATTACGTTTATTTGTGTGTATTTTCTCGTTTATATTATAGATTTGTAGTTCATCTCTGATATCTTGACTTCTCCTTTGATCTCTTAGAGATACACCTACAACTGATCTGAGAAATCTCATTTCTATTGTCTCAATTTTATTTTTATCAGAGATCGTTAAAGGCCAAGTCTCAGACCCGTATGTTAATGTTGGAACGGCTACTGTTTTGTAAAATTTTAATTGAGTTTCCCTTGTGGTCTTATTTCTCATATATCTTCTTATTGAACCACATATCTGTTGAAATTTCCCTAATTTCTTCTCCATGTCCAAATTTTGCTGGTACGATATAATGCATCCCAGATAGGCCTAATTGAAACAAGTTACTTGTTCAATCATGTTTGCTCCAATTAAAATTTTTGTCAATTTATGCTGAGTTCCAATAAATGCCATTGACTTTGTTTTCTCTGTTGATATATTTAAATTATAATCGTTTATTAGTTTCCATAATTTATAAACTGATCTTTGTAGTTGATTTTCTGAGGAAGCTACAATGATCTGGCCATCTGCGAATAAAAGACAGTTCAATTAAAAAATACCAAAAAGAGAATAAAATAATGTACTTAATTTAAAAAATGTTAATGTCTATTAAAAACAGCTAACTATTTATTTATCAGTTGTTTTATTAAAGTACGCGCCGTAGCCGAGTGGTTAAGGTAAGAAGCCTTGGCGCAGAACCACAGGACTGGTTCGAGTCTCACGGAATTTCGGCCAGTATGGGATCGGTGCCCACCCAGCATCGTGAGGCATTTGGGTAGTTACGATAAGTTGCGATTCAGGTTAAGAAGACCAGCTATAACGACTGGGGGACCCGACATGCTGACCAAATGTCAACCCTACATTGGATAGATGATCGTCTATCTCTGTGATTAACACCTGTGGATGTGAGGCCAGCAGCCGACTGTAGGCCTGTCGCGCTTGGAGTATTTTTTTTAAGTTGGAGACACTAAAACTGACGTCCACAGAGTAATTATAATTGCAATATCATTCGTAAGCATAACCAACTATAAACGAATATTTACAAGCAGAAGACATAATGTGAAATATGTTTTTTATTATTTAACACTATTCACCTCCTATTGAAACTGTCTGCAGGCATAGATGAATGCAATTTGGACATTCTAGAAAATAGGTATACATACAGTACATCCAAGAGTTTGTGGTTAGCTAGATGCTAGGGATACCACAAAGACAACAGGGAACATCAAACATGATGACACAAACGCAGAAGCAAACCCCCATCTCATTGGGAAGAGAAATCTGGCCGTTTGAGTGGAAGTCGAGTATAGCGACGGACGGAAAATCTAGTGATGGTGAAAAATATTCAATATTGTTCTATAGAGACTAAAACTTAGTCAAACTGACTATGCCACACTTTTTAGCCTCACCAATGAACATTTGTACAGTAGAAATATAAAACTGACTACACAGGAGGATATTTTCTAAAGGCTATTTTCTAAAATGTCTTCACGTACATTGATATATAAATAAATATCCTCAACTCGTGTCCAACTCACGATCGAGTGAGGAATGAGATGAGATGAGCTCATATCATCAACAACAACAAGGATTAAGTCCAATGGCCTGTTCCGATCTCATTTTACGTCGAATTGGTCCTTCCATATCTTCAATGGTCTTCCCAACAATCTTCTCCCTTTTGGTTTATAATTATACATTCTTCTTGGTATGCGCTGTTCATTCATTCGTAATACGTGCTGAAGATAAGCATTTTGATAGTATTTTATTCTTTCACAGAGTTTAAATATATTAAGTTCTGTTCTTATATCTTCGTTTTTATTTTTATTGGTCCTTTGGTATCCTGCTATTGCTCTCAACATCTTCATTTCTGCAGCCTCTATTTGTTGACTATCTGCCTTTGTTAATGTCCAGGTTTCACATCCATAGATAAGAGATGGAACTGCCAATACTTTGTAAAATTTTAAAATTGTTTATTTTTTTAGTTTTATTCAATAAAATACGTTTAATTGTGCCACATAGATAATTAAATCGTTGTATTTTAGTGTGTTTACCTAAATTTCTGTCATTACCTAAATGGTATCCCAATGAGCTCATATATATAGGTCTGTGAATGACAAAGTTATCGGTCGACCATACCTGACGCACCATCACAAGGGCAAGTGAACGAAATTAAATGGATGAGATGAGTATGGAGATATTGTGGAAAGAAATTGTGGCAGGGGAAAAAAGGAAGAAACCCCGAGAAAAATCTGCATAACCTTCGTTTCGTTCACCACGAAACCCAGAGGGAGTGACCGAGACTCGATCCGGTACCCAACGGTGAGACGCGAGCGTCTAACCGCTTGCGCCACGGAGCTGCCTACTATCGACCTATAATGACGTAGCCCATTGTTGAGTCATAGCCTCTCCTTTGTAAGGAGTTACTAGACCAAGTTAATTTGTAGTTACCTACTTGCTCATAGATGTCATGGATGGCATTCGGTCAACCTATCGACCCAATATGACATCTAACAGTTAAAGTATTACTAGGACGTTGATGTCGGCAAATGTTGCTTAGAGGCCTCTTTATTCAGGATTAAGGATATTTTACGAGCCTGAAAATCTTCAGACTGGGGACCAACGGCTTGAAGTCCCTCTATATCCATCCATAGTAATTCAGTCCACCGCTGTGGTCTCGAGGTAGCGTGCTGCCTTTTCACGCAGCGGGCCCGGGTTCGATCCCCGGTCGGGGCAGTTTTTCTGGGTGAGGTTTTTATCGGGGTTTTTCCTCACCCGTAAGACAAATGTCAGGAAAACTTAAAAGGCCCAAACGGTCCCCGAAATCATATGGTCATCATCATCATCATCCTTCACCGGTGTGGAAAGCAACGGGAAGCTACCACACCTACAATTTCCTAGTAAAGCTGCAAGCATAGCATGAAAATGCTATGATTGCAGTGAAGGACATGCCTTCGGGCAGAATTACCATCCATCCATCCAAAGTAATTCTGCCTGATGACAGGTCCTTCACTGCAATAATAGCATTTTCATGCTATGCTTGCAACTTTACCAGGAAAATGTAGGTGTGGTAGCTTCCCGTTGCTTTCCACACCGGTGAAGGATGATGACAATGATAGGATGATGATGATGACCATATGATTTCGGGGACCGTCTGGGCCTTAAAGGTTTGCTGACATTTGTACATCATCATCATCATCAACAACAAGGATTAAGCCCAATGGCCTGTTCCGATCTCATTATAGGTCGAATTGGTCCTTCCGTCTCTTCAATGGTCTTTCCAACATTCTTCTCCCTTTTGGTTTATAATTATACATTATTCTTGGTATGCGCTGTTCATTCATTCTTAATACGTGCTGAAGATAAGCATTTTGATAATATTTTATTATTTCACAGAGATTAAATATATTAAGTTCTGTTTTTATATCTTCGTTTTTCTTTTTATACGTTCTTTGGTACATTAATATATAAATAATATATTTAAAT
Organism: Diploptera punctata; assembly: GCA_030220185.1. Lineage (NCBI taxonomy): Eukaryota > Metazoa > Arthropoda > Insecta > Blattodea > Blaberidae > Diploptera > Diploptera punctata. Next base: position 1,091,348 of record JASPKZ010010272.1, read on the forward strand.
TTGAGTTCATACCTCATTAGTGTGAAAAACAGAGGGATGCAAGTTTCCCCACACTTAACCGAGAGCTTTTGGAGTGACACTAAAGTAAATTTTGGAACTCCATTTCATCATGGTGAAGGACTCGTGTCCCTTTGGGAGTAATTATTTGCCAATTTACAGAATGAATGTTGAAGATGCTGGAAGGGAGACTGTCCCCTTCAGAATCCAAAATCTTATCGCCTCTGTTAATTTCATTACGAGGTGCAAATACGTGTCTACTTGAGACAAGAGCACACAGACTACCGTACACTGTTTTTCCAGCCCCTATTCCGCCCCCCCCCCCGGTTACGTCTTTTTTCCCTGATATTTAAGAGGGTGTTGAACACGCATACTCTGTCGCAGTATCTCCCCCTAAATCAGAGCTAATATTAATGTCTATAACCAGTGTTTCCATGTTAGTGCTTACATGATGTACCATACCTTCCAACACGTTCGTGCAAAATAGCAATCATGCTGGTGAAATATATACTGCATTGAAGATTCCACATGATCATAGTTCATCTAAAGATAAAATGTTCATGTACACTGTGTTCTAACAACTGTGCTTATAAGATAATAGAATAACGTTATCTAATACATAACAATGAATGTTTGTTTGTTTGTATTTTATGCGCTGCCATACCGTTCATCCGATTGTGTTTTTTTTACAAAATGTTCAGGAGATTCCCGGGATGCACATAGGCTATAAGTCAGTTGTGATACTCAACTCCTACACCATTAAAAATCACCCTTTGCACTGAAAAACGTGAAAAAAACTTTTTTTTTACGCTTAAATGGCTTACGGTGCCTAAAGCATAACAAATACACAACATTAATTTGCCCAGAATTTAATATCTCAAAAAACTCTACAAAAAAGTACGCGACAGCACATGTTTATCTTTTACGGATAACTTACAATAGCCATTTTTGTCTTTCATTGATGCCAAGAAGATCGGGATAAGTAGATTCCCGGACAAGCGTGCACTGCCGTGATGGGGCTTTTTGCAAAATGTTCAGGATTTTTCCGGAAAGGTTATAGGCTATAAGAATGTTTTAATGGTCACTATTTGTAGTGAGAAAGTAAAATAAAAGTGGCTTTTTGTAAGCTTAAATGGCATACGCTGACTAATCCGTAACAAATACAACAAATTAATGTGCACAGAATTAAATATCTCAAAAAACTCTACAAAAAGCCCGCGACAGCATATGTCTTTCTTTTATGGATAACTCTCAATAACCATTTTTGTCTTTCAGTGAGCAGCCCGGGAATCTACATATCCCGATCTTCTTGGCATCATTGAACTCGAAATAACGAATTTTGTCTTTCAGGTCATTTATACCAAATACATTGGGATACATAGATTCCCGGGCAATGCTGGGAAATCAGCACGGGGTACCTAAAAATAATAACGATATAAATTTATAATTATTTTTCCTTTTACTTATTCAAATAAACGTAAAAACACATCATTTATTTAGGCGTAGCAGCGCACGCCGGGTATTAGCTAGTATATTGTATCTAAAACTAATTAAAAAAATGAATATAAGTATATGTATAATTACATCAGTGTTCTCAAATAAAATGGATTTTTGTTTAAAAATATTCGCAAATTAGTTAAAAACAATGTAGGTCTTTCAGAACATGTTCCATCTTCGGTATGTTACTTGGTAAACAGAAGAAACTATTACATATCAAAATAAAGGCGTTATTAACTCAAATTTAATAATCGCGACAAGTTTTACATACTTTTAAGAAACATTTTGTTAAGTATTAAAAAAAAAACAAAAGAATTTGTACTTGTTGTGGCAGTCATCTCACTCAAACTATTCAATTTATTCAAGTCGATGTTTCAATCTTCTTGTGTGATTGAAACATCGTCTTGAATAAATTGAATAATTTGACTGAAATAACGATTAATTAATATTGTTATCATATTAACTATTCTCAGGGAATAACATTTAAAAGCCATTAAAATTATATTCGTACAAAATAAAGAGCTAGGCCTTTCGGAACCGGTTCCATTTTCATTTACATAGGAAGAACGACAAAGAATGAAATAATTAGAAAATTACATGCCAAAGATGGGACATGTTCTGAAAGGCCTACAAGGTTTTAACTAATTGACGAAGTTGTTTTAAACAAAAATCCATTTTAACTGAAGACGACTGATATATACAGGTACTTACACTCTATTAATATATATATATATATATATATATATATATACTTACTTACTCACTGGCACTATCGAACCCGTAGGTTCATGGCCGCACGGACATAAGCTCTCCATACATCCCTATCCTGAGCTAATGCTTTCCAATCATTCCCTGTATAATCTACTTCCCTCAAATCATAGTTAATGTTGTTCTCCCACCTCATTCTTGGTCTACCAACTGGGCGTTTTCCTTCTGGCTTTCCTACAAGAAGTTTCCATGCACGTCTTTCATTCCCCATACGCGCGACATGTCCTGCCCATCGCAGTCTACGGGACTTAACTGTTCTTATTATATCTGGCTTCCTATAAAGATCATGTAGTTCATTGTTATGTAGTCTTCTCTATTCACCTGTCGGTTCATCTCTCTTTGGTCCAAAAGTTTTCCTAAGAACTTTATTCTCAAATACTCGTAATCTGCTTTCCTCCCTTAAAGTAAGAGTCCATGTTTCGCACCCATATAATATAACTGGTAGAATAATAGTTTTATATATTTTCAGCTTAACGTTTTTTGAAAGGAGTTGGGACATCAAAAGTCTCTGCAATGCATAATAGCATGCATTTCCAGAATTGACCCTATGTTTAATTTCTTTGTGCATCTCATTCCTATTTGTGATTATTGTTCCTAGGTATTTGAATTCAGCCAATTCCTCAAAATTTCCCTCATTTGTCATTAGCTGTCCATTTCCATTATATAATGTATTTCTACGTGTGACCATATATTTAGTTTTACTGATATTTACCTCCAGTCCTAATTTCTTAGTGTTACTCAATAGTGTGTGCGTGTTGGCCTTTAGTATCTCCTCGATATCGGCCAGTAGTACTACATCATCAGCATAAACTAACAGCTTATTAATACCATTCAGTTGTAAGCCTTCCTCATTCTCTAAAGATTTAATGGCATGCTCTAGTACAAAATTAAATAGTAGAGGAGATAGTGCATCTCCTTGCTTCAACCCATTCTGGATTTCAAAAGTGTCTGAAAACTGTTTTGCCTACACCAGCACCCTACTTGTTGTGAGCCATTTTGACACATTCGTATAAATCTAACTAACTTTTTAGGAATTCCGAACTCCAGCAGGATACTATATAACTTCTCCCTCTTAATTGAATCATATGCTTTTTTGAAGTCTACATATAGTTGATGTACAGTACCATTATATTCCCATTTCTTTTCTAAAATCTGTCTTATACTAAAAATCTGATCTGTTGTAGACCTGTTTCTTCTAAATGCACATTGATGATCTCCTAGAATGTCATCAATATAGGGAGTAAGTCTGCTTACTAATATATTTGTTAGAATTTTGTACGAAGTTGAAAGTAATGAGATGCCCCTATAGTTGTGGCAATTAGTTTTATCTCCTTTCCTATAAATTGGTACGATAATTGATTCCTTCCATTCATCTGGAAGAGCTTCTTTTTCCCAAATCATACTAAGCAACCAGCGTATCTTGTCCATCAATTTTTCTCCCCCGGATTTTATCAGTTCTGCTGGGATCTCATCTGAACCTGATGCTTTATACAACTTCAATTTTTCAATCGCCATTTCAACCTCTAATGCACTTGACTCTGCTGCGACTAGCATTTCTGCTGTCTGTAACTTATCCTCCTCAATGTCCTGTTCTGTATGTACATTTAATAGCTGATTAAAATAACTTTTCCATCTATTTAATATACTCTTGGAATCTGCAATCATATCCCCATTTTCATTCCGAATTATGTTTGTTCTAGCCTGAAACCCTTTCTTCTCTATACTAATTCCCTGATATAATTCTCTAATGTTCCTATTTTTTGCATTCATTTCAAGATCATTAATCTTCTCTGTCAAATATTCCCTCTTTTTACTCTTTAGTAACTTGGTGGTTTCCCGTCTAACACTACACAATTGCTCTAAATTTACCTCATTTGGCTCGTGTAACCATTTCATTTTTGCTAGCTTTCTTTTCTTTACAATGTCGGCACATTCCTCATCAAACCATTTCTTGTTTTGCCTCTTTTTTAAACAACCAATGCTTTCTGATGCTGACAATTTAATAGTATCTCTTATAGCCTCCCATTCTTTATTTATATCAGTTTCTTCTTCGTTTGCCACATTGTCATCTGAAGATTCCAGTACTTCAAATCTATTAGCAATTTTGATTTGGTATTCTTGCCGCATTTCATCATTTTTCAAGTTTTTTAATTCATATTTTACAGAATCATCTTTAGCGTTTGTTCCTCTCATAAGCGATAGCCGTTGTCTGATTTTCACCTTGACCAGATGATGATCTGAATTGCAGTCTGTCCCTCTAACTGATTTAACATCGATGATGCTACTGTGCCAGCGTTTATCCACTAATACATGATCTATCTGGTTCCGAGTTTCTCCATCTGGGGACGTCCAGGTGTATTTATGAATATCCTTATGCTGAAATGTTGTGCTCTTAACAATGAGATTCTTTGATGTGGCAAATGTGACTAATCTAACCCCGTTGTCGTTACTATCTTCATGAGACTGAATTTGCCTATTGTTGGTTTGAATATATCTTCCCGCCCCACTTTTGCATTAAAATCTCCTAAGACAATTTTCATATGATATCGTGAAAGGCTATCAAATAAGCATTCTAATTCGTCATAGAACTCATCCTTGATCTTGTCATCTTTATCTTCTGTGGGGGGCATGTACATTTACAATTATAAAATCATGTCGTTTACCCTTTAGAATTATGTATGATATCCTATCACTAACAAACTTAATATCTCGGATAGCGGATAGGATCCTCCTTCTGACTAAAAAACCCGTTCCAAATGCAGGTCTTTCTGCACCCCCATAGTATAATGCAAAGCTTCCTGATTCCTGACTACCTTCTCCTGGCCACCTAACTTCCTGTAAAGCGACTATATCCAAGGGCGATTTATCCAATTCCCGCGTTAATATCTCTAGTCCCCCGCTATTGTATAAAGTCCTAACATTCCATGTTCCTAGGAATGTCCCTGTGTTTGAGCCTTTGGCATGGGTTTCCCTGAAGTAGTCCCCGCCCGGAGAACCGAATGGGGGACTATTTGACCTCCGGAAAATTTTACCCCAGTAGAACCCATGTCCGCATTTCTTGACGGTTGTATTTTTACGGTGAAAGATCGTCACTCTTTCGACCAAGGTACTTATTTCGTCTGGCTTATCACCTTCGACCAGTCCGGCATGGGTAACCCTATCGGCAGCAATGCTACCGCCGGCATAGCTCTCAGGATCATTTAAGCACACAAGCATATATATATATATATATATATATATATTTAAATTAATACATAAACTCAATTGTGAATAGAACGAATGTTACAAATGTTTATAATTAGGAATAGTTTGAGTTTTGTATTTGGCAGAATCCCAGGACCTATCAACCAGACCGGAGTTTTCCTTGGTTTTATTCAGTGGTCAAGGCAAATACTGAATTTAAATTTCATTATCAGAATGCATTTAATCATAATTAACTATCGTAATATGATTAAAATTAAATCAATAAACAGATACAAAAATAATACAACAATAAATAAATAAATAAATAAATATATATATATATATATATATATATGTGTTATATTGCAGATTTTCGCGAATATAAGTATGAATATGAAAGTTTTCTTGGGTTTTCCGCGTCTTGGTATCAAGTTCGGCCTCTGGCCAATGATTCCGACGTTTCGGCATGATCCCACATGTCATTATCAAGGAATGATAACTTCGAGTCACAGGTTTAGGTATTATATAATAAAATACATAGAGTTTTCGCTGTGGTCCGTTCGGAAACGGCGGCAGGTATCATTCTTTATTGTTTTTTTTTGGCATAACGGAGATTCAATGAAGTGGAAACTTAATTTATTTATCTGTCTTTCCGCTTTATAAACATTTTTTTCATGAGTTGTGTAGAAATATCCTTCTGTTTCCGCGTTGGACAGATTCCGTTTTATGCAAAATAAATGGACGTAAAATTACTATAATTTCGCCGGGACCAATATATATGTTGACATTGGACAGATTTCCGCATTAATCGCGTTCCGGATTAAACAAGTTTTACTGTATAAATTTCACAGACACAAGGTACGTGATGATAAAAACTTACACACCTATTGCTATACAACGACCCTACATGTGATATAGACATAAATATGTTCAGGCGTCTGAAAGTAAAACAGAAATAAATAATTCCTTTTACGACTGCATTTATACAAAATTAGATATGCATTAATGCTATGTACGCTATAAATATTTAAGGAAACATCTTAAGATTTGATGCACATATTTGTAATAGAAGGGCTGACTTAAGCTCGGGAAGTAATTTAGTGAATGCTTCCTTTTCTCATTGTCTAGGGCTGCATGCAATACCAGAGGAAACATCCTCAAGTCGTTTCTTGACACATACATCCGTTTGTGTCATGTCGCCTGCTCGGACAAAGAGGAAGAGGAGCGGCGATTAGTCGCTGTGTGCAAGGACAAAACAGTTTGTTGAAGCGTGCGTGTACTCTTCCTACAATCAAATTATATTCATTGATCAACATGAAAAAATACAATTTACCAGTTTCAGAGAACTACAACTATTTGAATAATAAAATAGCATGTCCCTTGAAAGCTAGCTTTCTTGTTTAAAAAATAACAATATAATGATAATAATAATAATCAAATCTTTATTTGGAATTTCTCTACAATACAGTGGTTTTTCTACAATCCACTGTAAATGTATTTCCTCCATAAATCCCTATCTCTATTCTCTGCACCACACTATCAATCCTCTAGGCACTATACTCCTATGCACTCCTCGAATTCATTGTTCTTTTGGTCTCCCCTGTCTTATGTTGGTTGCCCTCCGCTTCAAAATGTAACATCTTCTTAGGTATCCTGTAGCCTGACATCCTCTTTACATAGCCAAAGCATTTCAGTTTCTCTCTCTCTCTCTCTCTCTCTCTCTCTCTCCTCTCTCTCTCTCTCTCCTCTCTCTCTCTTCTCTCTCTCTCTCTCTCTCTCTCTCTCTCTCTCTCTCTCTCTCTCTCTCTCTCTCTCTCTCTTCGATAATTTGAAGAAAACCTTTTGAACATCCATTATTTCTCGGATTTTAGCATTTCTAATTTTGTCTTTTCTTGAATTTCTAGAAGCCCTCCTCCACCAATAAATAATAATAATAATAATAATAATAATAATAATAATAATAATAATATAATAATAATAATAAATGATAATAATCAATTATATTTATTCTTAATCTCCTTGACATCTCCATGCGCCTTATTTTAAGATTCTATAGTCAATCCCCAATCCTCTTTATTCTCTAATAATATTATTTCATATTATCTCTCACCTCTAAATCCTTACTGAATGTAATTTACGAGTATCCCACATTGTGAGTTCTGTTGGTTTTCAATTTTTTTCGTTAAATTTTATTTTTCTATAGTTTTGTGCCCACCATAGCAACTATACAAATAATTCTATAAATAATCATCTAGGAAACTACTTACTTTATTTTATATCATTTTAATTTTATTATATTCTATGTTTTTGTTAGTATTAGCTAGTATTAGAACACATCATCATTGTATTTTGTTTAGTTTGTATTTTAATAATATCTTAAAATTAAGATATGTATGCAATTTTTGTATAATTCTACTATTCGCTGGTTGAGTGGAAGAGAAGGCCTTATGGCCTTAACTCTGCCAGCTAAAATAATGCATTATTATCATTATCATTATCATTATTATCATTATCATTATCATTATCATTATCATTATTATTATTATTATTATTATTATTATTATTATTATATTATTATTATTATTATTATTATTATTATTATTATTATTATTATTATTATATAAGCAACTACTTTTTCTACCTCACGATGTTTTATTTCTAATGTGCTCTTTCATTTTTATGTTCAAATTTATTTTAGTTTCTTTCCTCCTTCGACTTTTAATAGCTTTTTTAACATGATTCATTATCTATTTGGCCGTGATAAAAATATATATTTTTTTATGAACCGCACGATGTGTGTGGCAGTAACTTATACCAAATTATAAAAAATAAACATATTTCCTTACACTATATTACAATGAAAGTCATTACCTTCTGTCAATAACTTCTATTGTGTATACAGAAAAAAAATCACACTTCATACATTTCGTAACTTACATACGCAAAAAACTCTAATTGAATTTTTGATAAATTATTATTAAATTAATTAAGTATTCCAAATATCCAATTTAATGAAGAGTCTAGAAAATTATGCAATTATTGTTTTTATATATAAAAAATATCCATTAGGGATAAAGGAAGTGACGAGTTTCATCAATGTCGCGTATAATAAATTACAGCCTGCAATAGTCTATTCAACAAACAATCTTTTTTTTTATTTACGTTAATTAAAAATGTCATGTTCTAAGCGAGGTCAAAGAAGTCTGAACGTTATATTTGTTACCTCAGCATGAATTTTAATTAATGTTTTTTTTAAATATTAATATAGCAGCTATTCAAACAAAACTGATATACAATAATTATAAATGGCGCCATATTACATTCAAAATGAGAGGAAAAAAAAGTTTTCTAACACTACTGCTATTAACTAGCTAACTAACTAACTCACTGACACTATCGAATTCGTAGTTCATGGCCGCGCGGTCATAAGCTCTCCATACATCCCTATCTTGAGCCAATTATTCCTATCGTCCCCTGTATAATCTACTTTTCCTCAAATTATGTTTGATGTTATTCTCCCATCTCATTCTTGGTCTACCAACAGGGCGCTTTCCCTCTGGTTTTCCTACAAAAGACTTCCATGCAACTTTTACATTCCCCATTCGTGCCACATGTCCTGCCCATCACTGTCTACGAGACTTAACTGTTATTATATCTCGCTTCCTATAAAGACCATGTAGCTCATTGTTATGTAGTATTCTCCATTCACCTGTCCGTTCATCTCCATTTGGTCCAATTTTTTTCTAAGAACTCTATTCTCAAATACTCGTAATCACTATTATTATTATTGTTATTATTATTATTATGATTATTATTATTATTATTATTATTATTATTACTAGGGTAGGGTGGGGCTATTTCGCGCATTTCAAATTTAAATCAGTATTATAATTATCTTTTAAAAAATTGATATGTTTAATTACTCTATAATTAAAGCTTATTTACTTACCTATATAATATAATATTAATCATCCTTAAATACTAGTATAACACTGAATAAAAAAAACTTATAAAATTGTCTGTACTATACACCTTATGTAAACACAGTGGGGCTAATCCACGCATGTAGAGGGGCTACTTCGCGCACTAAACTTATCATCATAAACAATTATCACACGCAAATTGTTTCTTCCCAACTGCACCCACACACAGTTCGTGGAACGAATTCATACATTTATTGACAGCTGATCCACTCTCCCATTCTTAAAGACTTCTCAGAGAAGTATCTCGGTTCACAAAAAGAGCATGACACATCCTTCATCCGTCTCGTTATCTGGAGGCAACGGAGTCTGTCCGTAGAACCTGTATAGAAGCTGTTTGAAAAAGGCCATCTACACAGGAGGAAGGCAAAAATCACAGTCAATGAGGCCGCGGAAGGAAGTGCAGGAGGGAGAACAGATCACGTGGCATTACTCATTTCGCTCTTGATCTTCAAGTGAGAATGATATCTAATCGGAAAACTGGAAGCCTTCTCTACTCATTTCACCAACAGACTACAGTTTTAGCGCCCTTTTAGCTGTTATTTCCACATTCGAGTCGGACATCAAATGTTTCGAAGTCCGCTTAGGCTGGCGTTTAGCTCTGCAGTCAAGTTTATTTATTTATTTATTATTTTTTGTAAGGGATGTAAATTTATTGTTGGTCCGTTGTCGTAGATTCACAAGTAAAAGAACCTCAAGCCTTAAATGAGAGGCATATGAGCAAAATTTACCGGCCCATTTGAACTTCACTCTAATGACCAGAATTGGTAAAGAGCGTCTGTGAATGAAATATTACGGCTACTAATTTACATTTTCTCCTCCTCCATGGCATGGAGAGCCTAGATGACCCTTAGCCTACCAGCCGACTGCTGGGTTCATATCCACATGTGTTAATCATAGAGAAGAACGATAATCCTGCCAGGTGTCACATGTGGTCAGCATGTCAGGCACCCCAGTCGCCAAAGCTGGTTTTCTCAATCTGCAACCGCTACTAATTGTAGCTACCCAAATTTGTAAAGATGCTGGGTGGGCACTGGACCCATACTGACCGAAATTCCAATAGATTTTTTTTTCGTGGGGACTGGAACCGCTTAGCAACGAGGCATAATGCCTTACGACGCTCAGCTACGAGGGGCACATACTACTTCTACTAATTTTAATTAACGTAATGTGTTAGTAACTCAATTTTTATACAAAATGTGTCTTAATTTTGTGCGTAAAATAGCCCCATCATCGGTGCGCGAAGTAGCCCCATATTACAATACGTTAATAAAATGTTTATTATGCTCAAGTCACTTAAGTATCACTATCTGCTGTTTTTAAATTAATATTCTAAGACCATAACCTACATGCAGTTCTATTTTAAAGCTAAAATAATTTCAAATGCGAATGTTATAGCTTAATAATTGAGACTGTAATGTTATTCAAACAGGTAAGAAGACGGAATACGGTTTACCTCGCACAACAAAAGAATTTTTCTCGGAAAAACGGTTCTATTCACAAAAAAAATATTTTCACTACTGAAGGGGTGACAAAACGGGATTTTTATAAATACCTACTTCGACCTTCAATAGACCAAGGTATAGCTGTCAGAGTCAATGACACTATCAGTGCGTGAAAAAGCCCCATGCGTAAAATAGCCCCCCGGTACCCTATTATTAATTTTATTCGATTTTTACACATTTAAATATAATTTATGAATGTAAGAAAATAGACATATGTTCTTCCATGCAATTTTTTTTAACTAAGACATATTATACAACGTACGACGTAGTAGCCGAGCGGTTTAAGGTATCGTGCCTTGGTGCAAAGCCATGGGACTTCGGCTGGTTCAAGTCCTCGTGATATTTCGGCAAGTGTGGGACCGGTGAACACCCAACATCGAGAGGAATTATTTGAGTAGCAGCTCCAGATTGACAAAATCAGCTATAATGGCAGGGTGACCCGACATGCTGACCAAATGCAACTTTGAAACTAATTAGATCGTCCACCTCTGTGATTAACACATGGGGATGTGAAGCCAGCAGCCGTCTGTCACGAACTTGTCTTCTGTACTTGCGTATGTCATTGAACTCCTCCTATACGACTGGATCGATTTTGATGAAAATTTGTGTGTGTGTTTGAGTGGATCGCTGGATGGTTCAGATTCGGTATAAGAGTTCACGTGAAGTAAAAATTTAAAATCGCTCTAGCGGTCACAATTTTGTATTTTTCATAACGAAACTCATTATGTCCAATTAAAATAAACCGAGGTAGGTATTATCCAAAAATGAGAGCAATCCAACAATTAGAAGTGGTTTACCTGAAATCCGAAATGAAAAACTGCCAAAACGACTGGACCAATTTTGATGAAATTTTTGTGCGTGTTTGAGTGGGTCCCTGGATTGTTTAAATTCACAATTGTACCCTCTAAAATAATTAGGTGTAGGAGTTCACCTGAAGTGAAAATCTAAAAACCACTCTAGTGGTCACAATTTTCGATGTTTCACAACGAACTCAGTATATCCTATTAAAATACACCGACGTAGGAATAATCAAAAAATGAACGAAATCCGACAATTATAAGTGGAAATTTTACCTGAACGTCATATTTATTTCGTCTCAGCGTATTACCATAGAAATTAGTATTTCATTTATATAGGCGTAGCAACGGACGCCGAGCAATAACTAGTGTTTTATATTATAAAATAAATTTAAAAAATAATATACTGAACCTAACTCATCTAAAAAAATACTAAGTGTATCCACATTGCATGTCACAGTAACAGGGAAACAATAGTACATTACAATGCGAGGTTGGTAAGCACTTCACAAACGTGCGTTGTACGAGTACATTATTTTTTGCGCGATGGTGTTTTAAAAATAAAAAATAATAGTAAAATAATAACATATTTGTTGAAAATATTTGCGCTCATCATAAACAACTGACTAACGTTAACAGTGTGGTCAATGTTTATACGGTAAATGCCCAAAATAATTTAGTTGAGACTACAGCAGGTCGTGACACCAATCAGTCATAAAATGGAGGCAAGTACGAATTTATCGTTTTATATTGTTTCAAAATGAATTTCAGTTTATTTAAAATGCAGTGAATTTGTTTTGTATAATGTATATTAACAATATCTTTTGGATATATTTTTGTATATACATTGTACATAGTATACATCCATCCATAGTAATTCTGCCCGAAGGCAGGTCCTTCACTGCAATCATAGCATTTTCATGCAATGCTTGTAGCTTTACTAGTGAATTGTAGTGGTGGTAGCTTCCCGTTGCTTTCCACACCGGTGAAGGATGATGATGATGATGATGATGATGGCCATATGATTTCGGGGACCGTTTGGTCCTTAAAGTTTTCCTGACATTTGTCTTACAGGCGAGGAAAAACCCCGATAAAAAACCTCATCCAGAAAAACTGCCCCGACCGACGATCGAACCCGGGCCCGCTACGTGACAAGACAGCACGCTACCTCGAGAGTAGTATACATAAAGGAGAGTAATTTTACTTCCCGCATGAGGTAAGTAATATGTAATATTACAGTATAGTTATTTAGGTTGGCAATCCCGAAATTTAGGGGGTTGAATTTTAAATCATGGTCACCATTGCTGTAAGTATGATAGAATGCACCATCGTGCAAAAAAGGTTTTTGCAAGTGTACAGTTAATTAAAGCTTGGAAAAAATGTGCAGTGCTAATAACCATGAGATGGCCTCACATTTTATAGCAGCATATATCGTATACCCTGCGCAGGATTTACGACTACAACCACTGATAGAGTGAGTAATTCTTTATGATCTACACAAGTGATACAGGACATTAAAGTCTAGTTGGAGAGGCGTTGAAATTAGCAAATGTTTAAGCAAGTAGAGGGAGTGCAAGCCAGCTTGCAACCAGCTGTTTGTGAACGAGTGGGGCTGGAACATGCAACATATGTTAGTTCAATCATCATAATTATAACATTTTTCACTTTGGCATTTGTGATATGTCAGCGGTGACAGAGCCATGTCGAACATCTGCCGGTGATGTAAATGTTTGCCCACTGACCAACCTTCCATACCTGTCCTGAATTACGCTTTCCACCTCTCGTCCGCATGTTAAAATGACACTCTGCCAACATGTATAACTATAAATTTTACGTTTGTATATACAACAACTCGGCCATACATGATTTTCAGTTTGATTTGACATGAGGTAATACTCTTGATGCCATCAAGGGTTCTAAAACAAATATTGTAACAATTCTTTGTAATTCCATAAAAGAAACTTCAAGTACACTTCAGAGTCGCTTCCTTCTCATTTAAATGCATAAAAGGTGTAAGAAAACAATAACATTTGTATCGGTAAACATTCTGCCCACATGTGTCAAAACTCTACTACTGTGGTCTAGAGGCAAGGTTGTTAAAACTCATGTTATTGTTCAATTTCCTGTTTGAGGTTTTTCAAGGTTACTTCAAATAAGACAAATGTTCTCATTCCTAATTCATAATCAAGGAACTAAAAAAAAGTTTTCTATTAATTAAATAACATTTAAGCATTTATATACTTAGTATGGATTCGTGGACATGTTAGGAAATAAAGGAAATGAGATAGTCGCTGAACTTGCGAAGATTGCTGCATCATCTGAATGAATTCCAAAATATAGAATGCCCTATTTCTTATGAGAAGAAACAGCTAAAAATTTAACTCTTAAATAATTGGTCTACACTTTGAGCAAGTAGTGTTAATGGTGCAGTAACAATAGGCTAAATGTGTATTTTCCTACAGTTCAAGATAGTAAACTGGTCAACATGATTTTTGTCTCATGAGTACCAATAGTTGTACTTAATGCAGTTTTTTATCGTGCTTTCAAATATGTATTCGGGAATTTCTCCATCACCCACAGTTTTATTTATTTCAATTTCAATTAATGGATTTAAATATTTTTTTAATAAACCTAGATTTCTTCCCGGAAAATCTTGACGCAGTGAGCGATGGACACGGGGAACACTATCATCAGGAGATTTCAGTTATGGAAAAGAGATATCATGGCAAATGGAATCCTAATATGCTGGCCGATTATTGTTGGACCATCAAGAGGGATGCTTCACAGGCGAAATATAGCAGAAAATCGCAATTTCTTACTTTATAGGCGAGTCCGAATGTTCGAATATTGTGTAGCTACGAATGCAGAAAATATTAAGGTGTTTGAAATTATAAATGCCTGTCTCTCGGAAACCTTGCGCGATAGCGAAAAACCGACATCATATTTGAATTCAGGAGAAAAACTACTATCAGAATCACATATTTTTCTTTCTGAGACAAAAAAAAAAGTTTATTTTTTGTTGCTCAGTGTTATCAGTGAAACATTATGAATCCTCTTTTTTGCGTTAACACAATTCATGTCTGGACATGCAAAGTTTAAATCTTTCAAAAAAAGTTTCATATTCCATCTTAATATGAATATATCTGCTCCTGTGGTAATGATGAACAAACTGTAGAACACATTATATTAGACTGTCCACCTCATGGATATAAGCGATACATTCTAGATGTTCATTTAACTCAATGTAATCAAGTATTAAGTCATCCAATAATTGGTATTTTAAAACGGAAATGTTGTTACACAGCATTTAAAACATTTGTAAATGCTATTTTCATCACATTTTATTTCGTCTTATTACTACTTATTTTATAAGTTTTAACTTTATTTCTTCTTATTTTGTACATTTGTTACTTTTGTTTCATTTATATTTTGTAATTATATGCATCTTCAATTTTCTTCTATATGTAAAAGCCTGTTGCCATAAAAAATGTTGAGTCGTAAACTGAATCTGCGATTGTAAATGAGGCTTCAAAGTAATCAAAGGCTTGAAGGGCTTTACAGCCCTAACATACATTTGTAAAATAGGGATCCAAATATTTGAGATTTAATAAATAAATAATTGATAACATAACATATAAAATTATGGAATATTCACCTGAAAGGTCCGTCTCCTCAACTTAATTATTTAACTGTAGCGCTTTCGGCACTTGTCCCATCATTGGTAGGATTCAAAACTGGTGTTTCACTGAAGATCAGTTAAATAATTAATTAAGCTGAGGAGACGGACCTTTCAGGTGAATATTCCATAATTTTATATTTTAATTTTGAATAATACCTCAACATCATGAATCTTATAAAAGTTGATGATAAAGGTTGGTAGTTACTTATAACATCTGAGTTGTATTCAAAAGATATTGAGTAAACAATCAATCTTATAATTAAGGGAAGGTATGTGCCGAATTCTCTGGCATTTGCCTTTGACCCACCAGCCGAGTGCTGTCCTCGCATACACATGTGTTAAATCACAGAGGTGGGTGATCATCCAGTCAGTATCCGGGTGAAGTGGCCAGCTTATCTGGTCCTCCGACCGTCATAGCTGGTTTTCACAACCTGGAGCCGTTACTTATTTAAGCTACGGGACATAATATACGAAATCGGCAAAAAAATTGTGAAAAATGAACTCACATCTTTAAAAGTTTACCATTTTTTTACAGTGAAACTTTATGGTATACTGAATATCTGTACCGAATTTCAAGTCTTCGCTTGGTGTAATTAAATAGTAATAGAGCTGTCAATTTATCGTATTGTTTTAAATAGTCTCTTTTATAAAATACATTTCTCGAAGTATGGCTATTCCCTCAACTTGAAAAGATAGTCACATTATAGATGATTTTATGCTCTATCGCGTGAAAATTAGTATGTTAATATTTACGTTTTTCTGAAGGGCGTAAATGCTATTAATATGCAATTGACCTTCCTCACCAAAAAAATTATAAAATCAAAAAGTGCCACATTATTACCTGAACACCAGTTAATTTTTTGCAATTAGTATTAAAGTGGAGTCTTGAAAGGAAACTACCAAAAATAATTATTTTTCCTAAAATCTCCTATGTGTAGACTGCCCGCAATACCTTTCGCGTGAGTGGAGATCGCTCGCTCGTACAAACAATGACGGAACTACTTGGTAATAGTCCTTTGCGCACTAACAAATATTTTTTATTGTTATTATCATCATTACATTATTTTTATTATCATTATAACAATTATTACATTATCATCATCATCATCATCATCGTGGACTAGTGGTTACTCTGCACGCCTCCGATTCCGAGGTTCGCGGGTTCAAACTCGATAGGAATCAATGGAATTTTAAAGGCGTAACAATTCTGAATGCTATTTTGCTATTTTAATGCTATGTTTTGATGCATAAAAATGCTGTTGTACTCTTCTTACTGACCAGGAGAGTGGAAGCAACGTTAGAATTTTGATTTTATCTTTTTTATCACTGCTAGCAGCAAACGCCTTCTTAAGATTTTCCAAAACCTCAATTTCATATTTATCCTCTTCTTCACTTGAAGAGTCAAATTGGTGGAAAATTTTATTTTTAATTGCCTCAGTTACACTTTTATATTTATTTTTCACATATTTATTGTGAGACATTTTTGCTCTCTTAATGGGACTTTCCCCTATCAATTTAAATGATTCATTTAATGTTGGTATAGCCGATTCTTTAACGATGTCGGAACTACTATCGTTATTATTACTAGGTTGTGTTACATCGGATTCCTAATTTTCAGTATTAGTTAATCTGTTAGGCTGTACATCCTCAACATTTCTCTTACCCTCTAAAATTAGCCTGCAGTTACTATATATTTTTGCCGAGAGCCAGTGTTCTTGGGGTACCCCGAGTTCCTCACAGTTCCATGGAGGGATAGATCTGAATTTTTTTAAACTACTCTTATGTCGTCGTCCGAGTGGATTGAAACACTTTCCATTCACATAACACCAGTTAGGCTTATTCATAATAGACAGTGTAATTATATGTACAGTAATAAAATAAAACACTTCAATCTGCAAACTTGTTAGTTAAAAACGATAAAAGATTATTTTAAATTTGATTGTAATACTTAAAATAATGAGGTGACACACTAAACACACGTACTGATTTAAATCTACTGTCTAGTAAATAATCTGAACTTGAGAATTGTTGATAGAGGAACAGATGTTTTAAGAAGACGCGCTGATTCAGCATTTCATTCGTTTGTTAGGAAGTGGTACTAGTATTAAAACATTCGGTTTTATTTGGAAGTGATATCTTGTAACAACACTATTTCGTCATAGTTTCCAGGGTACAATACAGTACACTCAATAAAAATTATTTTAAGATTGAAATTAGTAATTATAACATAATAAAAATCTATACCAGTTTATTCAATTAATGGTGTAAGAGTTTTTATTATATTTCATTTAATTGCAATGAAAAATTTGTAACAAAATAAATAATTTGTTTTAAGGGAGGAAAGAAGATTACGAGTATTTGAGAATAAAGTTCTTAGGCAAATATTTTGATCAAAAAGAGATGAACAGACAGGTGAACGGAGGAAACTACATAATAGTGAGCTACATGATATGTATAGAAAGCCAGATATAATAAGAACAGTTAAGTCTCGTAGGCTTCGATGGGCAGGTCATGTGGTACGTATGGAGGATGAAAGAGGTGCTTGGAAAATTCTGGTAGGAAAACCGGAGGGAAAAACGCCCAGTTGGAAGACTAAGAATGAAGTGGGAGAATAACATTATACATGATTTGAGGGAAGTAGATTATACAGAGGATAATTGGAAAACGTTAGCTCGGGATGGGATGTATGGAGAGCTTATGTCCGCGCTGCCATGAACCTACAGGTTCCACAGAGCCAGTGAGTGAGTTAGTTATAAATAATTTGTTTAATAATTCACAGTAAACGTAAGTAACAGAGCTCTTTACTTCTCACTTCAGCAATAAAATTTGATAAATAAATATCTACTGCGTAAGAATTAAAATATCGCCACTTTTATAAATTTACGGTACTGTTCCATTAAGCACAACATATAATAATTTATTCGATTTAATGGCAGTTGAAAAAGTCACTGATGAAGCTCTTTTAATAAAGTACGCGCGCGACCTTGGTCGTGAAATGAATCTGATGCGCCGTGGACCCGCGAGTTTTTTTTTACGAAAATAGAATAAAAAACATTTATATTGTCTGAACTATTCAACTCTCCAAAAGGGTAATTGCTGAAAATTAATCCTTATTACGTGAATAGTATCCTGTATTTTTTCCGTTTTCATTTTTTGATATGTACTGCAGTAAACCGCCATAAAACAGAAAATTGACACCGAAAATAAAAATATCCTAATTATAAAAATAACACCCTTAAACTACATGATATCACCTATATAAATATGTTTGAAACAAATTTTTGCTGTTTACTGTTTCAGAAATATTAGTTAGTAAACATTTTAGTTTATCATATTTACGATAATTTTAGATCGTCATAACTACGAACCTATAAATGATAAAAATTAAATTTCTGTATTAATACGTTTATAAATGTATTCACTATATTTAGGGATACATAAAATTAAAAAAATAAATTGCAAGATTTTTTGCTGTCCGATTTGATATGGAATGTCCCCTACCCAATTCCCCATGATGGTGGGTGGGCAAAGCCGAGGCATTAAACAAAGCAAATTATTTTTACTGAAGTCAAAATCTTATATTATTTATTCAAGGGAAGGCCATGTCAGGTGTCCCAATATTAATGGAACTAGCCAGTTTCCAAACCCCTCCCCCCAATATTAATAACATTTGTAGTGTGTATTGAAACAATTAGAAATATAATTCGACCAGGAACTTGTGTAAATTTACTTGTAATGTGTATAGAGAGGAGTGTACATTTAAAGTGTCTATGTGTAGCGTAAGTGTGTTATAAGTGAGATGATGATGATGACAAAGAGAAGGTTAAACGCAGTGCATTTTAAACGTATATGCTTCGGTGGGCATTTGGAAGTCCATCTAGCGATTAAAATTGTGCACCATCGCCCCTCTTAGCATGGAGATTAAAAATTCTGTCGGGGGATTTGAACCCAGAACCTCTAATTGGATACGTTAGTGCGCAATCAGTTAAGTTTTCCGGGTATTCTAGCACAAACATTTATTTTTCCTTTATATATTCTTAAATCCCGGTACAGACGTTAATTTCCTTTTCATGTCATATTAGGCCTTAGTTGTTAATGTCAAAATTTAATTATAATATATATATATATATATATATATATATATATATGTTATAATTAAATCTTTAACATTGAGCAATGCAAGCTCAGAGATCCGGGTTCGAATCCCGTCCAGGCATTTATTTTTCTTACCATACCATATATATATATATATATATATATATACACACATATATACACGTGTGTGTTATAATTACATTTTTGGCATTGAGCAATGCAAGCTTAATATGACATAAACTCCTGGCGCGACAGGCCTACAAGGCCCTTAGCCTATCAGCCGGCTGCTGGCCTCACATCCACATGTGTAAATCACAGAGGTAGATGATCAACAGCCAGTGTAGGGGTGACATGTGGTCAGCATGTCGAGTCCCCCAGCCGTTATAGCTGGTTTCCTCAACCTGGAGCCGCTACTTATTGTAGCTATCCAATTGCCTCACGATGCTGGGTGGGCACCGGTCCCATACTGGCCGAAATACCATGAGAAAATTTCTTCCCCCATGGAGACTCGAACCAGCGCAAGTCCCGTAGCTCTGCGCCAAGGCTTCCTACCTTAACCGCTCGGCTACGGCGCGGGACAATATGACATAAGAAAAATAAATGCTCGGACGGGATTTCAACGCGGACCTCTGAATTGACACCTCAGTGCGCTTTCGATTACGCAACCGAACAAATCTAGTACAAACATTCATTTTTCTTATATATATATTACTCTATTATTATGAGATGTAGCGGGAACTCCGTCTCCACTGCCACTTAGTAGCTCCTATAACAAGTAAGCAAATTAAAGAGAATTTTTTATTTTATAGCAGTGACGCTTTGTCGATGTTATAATTAAATTTTTGACATTGAACTTAATTTTCTTACTTGTTATAGGAGCTACAAGGTGGCAGTGGAGACCGAGTTCCCGTTACATCTCGTAATAATAGAGAATATAGGATATATATATGTGTGTGTGTGTGTATGAAAAATGAATGGTTGTACTAAATTTGCTCGGTTTCGTAATCGGTAGCACACTGGGGTATCAATCCAGAGGCCCGGGTTCAAATCCCGTCGGAGCATTTATTTTTTGTATCATGTCATATATATCTTCTTCTTCTTCCTTCCAAGTATTAGGCCAAGGCCTGTTACGATCCTATAGAAAATTTTCCCTCCAGCGTTTCATAGGACGGCCCAGTGATCTTCGTCCTCTTGGTATATAATTATATATATATATATATATAAACAATGTTAAATCAAGTTTCCTAAAAGTATATATTTATTTTAATAAATAAGAGTATCACCGTTTTATATAATTCTCATAAATATAAAACTGTGATAGATTTTCATAAACTGAATACGAAATCAATTGATTTTATATATATTTCAATTTTATAAATTACTTTTGAATAAGAATAACATTTCTGGAAACTGAAGATTTGTAAAGTGAGCTGTGCAAAAGTAAATAATTGCAACCTCAGCTCGTGCAAGACGACTTACAAGCCAACTCACTTATTTTTAAGAGAAACCTGTTGGACTCTCAAATCCACGAAGAAGGGGACAAAGACGCATCTTTTCTCAACACAAAGGTGGCACACACATGCACACTTTTCTGAGAAAAAAAAAAACCTTTCTTGAGTTACAGTAAACACACACACAGGCACAGGGGATTCACAATCAATGACTGCATTTTAGAATGGTTTCGGATTTCAACTTCCAAACCTGGAAGATTTTTTATACCACTATTCTATTCAGAACCGTTATATTTATAAACTACATTTTTTTAAATTTTAAATTGTACTTGAGTGTTCTAAATTTTCTAATATACAGGGTGATTCACAATAGGTAATACATAATTTTAGGGATGTAGAGGGGACTAAGTAGATAAGGATTTGATAAGGGACCCATATCCGGAAACATACCATTTCGATGTTTTATTGTTTTAATTTATTGTTTTATCATCAAATCCTGAACTGTAGGAACTGGCTACAGAGAGCATTGGATAGAGAAGATTGGAGGTCTCGTATCAAGAAGGCCCGGGCCTGCTATGGGCTGTAGCGCCATTGAAAGAAGAATAATAATTTATTGTTATCAGTTAGTTTACTCATAATTATAGACAATGACGTCTATCAAGTCCCCTGCATTTCTATAAATAAATACATTTTTCTTTCGAAGATGTTTATACATATTATTGCAACGTATTAAGAGTCCAGCTCTCACAACCATAATACAATACTGGTCTAACAATAGTTTTATATAGCTTTAGTAAGATTTATCATTTTTCGAACAGTTTCATGTGAAATTAGTATAAGTTTGCCAAAGTAGTATTTGTTATTATTCAGGAGATATTACACGAGGGAAAAAAATCATTCTTAATAAAATATTAATCTTAGATTTATATTTTACATATTAAATTACATAAATTTATTCTATTTTTATTTTTTTTCCCTATTCAAAACAGATTTTTCTCGTAATAATAAAATGCCAGTTTTTAGTATTTACGCAATAAATATTTTGAAATTAAATATGTTTAAATTATAGACTAGATAAAATAAAAAGGTTGTACAAGAGAAGAACATACTATACATGAGAATACTAGATAGATAGATGGAAAGCTCTGCGGTCATCACTTAAGTGTTGCCGGTGAGCGATCCATTTTGGTCCCCCTTAATAGGTAGAACCCCGGGTTCCTGTAAAATACATTAGCCCCGGTTTAAATTTTCAATTCAAATTTGAAGTTAATTAGCAGAGTGAAGTCGGAAGCGGACCTTTTGGGGTTCTATTCCAGCATTTGTTCTTTGGATTGAGGGAAACCGCTTAAAACCTCAATCGGAATAGTCGATCACGCGGGATCTTGCCAAGTTTGGCTTTCGGATGACTCTACATTGGGAGGGCATCCAGGCTTCTCTTTATTTAAATATAATGTGCGTACATTTCAGATTATTACATTATTCATACAATTATGGTAACGTGCATTTTTTATTTTTTTTTATATTCAGCAACATACTAGAGAGGACCTAAAATACAACCACTTTTTCAACAAATAGAAGAACACAGGAACAATTGGATAGAACATCTGCAAAGAATGACAGAGGATATGATATCAAAGATGGCACTGATGTATAATCCAGGAGGACGAAGATCGATAGGAAGACCAAGAAAGCATTGGGCTGAACATATGTGAGACCAGAAAAAGAGAATAAAATGAATGTTGGAATGAAATCAAAATACAATTTTCTCCTGATCCATATTTCGCTAGGCGCGCCTGTACATTAGGTCAATCCTTGAGATATGCAGACGAGCTAAAGTGCTATCGGACATTTGAAAGCAATTTTGTGCCCAAGGGGGGAATTATAGATGCTCACAAGGTAAAACAATCAGTTTAGCTGATATTGAGTATGTAATCGAATTTTTTAATCGTATTTCACTGAATTTCCCTGCTCTTTTACAACCAGTTAGAGAATTTATACTGAGCTTAAAGCTGTGCTTTGCTAAATGCAAGTTAATATATGATAATTGCCAGCTTTTATTTACGTTAAAGTTTCTGTGGATTTACAGAGGCAATGTAAGCATTAAAGGCGATATTACTTAACGAAATAAATTGACGCACATTGTTTTGTAGTACAAACTATAGAACATTCCGAAAAAAAAATGTTTTGCTTTTAATAGAAATATAAGAATGGAAACAAACCATAACAATTAGCATTTTAAATACTGTATATGTGCGATGTGCAGCCTATTACAGTTACATAAACTAATTTTACCGTCTACTTTCAGGTGCTTTTCGGGGATGTTGGCTGAATGTTTTGCTATAAAGAAAATGTGGCCTCCGGTATATTTATTAACTAACTCATTGGCACTATCGAATCCGTAGATTCATGGCCGCGGGGACATAAGCTCTCCACATATCCTTATCCCGATATGTTTTCCAATCATATCCTGTATAATCTACTTCCCTCAAATTATAGTTTATGTTAATCTCCTACCTCATTTTAATCTACCAACTGGATATTTTTCCTCTGTTTTCCTACAACTCTGCCAGTTAAATAAATTTATTATTATTATTATTATTATTATATTATTATTATTATTATTATTATTACTAAAAGTACAGTAAAGCAATCTCACTACAAGCCTCGGGAGGCCCTTGGGGTAGTAGGAGGTTAAGGCCCCCCTAAAAGGTTCTGGAGTCTGTTTATAAAAATAGATTATTTAAGATATTTTGATGCACTTTTTCCAGACAATCGGCACTTGATGTCAGCTTTGCGTGACGGCCGCCTTTACCCCCAGAACAAGCGTCTGGTACTCATTTCCGTTAGAGGCTAAGTCGACCCCAGGGTCATAGTGCCGCCAGAAGGTTTTGATCAGTTTAAAAATCCTGACCGCACTGGGACTTGAACCCTCGACCTTCCGACTTGTAGCGCAGTGCCTTCACCACTACACTACCGCGCGGCGTGCCCTTTATTATTATTATTATTATTATTATTATTATTATTATTATTATTATTATTATTATTATTGTTCTTGTTGAACTGTCTAGTCGTTATTGATTATGCTGGCAGAAAGACAAGTAATATTGAACCGGAAGTGGTTTTCAAGGTTAAACCATCGTGACTAGTAATGAAGAAAGATCGCCCTTCCTCAATTTTACCCTCTTTTTTAACGTACCGAGTGTTTCGATGAAATAATACCGCATGTATAATGAGACTTGACCACGTAACAGTGTGCAGGGAGGTAGCAGCACGGTGCATCGGTCCCGTGTTTCTTTGCTTTGTAGAGTACAATCTTGATTCATGTACCAGCACTTCCTATTGCATGACGAATCACATAAACAATGACTCAATTCACAGGTGTGACTCATTTCACCCTCATGTGATACATTAATTTCGCGAAAATGCTAAATAGGTTTCTATTTCTAAAGCAAAGTTTATCACCCCAGACAAAAAGATCTGCAAAAAAATAAATAAATAAGAACGAAGAAGACATTTCAGCTAATTTGATATAATAATAATAATAATAATAATAATAATAATAATAATAATAATAATAATAATTTATTTACAAACAGATTTTCAATGTTTACACATATTTCTGTGCCTAAAGTTTTATTTTCCTTCTCCATTCGTCCCTATCCATTCACTCCATGTTCTCCAGTACTCTTCTTCCCAATCCAGTTCTTATTTCTTGCATCCATGTTTTTTTTTCTGGGCAATCATTCTTCTTGCATTCGTCGTACAAGCTGTGGTCTCGAGGTAACGTGCTGCCTTGTCACGCAGCGGGCCCGGGTTCGATCCCCGGTCGGGGCAGTTTTCTGGGTGAAGATTTCATCGGGGTTTTTCCTCACCTGTAAGACAAATGTCAGGAAAACTTTAAGGCCCAAACGGTCCCCGAAATCATATGGCCACCATCATCATCATCTTTCACCGGTGTGGAAAGCAACGGGAAGCTACCACACCTACAATTCTCTAGTAAAGCTGCAAGCATAGCATGAACATGATATGATTTTAGTGAAGGACCTGCCTTCGGGCAGAATTACTATGAATGGATATGTATCTTATATAAACTACTGATGAATATTTAACATTTTTTTCTTCTCGTATAACTTTATTTCTTATTTTTCCCAATTTTAAACAACTTGCTGCTCTCCTCAAGAAATCAATTTCCATCGACATAAACATATAATAATAAGAAAAAAATAATAACAATATGAAATTAATTTAATGAAACACGAACAATAAAAATTGTACGGTGATGTGAGAATATTGACAGAAGACAGACATCTAAGAAAAATGCTAGAATGGGTATCATTTCGTAGAAGAAGAATACAGCCAAAAATAACGAGGACTGATGGCGTTTTAAGCTTTATGAGGGAAGAAGAATTGGCGATGGGTATTAGATAAAGAGAGCATGGACAATAAGAGCGTAGATTAATTGAAGACAGGAAGATATTGTAAAACACTGTGAAATCTGATATATATATATATATATCCTACATATGTGTTATAATTAAATTTTTGACATTGAGCAATGCTAGCTTAATATATATATATATATATATATCATCGGTTGATTAATGTCTTTGACATCGTCCGATTCCTAACAGCCAATTTCGTCGATCCATCCAATCTCCTGGTTATAGTAGTTTCTCCTTCATGTATAAATATATTCCCTGACTCCAGGAGGTTTTAGGTCTTCCACTGCCTTGTCTTCCCTCAGGTTTCCAATCCAAAACACATTTTGGTAGCCGATCCTCTTCCATTAGCTGGACATGTCCGTACAATCTTAATTGCTGAGTTTTAATATAATCTAAAACAGTGTTTTCAATCTTTATTTTCTCCTTTATAACTGAGTTTCTAATTTTTTCTCTTCTTGAAATTCTGGCTGCCCTTCCTGTAAAATCCATTTCCGTTGCCAAATGATACTCATTTTTTTTGTTGTTAATGAACCAAAGTTCTGCTCCGTAAGTGATGATACTTTTAACAATTATATGATATATATTAGTTTTATTTTTATTTATTTATATTTTTCTCCCACAATATTCCATTGAGGCATGCAATTGTAAATTTTCCATTATTATTTATATTCCTTATTTCCTCTTCATAACTTCCATTTTTATTTATTTTAATTCCTAATTTTAATGTGATCTCACTACAAGATTTTATTGTTTCTCCAGTCTCCAAAATTGAAATAAATAAATAAATGTATATTATGATTATGTTAAAGGGCGCCATGAAATAATGACAGTAACAATAATAGCGGAAATAGTAAAAAATATTAATTTAATTCAGAGCTTTCTTAGTCAAACGAGTAATTATGATAATAGTTATAAAAGAATATATTTCCTTATTATGGGATGGACTCCCCCGGGTTCAATTCTCGCAGAATATGATTGGAGATATTTGCTCATTTGTTTGTGATCTAGACACTTATAAAGTTAGTACAGAGAACTTTGCTGTAAATAAAGTCGACTGAAACGTAGGGCTACCCATCCAATCTGCTCAAATCGTTAGCAAAATCATGGATTAATGCGCCCAAACCCATATAAGTATTTATAGGCTGTTCAGGAGGTATTAGATATTAGATTCGTATTATATACTATATGTTTACTTGTAATATTGTAATTAATTGTTCCACTGACATTTAAAGAATGAAAAACTAAACATGAAAGGGTTCAGTTATATGAAAACGCAAACACTGACTAAAATTATTTATTTACACAAAACATTTAAAATTCAAACTGGCTGCACGTCAGCAAATGCTGCAACAACATAATAAATTGTATTTAAAAAAAAAAGCAAAAATAAACAGGAGTTGAAAGCTAAAAGATGAACATGTTGCTTTAAATAACAACAAACTAAACATATCTGAATGTTATGTTTTCACAATTTTATTTAGGAATGCTATAATTCAAGGGAAATAACCACCAAAAGCTAGGAAACACATCACGAAGCTTTTGTTCAAGTTTACATCTCCAAAATACAGCAGTTGAATAGCACACATTTATAGAATAAATTCACGACATAGGTCAGACCTAAAAAAGCGACATTCACTACGTTAAGTCAACGTAACCTCAACGAATTTTAAGATGTCAGTAAGATGTTTATTTCCTATATTATGCACAAATAGTGAGTCATCTACTACATGTGATTGGAATTGAGGAGGATGGACGTATACAATTGACAGACAAAATAAAAAATAAAGTGTGGGTGAATCGAGAACAATGCAGGAACTCATAAAGAAGAGAAAAATAAATTGTATTGGTCACTGGCTAACAAGAAACTGCCTGATGATGGATGCCTTAGAAGGAATGGTCAGAAAGAAGGTTAGAGGCAGAAAAAGACATCAGATGATAGACAATATTAAAATAAATGGTTTGTATGCAGATACAAAAAGGAAGGCTGAGTTAAGGAAAGAGTGGAGAATGCTGAGTTTGTAGTGAAATACCTGTTCTTGGGCAGAAAACTATGCTTATGATTGCATGTGATTATTCCAACATTTTATATAACGAGATTTTGTCATTTCTCATAAGAAACCAAATTAAAAAAAAAATCTGAACATTCTCCCATGTAAGAGGGGGAATATATATATATATATATATTATATATATATATATATATATATATATAAAAGTGAGGAAATTTAGAATTGTGAAATCAGTGCTAATTATAAATTTATAATCATCATAAAATATTTTCCTAAATTCAATGAGAGAAATTTAACAAAGAGCACTTAATAATCACTGAAATTTTCACTTAAAAAGTGTTAAACGCTAATGATAAATATAATGAAATCTATTGACTTCACTTTCTTTCTACCTTTCACAATGGAAGGAAAAGTCAAGCTTAAGATTTTTTTTCGAATCCTGTAACTATTCTCTCAACTTTTGACTATCATCATCTTAATCAGTAAATTTATTTAAAACACAGGAATATTTTAATCTTACTCTGCCCCTGTTTCTTGAAATATTACTCTCTATCAGCAAAAGTAATATTTATAACATTTATAAATTCTTACTTGCTTCTACAATATTCCAACGTGTACTTCTCATTAGTAAATTTATTACAAATTTTGTCCTAATGCTTTCCTATGTTACAGTTTATTTTTCTATTTATAGACCTTTAACAACAATGGACTACACTAGACTAGACTAAGTGTTAGAAGAGAAGGACCACCTTCATGTTCCCATACTCGCCAAATGATCTCCGCCCACTCGACATCCGAGAAGAATTATTGTTATGCAGGGTTATCCCGGGACCTGTCTCTTCCGCCTGCATCTTATATGCCCTCTTCAGCCCTTTGGTGTAGAAATGTCGACGATTGAGTGATTATTTACTGTCGATCGTAACTGGCCGCAAAGGACCAGTGGTCCACACTAGCAAGCCTTAAAAGCTGGTCGTCGCTGTTGGTCTTAATTTGATGTTATAGTTGTTGTTCTATGCTGCCAAGACAAAGACCGCAACCGCCGCCGCCAAGTCCCAAGGGGACAAGAAAGGGAGGATGAACTGCCGGCCCAATCAGAAACGGCTCCTTTCAGGTTAAGCTGATCTGTTGAGGAATTTTGAATTTGGAAAATTTTGGGGAGTGAAATTTACTGATGGACTCTAGGGAACCACTCCGACATTTGTCATTAAAGCCATCATATCATGTCTATACTTATAATGTTAACTGATGCTGTGAAATTCCCTCCCCTCGAATATCAAGAACTGCCCTACTAAAAAAACAGTTAAAAAATGTCACTAAATTAGGGTGTCCATAATATTTTCAATGTAAAAGGGGGCATGTACAAAAAATTAAAGGAAAAACTTGGGACATTTTAAAAAAGGTGGGACATTAACAAAATAAAGCAGTTATTTTCTTTTTACCACGACACTGTTGCTTACTTTTCCTCTATAATTATGTTTTAGTGTATGGTGCACAGGAATTTTTTATATTTCTAGGGATCGTTTAAATCTATTAAATGTAAACTTGCTTCTTGGTTAGTGTAGCGTAGATAATGAGGTGTAGTGATGGCAAAAGAATTTTGCATTATCTATTCTATCATAATAGCCCTTTTACAATACAAATTTATAAGAATCTACCATTCACAAATAGAAAACCACTAAAGTCATTATCTATTACGTTTAAAAATATGTATTTATTGCTGCAAGGGGTATAAAATCCACAACTAAATATCTTTTATGTAAGTTAAAATTGTACTTCTCCACCGCCCAAGTGCCAGAATGAGCAGGATATCTCCGACATTGGCCGCATTGACTATGGATTGACAATTTGAAAAATGTACCAGTTACCAATATATGAGAGTAAAAAAACAAATTTTAAAGACCAAACAGTCCATCGTGGTCATACAACTGGCGCTTTCTAATGTTCATATTTATAATTACATAGTAAAGAACAAAATGGAGAAGACTACATAACAATGAACTGCATGATCTTTATAGGAAGCCACATATAATAAGAACAGTTAAGTCTCGTAGACTGCGATGTGCAGGACATGTTGCGCATATGGGGAATGAAAGACGTGCATGGAAACTTCTTGTAGGAAAGCCGGAAGGAAAACGCTCAGTTGGTAGACCAAGAATGAGGTGGGAACAACATTAACTATGATTTGAGGGAAGTAGATTATACAGGGAATGATTGGAAGGCGTTGGATCGGGATAGGGATGTATGGAGAGCTTGTGTCCGCGCGGCCATGAACCTGCGGGGTTCGATAGTGCTAGTGAGTAAGTAAGTAAGTAAAGAACAAAAAGAAAGTCGCCATTCATAAATACATTGACAAAGCCAGGGATTATTACATTTATTATATTCTTTTAATCTATGGACAAAGCATCATACCTATATTTTATAATTATTATTATTATTATTATTATTATTATTATTATTAACTCCACCATTGCCTGTCCCAAGTCCGGATGAGAAAAGAGGAGGGGGAGGAGTAACACCTCTTTAAAAATCCTAGGTTCAGCTGACCCAGCTCATAGCACCTCGTGAAGGTCCCTAGCCAGGGTTACAGTGAAGAAACGGCGGATAATAATAATAATAATAATAATAATAATAATAATAATAATAATAATACTTTATTTATTCTGGCAGAGTTAAGGCCATAAGGCCTTCTCTTCCACTCAACCAGCACAAATACAAATA
The DNA here is from genome assembly GCA_030220185.1 of Diploptera punctata. Lineage (NCBI taxonomy): Eukaryota > Metazoa > Arthropoda > Insecta > Blattodea > Blaberidae > Diploptera > Diploptera punctata. Next base: position 1,121,469 of record JASPKZ010010272.1, read on the forward strand.
AATATTCGACAAATATAGATATACACTATACTAATTATAAACAGTTAAAGATACAATAAATGTAGCAATGTAAATGTCATGTACAAACAACATTTTATAGGGTAATAACAATAATGATACGATAATAATAATATAAATATGATACATTATACGGGAAACACCAATTAATACATATATATATATATATATATATATATATATATATCTTACACTGGATAATAATGAAGTCGAGTTTAGAGCAAATATAAATTTAGATTTCTTTTAAAAGATGCCAATGTCCGGCAGCCCCTTATTTCTTGTGGTAGGGAATTCCAGTTGCGAGAAGTGGAGATGGTATATGACATGGAGTGATGTGATGTCCTATGTTGCGGTATATTAAGTAAGAGACTATGTTGTGATCTTGTGTTTAGGTTATGGTTTGAGGATAGATACAGGAAACGGGATGATAAATAATTGGGAATCGAGGTATGTAGGATCTTAAATAGGAGAATTAGACAGTGCGATTTTCTTTGCAGCAGACTAGGAGACTTACGGTATGGCGCAACGGCGGATGAGGCAATAAAAGGTGGATCAGATTCTTAGCTGCTGTGAAAGCAACTGATTTATGGTGAACTCCAGAAAAAAGTCTCTGTTCCTCCAGGTTGGGGGTTGATGCTATGGGCCAGCTCCACGTACATTGTAAAATAGACTTAAAGTTAATAAACCAAAAATCTTATATCTTGGTTGAGGATACCTATGTATATAACAGAAACAATCTTGAAATAAATAAAATTATTAATTTTTTTATTTATTATTATATATAACTTTCCTCATTAGAGGATTGCCTCAAGGACAAGGTGATAGACAATTTTTGAAATTGATGAAATACGTTTTATAAATACATTAAAAAAATTCAAATTGTAATTGAAGTATACATACATACTTACTTACTTATTCACTGGCACTATCGAACCCATAGGTTCATGGCCGCGCGGACATAATCTCTCCATACATCCGAATCCTGAGCTAATGCTTTCCAATCATTCCCTGTATAATCTACTTCCCTCAAATCATAGTTAGTTATTTTCCCACCTCATTCTTGGTCTTCCAACTGGGCGTTTTCCCTCTGGCTTTCCTACAAGAAGCTTCCATGCACGTCTTTCATTCCCCATACGCGCAACATAACCTGCCCATCGCAGTCTACGAGACGTAACTGTTCTTATTATATCTGGCTTCCTATAAAGACCATGTAGTTCATTGTTATGAAGTCTTCTCTGTTCATCTCTCTTTGGTCCAAAAATTTTCCTAAGAACTTTATTCTCAAAAACTGAAGTATACATACTCTAAAGAAGAAATTTTGTAAATATGGTTTCTTAAAATTGAAATTGATCCTCTAATGGCAGAGATGGCAATTTTAGAAAGATATACCCTGTCCAATTCTAACTAATTCCAAAATTTCGCTAAGATAGTTTTTATATTCTTTCCATGTCAACTCTATACTATGTAGCCTAAGCCTATTACGTGTTATTAATCAACTTGCAGATAATTCATAATTGATATTATATGAAAAATATAACCCTGGTGAAGTAGTATATAAGATCTTACGGTCTTAACTCCACCAGGTTAAATTAAAAAGCTTACGTTAAAAAAGTACAGAGTTTGAAAATTCCTTTGTTTTCTTTTACCAACACAAATACCGCGGTCTGTTCACTTTTATAAGGTAACTGTTGGATCAAGAAATAGCTTAATGTTCAATTATTATAGATATACATATTTCCCATCTTATATTTTTTACAATCGCTCTTTCAGTTAAATAACATTATACAGAAATATAATTTCAAAATATCAGTAAGTAAAACGAAAATTCTAGCTTTTAAGGGATCAGATACCGTAAGAGCTAGAATAATTCTGGAGGGGAAACCCATTGAACGAGTGAACCATTTTAAATACCTGGGTTATGAAATCTCCTATTTTAAAAATGAAGATCTATTTAACAAACTTAATAAATTTAATTATATATGTGGAACAATCAAAAGGATATTTAAAAGCACAAGAAAAGAAACAAAACTAAAATTTTATAAAGTGGTGGCAGTCCCCTTAATATTGTATGGTAGTGAATTTTGGGTTTTAACTAAATGAGAAGAGAAGATCATAGAAGCCGCTGAAATGAGATTTCTGAGAAGTGTGGCTGGTTGCAAACTTCTAGATAAGAGAAGAAGTGAAGATATTAGAAATGAGCTAAATATCTTTAAACTCTTAGATAGAATAAAATAATCTAGAAAAAAATGGAAAGAACATGTTCGAAGAATGGAAGATGATCACATTCCCAAAATTATACTTAAATAAACCCAAAAGGACGCAGGAATGTTGGTAGACCGAAGAAGAGATGGATCCAACTTTTGAATGAGAATCTATGAGACCGAAACAAGCCACATGGGCTTAATCCGTGATTGTTGATTATGACGATATTTTTTACAAAAATAAAGGAAATTAAAAAACCAGACGAAAAAGTTAGGCTCATAAAAGTTAACGACATAACTGAAGGTCAAGAATAGTTTTATGGAAGGAGATTAATTTATAAACACATGCCAAGTTGTCCCTTATTTAATAATTACGGAATAATTCTTATGTGTCCGGCGTTGACAGGAAATCCGTAGGATGGTAAAACAGAACAAAAAAAGTCGAGCAACTTTCCTAATATGGACGGTTGTTCCATAAAGATTTATACAGTGCATTCAAGTCTATCCATTCTACAAGCATCTTACTTCTTTTCGTTCACAATCCGTTGCACTCCTAATGTGGAAGAAATTCTCTTAATGGAAAGACGGATGCTTCAAAATGTCAGCATCTTCTCATCCGATATGGAAAGAACGTTATAAACAGAATATTGCAGCTCCTATTTACAGTAAAACAACTTCTTCACACAAACTTGCAATTATAAGGAAGAGAACCAGTAACAGATGACAGTCATGAGAGAAGCAAGTATTTATGAACAAATTCCAAGAACACCTAGTTATTCTGTAAATTAATTAAATTCGTGTAAACCAATTAAGTATAATTCGTTCAAATAAAGACAAGAATTCTATAAAAAATTAATAAGCATTTTCATCATCATCATCCGGTGTCATGACAGCTGCCGCCGTCTTCCGAAACCAAACGCCATTCCTCTCTGTCCATCCGCTGATCTTCTTCCAATCCTCTGATATTCATAGCTGCATGTACCCATTCTATCCAAGTTTTCTTCGGTCTTCCTCTCTTCCTTCTTTTCTATCGGGATCCATTCCATAACAATTTTAGGCAATCTTTGCTCTGGCATTCTTTTATCATGACCATACCACTGTAATATTTTATTTTCTATAACGTCTATGATGTCTGGCTCCTCTTGTATACCCATAATTTCCTATTTCTTTATTTCATATTCTATCCATTCTAGATTTTCCAGCTGATCTTCTTAAAACATCCATTTCTGTAAGCATTTTCAATAAAACTAAATATATGTTCGCACATAGAAATACATTATATAATGGAATAGGACAGCTGATGACAAATGAAAATGTTGAAGAAATGGCTGAATTCAAATGCCTAGGAACAATAATCACAAATAGGAATGAGATGCACAAAGAAATTAAACATAGGCTCAATTCTGGAAATGAATGCTATTATGCATTACAGATACTCTTGACGTCCCAACTCCTTTCAAAAACCGTTAAACTGAAAATATATAAACTTGTTGTTCTGCCAGTTATATTCTATTGATACGAAATATGGAGTAGGTGAAATTAAACGAAATGGATATCATGAATATGCAGAAGTGATAAGCTTTTGATAAGAAAAATATCATGAACCACACAGCGACCGAGTTATGAAATCGGAAATCAGAGATAGAGGGTAAGTGTGTAATCACTTGCACCACAGAGCCAATTATTATTGACACTAACTAACTCACTGGTACTATCGTAGGTTCATGGCTGCGCAGAATAAGCTCTTCACACATCCCTATCCTGAGCTAATGTTTTCCAATCATCCCCTGTATAATCTACTTCCCTCAAATCATTATTAATATTATTCTCCTATCTCATTCTTGGCCTACCAACTAGACTTTTCCCTCTGGTTTTCCTACAAGAAGCTTCCATGCCCTTCATTCATACCCCAGTCGTACCACATGTCCTGCTCTTCGCAGTCTATGAGACTTGACTGTTGTTTCTGGTTTCCTATAAAGATCATGTATGTAGCTCCTGTTATGCAGCAGTCTTCTCCATACTCCTGTTCATCTCTCTTTGGTCCAAAAACGTTACTAAAAACTTTTATTTTCAAATAATCGTAAACGTTTCTCATTCCTTAAACTAAGACTCCATGTTTCGCATCCATATAATATAACTGGGAGAATAAGAGTTTTATATAATTTCAGTTTAACGTTTTTCGAGAAGAGTTTAGACGACAAGAGTCTCTGTAATGCATAACAACATGTATTTCCAGAATTAAATCTATGTTTAATTTCTTTCTGTAGTGGTTATGCTCCTTGCCTCTGGTCCCGAGGGTCGCGGGTTCAAACCCGGTCGGGGTCGATTGATTTTTTTTAGGATGGAAAAATCCAAGGAGCAAGTCCTCCGAGAGGGACTTTAAGCCGTGGGTCCCATGTCTGAAGATTTTCAGGCTCGTAAAAGATCCTTAGGCCTGAATGAAAAGGCCTCTAAGCAAAATTTACCGAATTTTTCCGTCCTAGTACTACCTTGGTTTTCTAGATGTCAGTATGAGGCGGAACGCTGACCACGGACCACTCAAATGCCATCTAAACGAAAACAAGTGTAACTAAATTAGTATGATTCAAATTCTTCCCTATAGGGGGAGAGTGCCTAAATCTCTGTTAAAGGAAACATGGGCTTACAAGATTACAAGAAGATCTCATTCCTTTATGCGATTATTGTTCCTAAGTATTTGAATTCTGCCATATCTTCAAAATTTTCCTCATTTGTCATTAACTGCACATTTCCATTATATTCTGTAAATCTACGTGTCAATAATGACAGTATCTTATGAATTTCTCGCAAATGATGATTACAAAATAATGCTGTAGTAGACTGGACCATCGTAACATACATATCAATGACAAAGACCAAGCGAACAGAGAACACTGTCATATGTTTAAAGGGTGAAAGGGATGCGGATATTATAGGAGCGAGGATATAAAGAATGTTATAGCGAGGGGTCGTAAGGGTGTATATAGCATGGCCTGACTCCATACTATCTACTGTAGACAATGTTAGATGAAACGAGATTCTTACACGCAAAGGGCCTCCTTTCTACTGCATTTTAAACTATATATAGTGTGAAAAGTTGGGAGTCAAAGCCATTCTCTTTAACTGGATAACCTCTTGGAAAGACATGGCAGTGTCATTCTTTGCACTTTCATGGCTTAAATCTCTTTAAATTTAATCCGCAAAGCTGTTTTCCCTTCTGCTGAACACAATGGGACAGCAACGTGCAAGAAAATGCTATCAGGGCGCAAATTTTGTGAAAAACAATGTCAGATAATCTAGCACAAAGTTTGGACAAAGAACACAAAAGCCATATGAATAGCCGATAATAGTTTAAATCCAATGTAGTGTGAATTTAGTATTGTACTTCTTTGTTATAGATCTAGTCAGATTGCATACGTGCTATTGAACGCCGCAGTACAAAGTTTTCATAACCATTAACTTATACACAATGCATGGCACGTTCATAATAAAATACGCATAGAAAAGGCAGTATTACTAACTAACTCATTGGCAGTATTAAACCCGTAGGTACATGGTCGTGTGGACACAAGCTCTCCATACATCCCTATTCTGAGATGTTTTCAAATCATCCTCTTTAAAATCTAGTTTCTCAAATCATGGTTAATGTTATTCTCCCACCTCATCCTTGATCTACCAATTGGGCGTTTTCCCTTGGTCTTTCCTACAAGAAGCTGTTATGTCTCTCTTTCAATCCTCATTCGTGCCACATGTTCTGCCCATCGTAGTCTACGTGACTTAACTGTTCTTATTACGTCTGGTTTCTTATAAAGATTACGTAATTCACTGTTATGAAGTCTTCTTCATTTGCTTGTCTGTTCGTCTGTCTTTGATCCGAAGGTTTTCTTAAGAACTTTATTATCAAATACTCATTGCATAATACAGTATACGAAATAAAAGTTTTCTTCTTCTTCCTTTCCAGGATTAGGTCAATGTGACCTGTTCTGGTCTCAAGTCCATCGTTTCCTTGGCCGTCCCAAAGATCTTTTCCCATGCGGTTTGTAGGTGTTGATCTTTTTAGGTAATCTTGTATTGTCCATTCTGTCTAAATGTTCTTTCCATTGGTATTTGTGCTCTTCTAGTTTATCAACTATTGAAAATATCTCCAGTTCATTTCTTATTGATTAATTGTGTAATCTATCCATGCGTGTACATCCTTTTACGGATCTTAAAATTTTCATTTCAGTGGCTTGAATGTGTGAGATATCTTTCTTTGTAAGTACCCAAGATTCAGATCAAATAAAAGTTTTAAAACAGGAATATTATTTTACATTCTGTGACATTCAGCATCATCACCATCAGCATCAAGGATTAGACCTTAAGGTCTGTTCCGTTCCAATCTCATGCTAGAATTGGTCTGTTCATCTTTTACTGGGTCTTCCAACATTTCTTCATCTTAGTGGTTTGTAATGAAGAATCTGTTTCGGAATTCTATTGTTACCCATTCTATTGATGTAGTCCATTCATTCATCTCTGTATTGTGCAATTCTATCTAATAGTTTGAATATATTTAGTTCACTTCAAATATTTTCATTTCGTTTTCGATCTGTTGCTGTATTACCAGACAAACTCCTCAGAAATTTCATTTCTGACGTTTCTATTCTTCGTTTGTGTTATTTTTGGTTAACACTCATGTTCCAATCCATATAGTAGTGTTGGAACCACCATTGTTTTATAAAATATTGTAAGTCTCCTTTCTAGTTCCTTTGAGACTTCATTTTTTATGGTGCCACACATATAATTAAATTTATTTATTTTGTTTTCAATGTCTCCACTTTTTCTATATGATACATTGTATCCCAGGTAAATAAAACTGCTCACCTGTTCTATTAAAGTTATTTTTTTTATAATCTGTGAATATTTTCTGAAAAGTCTCCATCTGAGCCGGAATTTGAAGTAGAAATCTTGAACCAGCGCAGCGCGTAAAACTGTGATTCATATCTCGTCATGTGCGAACAGTTTCTGATAGATGCAAAAATAAATCTGTAGTCCGGAAGCAATAATTAATATCAGATAAAAAAATTACGTTTGACAGCTAGGCTTTCCGTAAAGTACAAATAGGTCTAAGCTACGTTCAAAATTTTTAATAAAATATAATTTATATAGAAACAAATACACATTTTAAGAACAAATGTATTATTTGAACAGTAATTTATTCTTTTGTATGAAATATTCACCTAACGAGATCTGTAATAACATAAGAAACAGACAAATAATTTTATTAAATGTATATATAACATACTGTAATATTTGCAAGATTAGTATGTATCCACTGACATGTAGCCCTACTTCAATAATATCAATGATGTCTACTCTTAATTATTATGCAAGCCTAAATAACAATACAATCATAAAAGTATTTTTGAAAATACATAGGCCTAATAATAATAATAATAATAATAATAATAATAATAATAATAATAATAATATATTGTTATTGGAAGATTTCGAGCTATAAAGCCTTGGTCCATAAGTGGTGTTTTTCCCAGACGTTTCTCCCTCAGCTATGGAGGGCATGATACCCTCCGTACCCGAGGGAGAAACGCCTGGGAAAAACACCGGTTATGGATGATGGCCTTATAGCCCAAAATCTGCTAATCTATGATTTCCGACCGTGAAAGTCTGCATTCTACAATAATAAATAATAATAATAATAATAATAATAATAATAATAATAATAATAATAATAATAATAATAATAATAATAATAATAATAATAATAATAATAATAATAAATATAATAATAATAATACACGTTTTATTTCTATAATATAAACTTTATTGTTTTCTGGATTATCAGATTTTTTACAGGAGATTTCATTGAGTTGTATATTAAATGTTGTCCAGAATACATATTCTCTATGTTCTACTCCACCGCCGTGATCTCGAGGTATCGTGCTGCCTTGTTTCGCAGCGGGTCCGGGTTCGATTCCCGGTCGGGATAGGCTCCTGGGTGAGATTTTCCGGGGTTTTCCTCATCTGTGAGACAAATGTCGGAAGCTTAGGGCCCAACGGTCCCCGAAAATCATCCGGCCATCATTATCATCATCATCATCATCATCCTTCACCGGTGTGGAAAGCAACGGGAAGCTACCACACCTATAGTTCCCTATTAAAGCTGCAAATCATACCACGAAAATGCTATGATTGCAGTGAAAGACCTGCCCTCGGTCAGAAGTACTATGGATGGATGAACGGATCTATGTTCTATTCATTTTAAGTAATTTACCTAAATGATTATGTTTTTGAAGAACTGAAATTCCGATGTGACGGAATTAAACGAACATGTTGTTATTAAATTTAAATAAACAAAAATAAATAAATCCGTGGTACGGCAGTTCCGAAAAATCAAAACAGATACAATTGCTTGTTATCATTAGCTCGGAAATGATAGTAGACTAAATGTAGTTACCGAGACGCAATCCCTCAACTTTGTTTTCAGTTTTTTGAACCAGATTTCGCTAATTCTCTTATCAAATAACTGTACTTAACTGTCCTCACGAGGTTAAATAGATCGCGTTCTAGATCCCATAATGAAAAATGGCTAAAATACGAATATAGCCGGGAATCAAACCAGGTTCCTTGAATTACAATCACACATGTTAACCGATACACCAGTGAAGTGGTAAAATGTAAGGACGATAAATAACAAAATAATAGAAATTTGCTTTGTTCCCAAATTAGTTTATTTGTTTAAATATGGTAAAATGAGCACAAAAAACTCAATTTCTAAATTATGGAAATTAAAAAGTGCGTTAGTGGACATGTGAACACCCCCCCTCCAATTCAATGTGATTGAGTGAACTGCTATATCAATGCCCGTTACTAATGCTACCATAATCACTGTATCTGTAGAGTCTCTGTCGACCAATTAAATCGATCCTCCTGCACCCCCTCCCCCCAGAGTTTCATTAAACATACAGCTCAAAATTACAGAAACTAACAAAACGGGTCTATCAGAAAGGACTTAACTAATTTGATGTTACGCTTCCATTTATGTGCCACATTCAGACAGATTACACAGCATTTTCTCCCGCTTTTGTGACATTAAAAACCCGTAGCAGAGAAATTTATCTACGTAAAGTCCATTCCGCGTTACTGATGGAAACATTTAGTGAACACTAGACTAACCTATATTATTATCTGAGTGTCCAGATTCACACCACAATGTGAAATTCCCTTCACATAAATTGCAATGTTTATACACAATGTTTAGATATCTACTTGTGAAGTGCTTCGTGCATTCAAATTATATTCTAGGCTCACGCCTATTTTACACTTAACTAACTCACTGGCATTATCGAGATCGTAGGTTCATGACCACGCGGACATAAGCTCTCCATATGTCCCTATCCTGAGATAATGTTTTCCAGTCATCCCCTGTATAATCTACTTCCCTCAAATCATGGATGTTATTCTCCCACCTCATTCTTGGTCTACCAACTGGGCATTTTTCCTCTGGTTTTCCTACAAGAAACTTCCATGCACCTCTTTCATCCCCCATATGTGCCACATGTCCTGCTCATCACAGTCTACGAGACTTAACTTATTATATCTGGCTGATGATTTATTTTTCTTTGTCTGTCTGTCTGTCTGCCCCCCTCTCTCTCGGTCACTTCCTCCTTTGAGGGTTATGGGTTCAAACCTAACCATACTGTACGAACAACCATGTCAAAAGATTCAGGAATTGGGAGGAATTGCTAGCATATCCAGCATACAGCCCTGATTTTGTGATTTCAGATTACCATCTGTTTCGATCAATAGCCCATTTCTTACGTGACATTTCAAAAACATCGAAACTGTTTAATTTGTTGTAAAAACATTGCAAATAAAATGTTGTAAAATGAATACATTGCTTATGAGACTGTATATATAATTTCACCAATAATTACAAATGAAATGCCCCTTGCTTCCTTCGTGGCCGCCCGAGACAGGCAGTAACAATTTGAGAACTGACCTTCAGCTGTATTTTTAACTTGGAAAACTAATTACATTTGAGATATTATATATGAATTTATTGATAATATTAGACTTCAAAAAGGCATAAGATTCAATTAAGAGGAAGAAGTCATATAGTATCCTGCTAGAGTTCGGAATTCCTAAAAAGTTAGTTAGACTTATACGAATGTGTCTAAATGGCACAAAGTGTAGGGTGCGTGTAGGCAAACAGTTTTCGGATACTTTTGAAATCCACAATGGGTTGAAGCAAGGAGATGCACTATCTCCTCTACTATTTAAATTTGTACTAGAGCATGCCATCAAATCTTTAGAGGATAAAGAAGGCCTACAACTCAATGGTATTAATAAGCTGTTAGTTTATGCTGATGATGTAGTACTATTGGGCGATAACGAGGAGATACTAACACGCACAAACTACTGAGTAACACTAAGAAATTGGGACTGGAAGTAAATATCCGATTCCGATTGAGGGTGTTTCCACTTTTCAGCGGTTGCCCTTTTACCAGCCGGCTGCTGGCCTTCACATCCACATGTGTCAATCACAGAGGTAGATGATCAACAGCCAGTGTAGGGGTGACATGTGGTTAGCATGTCGAGTCCCCCAGCCGTTATAGCTGGTTCCTCAACCTGGAGCCGCTACTTATTGTAGCTACCCAATTGCCTCACGATACTGGCCGAAATACCATGAGAAAATTTCTTCCCCCATGGAGACTCGAACCAGCGCAAGTCCCGAAGCTCTGCGCCAAGGCTTCCTACCTTAACCGCTCGGCAATAAAACTAAATATATGGTCACACATAGAAATAAATTATATAATGGAAATGGACAGCTAATGACAAATGAGGGAAATTTTGAGGAATTAAAATACCCAGGAACAATAATCACAAACAGGAATGAGATACACAAGGAAATTAAACATAGGCTCAATTCTGGAAATGCGTGCTATTATGCATTACAGAGACTCTTGATGTCCCAAATCCTTTCAAAAAAACGTTAAACTGAAAATATATAAAACTATTATTCTACCAGTTATATTAAATGGATGCGAAACATGGACTCTTACTTTAAGAGAGGAAAGGAGATTACGAGTATTTGAGAATAAAGTTCTTAGGAACATTTTTGGACCAAAGAGAGATGAACAGACAGGAGAATGGAGAAGACTGCATAACAGTGAATTACATGGTCTTTATAGGAAGCCAAATATAATGAGAACAGTTAAGTCTCTTAGACTGCGATGGGCAGGACACGTGGCACGAATGGGGAATGAAAGACGTGCATGGAAGCTTCTTGTAGGAAAACCAGAGGGAAAACGCCCAGTTGGTAGACCAAGAATGAGGTGGGAGAATAACCTTAACTATGACTTGAGGGAAGTAGATTATACGGGGTAAGATTGGAAAACATTGGCGCAGGATAGGGATGATGGTGAGCTTATGTCCGCGCGGCCATGAACCTACGGGTTCGATAGTGCCAGTGAGTTAGTTAGTTATGATAATATTGTTATTACGTATAAAATAAAATATTTAAATTGCACTAATGATATAATTAATCATATGTGCATAAGTATGTTTAAATTAATTCCATATAGTAGAAGAGGAATTTATTATTAAATTTGCATGATGAAAATGGAATGGATTTGAAGACAAGGACCTGTAGAGAAGTTTTATGGCAGTGTCATTGAGAAGGAGCAGGAATTAATAATGGAGGGCTTGTAGTTGGTGCTTTTGTATAGCAGTGAGATATTCATATTATCTGCATACAAGAGAGGTGTCGGCAAATTCTCTCCACTCCACTGTATTACATTTCAGTACGCACAACTTCATTGACCTCCATTTCAAACCAGAAAATAAAAACCCAACTAGTTACCAAGAAAATGCATTTATACATGCATATTCTACAATGTTTCTAGAGTGTATATCTAATTATCTATACAAAAAATTCTCCGAGTGTTTGTTGCGTATGTCTATCAAACTTAATCATATTCACTTAAAATAAGCATAAACTGAGATGGTGAAATTAAATGTTTCTTACCTCTCCTCTTATAAATTTTCTAAGTTGAACGCGATTTAGAGACTATAACTGTCTCATCATCAGAATTTTGTTGGCGACTGGTGTTATGTCGATCGGTGTTCTGTCGCTCGAAATCGCGATCAACTTAGAAAATTTATATGAGGAGAGGTAAGAAACATTTAATTTCACCATAAATTAAACCTCATAGTGATTAATTCCTAGGCTATAAAAGTTAAATAAACCGAGATCCTTGAATGAGATATTATAAATGTAGTTGTGATTGTTTCTTATGGTAATAATAAGTAAATAAATACCAAGCTAGTTCTGCCAATCAATAGCATAGAAGGAAAGTGTAGTTTTTTGCGGTTTGTAATTTACTTAATATTAACGCGAAGGTCGTATTTTAATACGACGATATATATTTTGCTAATAATAATAATAATAATAATAATAATAATAATAATAATAATAATAATAATAATAATAATACTTCTCCTTCCTTCCAAGTATTAGGCCAAGGCCTGTTACGATCTTATAGAAAATTTTCCCTCCAGCGTTTCATAGGACGGCCCAGAGATCTTCGTCCTCTTTGTATATAATTATAAACAGCTTTGGGGATCCGATTTGAACTCATTCTTTCTAGATGGTGTTTCCAATTTAGTTGGTACTGTTTAATATATTCCAAAATTGGCGTAGTCTTCAATTCTTTTAAGATATCGGTGTTCCTTTTCCGATCCCATCGGGGATCTATACTACTACTACTACTACTACTACTACTACTACTACTACTACTAATAATAATAATAATAATAATAATAATAACAATAATAATAATCATAGACAAGAATTTAAAGAAGGGATAGGGTCAGAAACAGCACAATAAGGGAAATTATGCAAGTTTAAAAAAAAAATATTAGGGAAAATAGAAGAAAAACGTTAGAAATGGTATGGACACCTCATAAGAATGGAAGAAGAGAGAATACTAAAGAAAATCCTTAATTGGAAAGCTAATGGAAAAAGTGGAAGAGGCATGCCTACAAAACGATGGATGGATGGATGGATGAGAAATACGGCAGCTAGAGATTTGAGGGATGAACATGCTTTACACAGGCAAAAAATCACTTTGGGTTGAAAGATAAACACTGAATTGTGGAATATTCCTAAATAATAATAATAATAATAATAATAATAATAATAATAATAATACTAATAATACGCAGCGAGCCCGGTTTCGATTCCCGGTCAGGACAGGCTGGGTGAGGTTATTTCAGGGTTTTTCTTCACCTGTAAGACAAATGTCAGAAAGCTTAGAGACCAACGGTCTCCGAAAATCATCTGGCCATCATTATCATCATTTACCGGTTTGGAAAGTAACGGGAAGCTACCACACTTATGATTCCCTAGTAAATCTGCAAAACATAGCATGAAAATGCTGTGATTGCAGTAAAGACCTGCCTTCGGGCAGAACACTAATATATAGATAGATTTATTGTATACAGTTATAAAAATAAGGAAAATACTCAGTTTATATGCCGGGTACATATGAATAAAAATTAATTTACAAAAATCGTGATTTTTAAACATAGAATTTCGAAGCAAATTTTAAAGCTTTATATAGATAAAAATATTGAGTGCAATTCCTAGAGAGAAGTGAAAGATTGTTCTCAGATACTTTGACAGAAGATGAGCGAATAGTACATGCTACATGGGTGGGGCTTCAGCATAGGGTGAAAAGAAAACCAACCCAATGTGGAAGGAAAGAAAAAAATCGGGACAAGGCTGTGTCATGGACATGTGTGTTTTACGTGAATACATATCCTCAATGTCAATGTTATCGTGATCACCACTTGCATAGGCTCGGCCGTACCAGCTGCAGAAATACTGGCGCCGTCGTTGATCCTCTAGGACGCCTTCATTATTTTACGATCCTGCACAGCTTCACGCTGTCATAAGGTGTTTTATGGGTACCACTGGATTGCTCTTGGGAAGCCATTTCCAACCGTATACGATCTCCATATTTTTGATTTGGCTTTTTGACGAGTATAGACAGATATTACATTATTTATTTTAATGTTTTACTTTAACACCAAATATATCCACTATAAATATTTCACGCACTAATGTTTTATACATGCAATCGATAGATCTTCACGAGAGTTGATGATTGAAACTCGAACGAATGTCACAAATCTCAGAGTGAAAATTTATACTAAACGAAAATTATGTGACGCAGCGCAACGACCTCAAAATGGCGGTGTTTTCTCCTCCGCCGCGTGCGATGCGTCACAGTCTACACACAACGTAACGAATTCTTTGATCCTTTATCTATCGAATTGCGTAATTAAAATTTGGGTGCAGTTGATAGATATGTAGCTGCAACACCAAACTGTATCCCCCGATTTTGTTATCAGTTTTATGAATTTCCTTCCACTATTGACGCAAATTTAAAGACGTATTGACGTCAAAAATAATAAGAATAATAATAATTGGATAGAAGGAGTACAAGCAGCTACGAATATCAGAGGATTGGAGGAAGATCAATGGATGGACAGAGAGGAATGGCGTTTGGTTTCCGGAAGACGACGCAGCTGCCATGATACCGGATGAATAATAATAATAATAATAATAATAATAATAATAATAATAATAATAATAATAATAATAATAAACATATACTGAAATATCTGCATTATCTGCATATAGCATTTCAATAACAATCAATACAATTAACTACATATAAAAACATCACCATTGTTAGAATGTTTAAAAAAGTCACTACGTGACATTTAAGTCCAATAAAAACTTCACTAAGACTTGCATGATTAGAATTTATAAGCTATATCTTTAAAGTTAATGTAGCAAACAAAAACTTGCCTATACACAAAGTAGTAGTTATTATGACTCAAGGTTAATCGGCAGAAAATAGAGAGAAGCCTACGGCACTGAATTAATATGTTTAACGGAGCAGCAATGCATTGTAACAAATATCCTATCACTTACATTACATATGTATATATCCGATATTATCTCTGTGATTCATGATACAAATATTCTGCTTCCTGACTTATATTTTACAAGAAAATTATTGTGTTAACAAGAAAACGTTCAACACTCGAAGATTGCGTAGGATCATAAATTGTGTACATTCTCTTGATACGTACATACATATATACGTAGACAGATTACGTTTGTTTAGATATTGGATAGATATATCCAATGTAGATGTAGATTTATTGCCTAAGACACTGCACAATGTAGCCCATAAAAACGCCAGCAATTTACATTAATTAGGTACTACAGTAAAACCTGCCTATGAAGTAACATGACGGTTCCTTAAATATATTTCCGTTTTGGCAGTTTTCCTTCTTATAAAGGGTTCCCAAACAAGCTTGAATTTTCTCATGCAGTGTAAGGGTTTTACATGCACGCTTTAAAGACATAACGTATTGACTGAAATACAGACAAAATAGTGTATGTAACACAGCCCAGTTTGCACGGCAATACAAAACAAGTTTATTACACAAAAGCGAAGGAACTCAACTACAGGAAGACTGAAGAGTTCCCAACTCCCTCACAGGTTATGTAAGCAGGCAAGGAAAAGCGAGGGATTCCCCGCTGTCACACATAAGCAAGGGTATCCCCACAATACAATGGCAACACAAGAAGGTGGTGGTGTAAAATTCTCAAATATAGATAATTCTAAACGAAGCCGGCAGTTAACGATAGTAGTGACACCTACCTGGCAGCGGACGAAACGAGAATTATAGATTTGTATACCTGGAAAGAATGGTTAATGTTTGTACCAGGTCTAAAATGGTGTAGTGGGCTGCACACTAGTCTGGAGAACTAGAAGTCCACGGTTCGATTCCTGGTTCAGGCATTAATTTTTCTTTTCACAATATCATTATAATATTATAAGAAGGTAAAACGATATAATGCAGAAAGCGTCATATGCAAAATGGTCATTAATACTGTAATTAGAACGTGCTTAAGAATAATTTTCCGTCTTACTGAGGTAAAAAATTAACTATCGGTACTTTAAAGATCATTCCGTTTCCGCGTTATGAAGGTTTTCGGCTTATGCAGGACGATTTTGCATATAAAATCATACCGTTCTGGATTTTTTTTCGTCTCTACAGGTTTCCTTCTTATAAATTTTCCTGCTAAGACAGGTTTTACTGTGTTACACCTATCAGATATCACTAATATCTAAGAAAATATGCTAAAACTTGTTTTATTCAATGCCACCACGTTGTCATTTAGATATTCTGGTACTGTCTCGTTGCATGGCGTTACTGTAACCCACTTCTGAGGTTGGAGGCGCCTCGAAGGCAGAGTTACGCTACCCCGATGATATATGATAGGTCAAGATGATAATGATGCGCCAGGTGAGGTCTTAATTCTAAACTTAATGAATATGTTAATGATAGCCAGATGATGTTCGGAGACCATTTGGACCTTAAAGTTTCCCGACATTTGTCTTCCAGGTGAGGAAAAACCCCGAAAAAAAACATCAACCAGAAAACTTGTCCCGACCGGGGATCGAACCCGGGCCCGCTGCGTGACAAGGCAGCACACTATCTCGATACCACAGCGCTGGACAGATATATAAATCAGTAATCAGACCACTTTGTACATATACAGTAGTAACTAGACCAGAAACAAATGATACTCGACGCCTACTAGAACCATGTGACATTTAAATTCTGCGAACAATAGAAAATATAACATTTAGAGATCACATTAGAAGTGATAAGATAAGAGAAAATTTACAAATGGAACAAATTTCAAATTGGATAAATAAATGAAGGATAGAATGTAATGAACATATAAATAAAACGTCAAGTAACAGGGTAGTTAAAATAGCTCGGGATAAATTCCCAACTGGGAAAATAAATATTCAATGACCGAAGAAAATATGAAAATATACAATTGAGGCAATACATTGAATAGGAACAGACACCTTGTCTACATTGGATGAAAGAAGACTATTACACCAAATTACACATTGCTACAATATTTATGCACATTAGGAATTGCCCTATATGATATTTTAGGCGATTTTTTCCTTGCTTCGGGAATAACTCCCAACTCACTGTGTCTGGTGAAATCATATTTGTTAGCTCCAGAACTTCAAGCTCATATTACACTGAGCAACAAAAAATAAACTTTTTTTTTGTCTCAGAAAGAAACATATGTGATTCTGATAGTATTTTTTCTCCTGAATTCAAATATGATATCGGTTTTTCTCCGTCACGCAAGGTTTCCGAGAGACATGAATTTATAATTTCAAACATTTTAATATTTTCTAGATTCGTAATTACACAATATTCAAATATTTGGACTCACCTAGAAAGTGCTATATTTCGCCTGTGGAGCATCCCTCTTGATGGTCCAACAATAATCGGCCAGCATAATAGGATTTCATTTGTCTTGATATCTCTTTTCCATAGCTGAAATCTCCTGATGAAAGTGTTCCCCGTTTTATTTTACAGTGGACAAATGGACGAAAAAAGTTTATTAAACATAATTATTTAAATCCATTAATTTAAATTGAAATAAAAAAAACTGTGGGTGATGGAAAAATTCCGAATACATATTCGAAAACACGATAAAAAAAACTGCATTAAGTACAATCATGTTGATCAGTGTTATTTTTCTTTTCGTTTCTAACAGCAAACTTTATATGGTAACATCAATTAAAAGGTAAAAACTTGACTGAGACGGAAGGTATCATATGTTATACCTTGCATAAAACATCCTTAAATGAGTCCCCTAAAAATAAAACTTTCTTCAAAATGTACGTGATTTTGACCTCAATAAACCCATTAAACCTGAAAATAAAATAATTGACATAAATCCTCAGAAAATATTATTTGGCTCCCTAAAGACCTTTTAAGCATAAAAAGGAGTATACGGTATATCTTGTTGAAGTTTCTTTGGGACTGAAGAGAAAAATGTTTATTCAATTCTTCTTTTAAAATCTTATAAAGGAAAATTATTTCATGTCACCTGGAAAACTATTTAATGATGTAGTAGTTGTAATAATAGCAGTAATAATAGTTATTATTTTTACAATTTATGGTCTTAATTCTACCAGAATAAACTTCATTATTAAATCTCCGGTGCTAATATGTACCCTAATACATTGCGTTGTATAGGGTTAAATTGCTGGAATTTCGAATCAAGATCGTAATTGTATCTCAAATTACTACATTCTGAACGATATAAATGTTTAGTGTTTTGTGTCAAATTACATAAAAAGCTAAGTATTTCTATGTCCACCACTGTGGTTTCGGGATGTCATCGTATTTGTGCCTCAAATTACTACGTCCTAAACAATTTACATTTGTGGTGTATTGTGTCAAATTAGGCCTACATAAAAGCTAATTATTTATACATCTACAGCTATGATTTCGGGATAATATCGTTACCTCGGACGCAGCGACCCAGTTTGATCCCTGATCGGGATACTTTCGTGAAACTTTTTTTATTTAAAATTGTAGACTTTCACGGCAGGTATTTTGATTCATGTATTTTATGTCTTTCGGGCTAAATGGCTGTGGTCTGGTTTTATTAACACTCGACATTTCGTCTACTACTGCGGTAGACATCCTCAGGAGATTCTGCGTGTTCTTTGAACTCTTAACTCTACAAATGTTGGCTGTTTTTTATTTTCCTCGCCTGTGAAATTTCAAAGAATCTTTAAGGGTCAAAAAAGTCCCCGAACACAATTTAGTCATCGTAATCCACACTATCATACTTAAATTGTTTAGTATGAATGTATGCAAGCGGTTATCCGCTCGCCTCTCACTGTTGGGGTCCCGAGATCGAATCTCCATCACTCCATGTGGGTTTCGTGGTGGACAAAACGGAGCTTGGGCAGGTTTTTCTCGCGGTTTCCCCCGTTTTCCACTGTCACACATTTAATTCCACCATTTCTCCATACTCATCTCATCCAATTCGTTTAATTTCGTTCATCCGCCCTTGAGACCGTGCGTCACAGATGGGCGACCGACACCCTTGTAGTTCACAGATCTCTATAAATATAGGGGCTTCATCTCATCTCATTCCTCGACCCAACATTAAATTGGACACGAGTTGAGGTAATTTATCATTTATTTATTACTATTTATTTATTTATTACTATACTTGCTCACTGGCACTATTGAACCCGTAAGTTCATGGCCGCGCAGACATAAGCTCCATATATCCCTATTCTGAGCTAATGCTTTCCAATCATTCCCTGTATAATCTACTTCCCTCAAATCATAGTTAATGTTATTCTCCCACCTCATTCTTGGTCTACCAACTGGGCATTTTCCCTCTGGCTTTCCTACAAGAAGCTTATTTATTACTATTTATTTATTTGTTATTACTAGTGTTATTTACTAATGAATGTATGAGTGATTGTTATGTCTTGTCTTACATTTTTGTGCTGGCTATGGTGATCCTGGCATTCAGCTGATCACTCATCCAGGAAGGCCCTGCCATATCCTTCTATTCTAGTCCTTATGTGGTCGAAAAGCAGAGTTAAAAATAATCTTCTGATGTCCCTATAAGCCCCGAGAGTCATGAGGCACGTAAAAATACCTATAAACGGAGAGATTAAACTAAGGGAAAGAAAATAAAACATATTTTTATGAATAAAATGCTGAGGGGGACAAGGTATCATTCGTATTTAGTTATTAATCTTAGCCTCTCTTAAACATTTCAAGCATCCAAACATGTACCAGACTGAATTTACAACAGCAATCTAAAGTTCAACTGCAAGGTACCTTCTTCAGCAAAACACTTTCATTTCGTAGAGTGCAGGTTGCGGTTTCCAATTGAATGGAGGGCCCCACCTTTAATTTAGCATAACAAACTGCTTCCATTGTGCTGCAGCACACGTTACTGATTGATTTCATTGCTTCACATTACAGTTCCTGACATTTTCCAAACCCAGAAAAGAGCAAAGACAGCATTCCGAACGTTACCTGAACTCTCGTATCAAGTGACCACATCGCGTTTGTTCTACTTTCCAAGTAAACAACGACAAAGAAAGAACTAAGAAATAGAAGACTCGCAGGGGTTTCCATCATCGGACAACTGAGGTTAGCTTAAATTTCATGGGCTGCTCAATTCATCTATAATATCAAGGGAAGTAATCTAACTCGAATACTCAAATTGGATTTTAAGGAAGATTAAAGGAACGGATTTTTGTACTAAAAGGTAAGATTGCAACAAAGTAGGTTAATAATGAGTAGTAATAAATATTTCTGTAATTAAGTTGGCCACAGGAATGAGATCATTAAGAAATTAAACATAGGCTGAATTCTGGAAATGTGGGCTATTATGCATTACAGAGACTCTTGACGCCCAAACTCCTTTCAAAAAACGTTAAACTGAAAATATATAAAACTATTAGTCTACCAGTTATATTATATGGGTGCGAACATGGACTCTTACTCTAAGGGAGGAAAGAAGATGATGAGTATTTGAGAATAAAATTCTTAGGAAAATTTTTGGACCAGAGAGAGATGAACAGACAGGTGAATGGAGAAGACTACATAACAGTGAACTACATGGTCTTTATAGGAAGCCAGATATAATAAGAACAGTTAAGTCTCGTAGACTGCGATGGACAGGACATGTGGCACGAATGGGGAATGATAGACATGCATGGAAGCTTCTTGTAGGAAAACTAGAGGGAAAGCGCCCAGTTGGTAGACCAAGAATGAGATGGAAGAATAACATTAACTATAATTTGAGGGAAACAGATTATATAGGGATGATTGGGAAACATTGGCTCAGGATAGGGATGTATGGAGAGCTTATGTCCGCGCGGCCATGAACCTACGGGTTCGATAGTGCCAGTGAGTGAGTGAGTTAGTTCTAAAATAAATATTTTCTTCTTATGAAGATCACAAAAGCTTTAATGCGACACTCAAAGTCATCTTCAAAATATATTCTTGTTGCTGTTGACTTTACACAGATGACAAAGAAAATGTAAATTTTATCATCATTGTAAACTATTATTTTACCTTTCCAAATGCATTACTGATAAATTGTTACATATATCATAAATGAAGCATAGGAAACTGGATATAAGTTGACTGTAAAATATAAACATCAATGGACAACAAACGCGTTGATAAAATATCCCAAAGTAACTGAAATAGACTCTATAATGCCTAGCGACAATGTTGAGCTATAGCCTTTCCCCTGTCAGGAGCTACTAGATCAAGTTAATTTAGTTTCGCTTATTTGCCCATAGATGTCATGAATAGCATGCGGTCAACATACCGACTCAATGAAACATCTAGCAGGCAACTAAGGTACAATATTACTAGGACATTGAGGTCGGTAAATTGCAAGTGCAAACTAAGTGGGTCAAAATGTGACCGATATCATTTATTGTGGTGCAAAATGAAACTAAACTCACTTACAGACCTCTGTAAAACTTAGGTCGGTATTCAAGAACCAAGCTCTCTAGGCCAAGTCATCTCGCTCGTCCGTAAGCTGAAGCTCTCATCTTTCAATGTGTTCCCGGAAACTTTTTTAATACATATCTTGTTAACACATGATGTGGAATAGAGTGAGCCAATTAGAGTAGGTTCTGCATGGCCCACATAATTAACCACGGAGAGACGGGCTGAGAGTTGCTCTTCGCGGAAAGTTTGGTTCTTGAATACCGGCCTTACGTTAGAGTGAACAAAAATATGAACATTGTGCGATATCATATTTACTACGAGTATTATTATTATTATTATTATTATTATTATTATTATTATTATTATTATTATTATTATTATTATTATTATTATTATTATGTCCATTCTAGATTTTCCAGCTGATCTTCTTAAAACATCCATTTCCGCCTAAATTTGTTATGGAATCCCAATAGAAAGGGGGAAAAGAGGAAAACCGAAGAAAACTTGGATAGAAGGGGTACAAACAGCTATGAATGTCAGAGGATTGGAGGAAGATCAATGAATGGACAGAGAGGAATGGCGTTTTGTTTCCGGAAGACGGCGGCAGCTGCCATGATACAGGATTATTATTATTATCATCATGTCCACCGCTGTGGTCTCGAAGTAGCGTGCTGACTTGTCACGCAGCGGGCCCGATTCCCGATCGGGACAGGCTCCTGGGTGAGGGTTTTTCGGGGTTTTTCCTCACCTGTAAGACAAATGTTAGGAAGCTTAGGGCCCAATGGTTCCCGAAAATCATCAACATCCTTATCATTATCATGACCATCCTTCACCGGTGTGGAAAGCAATGGGAAGCTACCACACCTATAATTCCCTAGTAAAGCTGCAAAGCATAGCATGGAAATGCTATGATTGCAGTAAAGATCTGTCCTCGGGCAGAATTACTATGGATGGATCATGATCATCATCTTCACAGATTGAACTGCAAAAAGTTCGTTCCGGTCTCATGCAGAACACACACACACACACATATATATATATATATATATATATATATATATATATATATATATCGTGTTCATGGCCGTCCCACACATCTATACCCCTCTGACTTATATGCGAATAGCAGTTTTCTTATACGTTCTTGATCCATCCTTTGAATGTGGTCGAAATAATTTTGTTGTATTATTTGATTCTGTCTGTTAAGCTGAATATGTCTGGCTTATTCCTAATAAATTTGTTTCTGTAATATATATATATCCAGCTAGTAAAATTCATATCAAATACCGTTGAGGTGAAGTCATATAATGAAAGTTAAAAATTAAATTGTACCTGTTGGTAGGTGCCGTCGTCCTCAACTTTGTTAAAATATTGTATAATGTTATTTTATATACAAAATTTTAACAAAGTTGATGACGACGGAACCTTACAATTTAATGTTTAACTTCCATCATATATACCCCATTTTTGCATATTCTATTTTCTTTATTTGATTTTTAGTCGAAGTCCAATTTTCGGAGCTATATAACAACACAGGGACAGCCATAACCTTATAAAATATATTATTATTATTATTCATAATTTATTATTACTAACATTTTTATTGAAGTGATTTTGTGTGAGAAAAATATAAGGAACGTGTGTATTTAATTAATAACTGTTTATGAGTTCGTTTACTATCAAACTTGTTAAATTCCTATCATAGAACTTTTACTAGACTCTAATAAAACTATAAGAAAACACTCGAGCTTTGTTATATAGCTGCAATACGGCTTTCACTTCGGTATTTACGACGTGTTGTAACAAAAAGAAAGGAAACTATTATACACGTTAAATTACGTGTAAAAGATGGAGAAAAAATACGTGGGAAAACAGAAAAAGAAAGGAAAAGTATAATACCTAAGACAATAAGAAAAATAAAAGTTCGAACAAGAAAATATACATTGCTTTCTGCTAATGGAAACCAATTAACTGTATCATTCAAAACTATGCCAAAATTAAAATAAACAACCAAAGTTATTCAGCAAAATGAACATGAAAACAAGCCGAAATTAAGTGAAAAAAACTAAAACAAAATCATTACATATATATATATATATATAAAGTTTTAGTTATTTCTTGAGACTGGTAATACTTTTTTTTTGTAGTTATACAGGCCCATATATATATATATATATATATATATATGATATGAAAAGAAAAATTAATGCTTGAGTCGGAATTTAAACCCGAGTCTCTAAACTCTGTACGTAACCAACTAAACTACTCAAATATTCCAACTCAAACATACAGTTTTCTTATATATGTAGTATTCTTAATTCACACAAGAGATAGCGGTAAGTCGTTCCAACTGACATCTAGTGGCCAACATAACAGTCAAGCAAAATTTGCAAGAGAATATTTACTTTATAGCAGTAACGCTTGTATATTTAGATGTTATAACATATTGTTTACATTTGGCAATGAAGGCAAATATATATATATATATATACCAGTCAAGAAGTAACTAAAACTTTCGCCATTGCTGGTATACAATTGGAAAACAAATACATGAAGGTATTGTCATAATTAGACAGCGTTATGCATCAACCGGCTATGCGTCATTATGTTCAACTGGTACCAGTTGAAATGCAGAAGATGAAACATTGTTTTGAAGGCCTTCATATTTTAACTACTCGAAGTTTTATAACAGAACTTTATATTAGCTGAGAACGATTGATTTATCAAGTACTAATTTTATATTTCAACATTTTAAAAATGGTCAATATGATTATTTTTCCATAAGTTTTAATGTCACATTTTATTATGTTAGTTTAACATATTAATTACAGGGATATTAATTGTTTTAGTATTTTTTAGAGAAACATACCTGCTGAACTTTGTGAAACCCTGAGCTGAACTCTGTGTTAGTTAGAAAGAACAGTTGCACTACATAAAGTCTAATTTGTCCACCTCGTGTAACATCACCTTTATACAGGCATCAAGGATAAGTTCTAAATTGGAATGCAAGGCAAGTAAGCTAAGTCACTTGGTATTCTGAAGGCGGCGTCGGGATGCTATCGACGCCGAAATGGAAACGGTTAGGAGGACACGTCGGATTTCCATATATATCAAGAGCACCGGCACATGAGAATAAACGACTATACTTTCATTTAAAATGGCACAATCTTGCGTCTTTAATAGCAAGGGACAACCGACTCTATTTTACATATTCCCAACCGACTTTCTCCGCAATTTCTCTGCTCCACAAGACCAAGCACAAGTCACATAACCTCAGTGTTTCAACAAAGTCCTTCATCCTCCATTCCAAGGTGCTACTGGTCCAGAACTACATGGTGTATCAGCACTGGTCAATCAAAGTGGTGTTGTCTCCAGTCCCTATAAAGGTGACATGTCGTCAGCACGTCGGGTCCCACAGAATTATGATAACTTATGACAAGACTTCTTTATGTCAAAAATAATAATCTATAACACAATAGTAATTTCAGACTTGTAGTGCACTAGTGGACATGCACACACTATTGAGTAACACTACGAAATTGGGACTGGAAGTAAATATCAATAAAACTAAATATATGGTCATATTTATAATATATATATATATATATATATATATATATATAATGATAATGGACAGCTGGTGACACATGAGGAAATTTGAGGAAGTGGCTCAATTCAAATACCTAGGAACAATAATCACAAATAGGAATGAGATGCACAAAGAAATTAAACATAGGCTCAATTCTGGAAATGCGTGCTATTATGCATTGCAGAGACTCTTGATTTCCCAACTTACTTACTTACTTACTTACTCACTCGAGATCCCTGACCCAATTCATATTCAATTACTGGATCAGGATATTTCGAAAAATGAAGTGGTTTCTTCCATTAAATGTTTAAAGAATGGTAAAGCACCTGGAATTGATGGAATACCAGGGGAATTCTTGAAAAATATGATATCATCCAATAAATTATTAGACGTTTTGAAAACTGCGTTCAACAAACTTTTTAATGGAGGAGATTATCCGGAAGCCTGGGCGACAGGTGTCATCCAACCGCTATACAAAGGGAAAGGTGGGGCACAGATACCAGAAAGTTATAGGGGAATTTGTCTCTTGTCAGTGTTCGGAAAAATATATTGTAAAGTACTTTACGAACGAATCAGACAATGGGCTAAAGAGAACAATAGGCTCTCAAAATATCAGGCAGGTTTTAGAGAAGGGTACTCCACGGTGGACAACCTATTTGTTCTGAGAACATTAATTGACGACAATCTGAAAATGAAGGGGGGTAAATTATTTTGTGCATTAATTGATTTTAAGATGGCATTTGATACTGTGGACCGAAGCGTACTTTGGGAAAAATTAAATCGGAAAGGATTGTCTCGTAAAATGATACATGCTTTAATGTCAATTTATAAATATGTTAAATTTTGTATAAAAGTAGACCAAGGGCACATTACAGAGAGCAGCGAAGCCAATCGGGGAGTGAGACAAGGTTGCATTTTATCACCAATGCTATTTAATCTATTCGTTGATGATATTGTAGACGTAATGCTAGAAGGAGAAATTGAGGCTCCGGAGATAGGAAATGTTAGAATCCCAGTCCTGTTGTATGCAGATGATTTAATTATCTGTTCCAAGACAATCAAGGGATTGCAAAGAGGTCTTGACCTACTGGAAATATACTGTAGGAATTGGGGATTGACTGTAAATGCTAGTAAGACAAAAACAATGACATTTAAAAATGGGACGGTTTATGGTAGAACAGAGGAATGGAAATACAGAGATCAAGTTCTTCAAAACGTGAAACATTTTGAATATCTTGGTACGACGTTGAAAATGAACGGAAAGTGGAAAAAACACATTGATATAGCATTATTTAAAGGGAGGGGACAACTTAACAGTGTACTCGGTATTCTGGGTCGAGTGCCTGATATTCCAGTCAGCACATTAGAAAAAATGTATGGAGCTATGGTCAGGCCAGTCATGCACTATAGTAGTGAGATTTGGGGTTTCCAAAGAACGGAAATACTAAATAAGGTATATACGCATTTTCTAAAGTATATTACAGGACTTAGTAAGGCCGTTTCTAACTGTGGAATTTTATATGAATTCGGGTCATTCCAGGACGATATTAACTGTAAAATTCGTGTACTCAAATACTGGTTGCGAGTAATCCAAGGTGAACAAACAATGCTTAGAGCAATTTGCTACGACCACCAAATTAAAAACATAGATGTTAAATTTTGGGCAGACGAGGTTAGGAGAGAACTCCAAAAGATTGGGATGGGCTGGATATGGGAAAAAGGGACTGAAAATCGCAAGAACGTGTGGAGAAAAATAAGGAGGAGGTACTTAGATGTAAACCAACAAGATACCTTCGCCGAATGTACAGGAAAACGCTCACTGTGTTTACAAAGAGACCTAAAACACGTCTGGGGAAAAGAATCGTATATACTCAACCTAGGATTTAAGGAGAGATCAGGGCTTGCTTGGTTTAGGCTAGGGGCATGGAAATTTCTAAAAATTAGCGACGATCACGATATGCGAATATGTCCAATGTGCGGGAACTTTGAAGATGAGATACATATATTAGGAAAATGTAATGATTTAGAATATTGGAGACGTCAGTTATTACCGGAAAGATTTCTAAATTCAAATCGGGAAAGATTGGCATGCTACGAGTTATTGGTAAATCCAGAAAATTGGATAAACCTCGGTAAATTTCTGGACAAAACGCGAAAAATAAGGACAACACTCATTCATGAATAAATATATGTTATCAAAATGCAATACCATTAATTATTAACAATTATATATAAATTAATTAGTGTATAATGCTGTTGTGTTATTATTTAATTGTAATATTAATGTGTTTTCTTTATGTAATTGTAATGTTAATGTTTTTTTTAGTGTATAATGCTATTGTGTTATTACTTAATTGTAATATTATTGTGTTTTCTTTATGTAATTGTAAGGTTAATGTTTTTAGTGTATAATGCTATTGTAATATTATTATTGTGTTTTCTTTATGTAATTGTAATGTTATTGCTATTGTGTTATTACTTAATTGTAATATTATTGTGTTTTCTTTATGTAATTGTAATGTTAATGTTTTTAGTGTATAATGCTATTGTGTTATTATTTAATGGTAATATTTTTATTTTGTTTTCTTTATGTAATTGTAATGTTATTGCTGTTTTTGTTTATTTTTCTTTACACTAGTACCAATTATTACTTTATTGTAACGGACTGTCAACAGCACGTACGGCTTACTGCCCGTGCGACCCATATTTGTAAATAATATTGTAAATATCTTACTTTTTGTCTAATAAAGTCCTACTACTACTACTACTTACTCACTGGCACTATCGAACACATAGGTTCATGGCCGCGCGGACATAAGCTCTCCATATACCCCTATCCTGAGCTAATGCTTTCCAATCATTCCCTGTATAATCTACTTCCCTCAAATCATAGTTAATGTTATTCTCCCACCTCATTCTTGGTCTGCCAACTGGGCGTTTTCCCTCTGGCTTTCCTACAAGAAGCTTCCATGCATGTCTTTCATTCCCCATACGTGCAACATGTCCTGCACATCGCAGTCTACGAGACTTAACTGTTCTTATTATATCTGGCTTCCTATAAAGACCATGTAGTTCATTGTTATGTAGTCTTCTCCATTCACTTGTCTCTTCATCTCTCTTTGGTCCTAACATTTTCCTAAGTACTTTATTCTCAAATACTTGTAATCTCCTTTCCTCCCTTAAAGTAAGAGTCCATGTTTCGCATCCATATAATATAACTGGTAGAATAATAGTTTTATATATATTCAGTTTGACGTTTTTTGAAAGGAGTTGGGACAAGAGTCTCTGCAATGCATAATAACACGCATTTCCAGAATTGAACCTATGTTTAATTTCTTTGTGCATCTCATTCCTATTTGTGATTTTCCCAACTCCTTTACAAAAAACGTTGAACTGAAAATATATAAAACTATTATTCTATAGTTATATTATACGGCTCGAAACATGAACTCTTACTTTAAGGGAATATATGTGTAATTATTATAATATCTATAAAGGTTGCGGTTGGCTTCAAGGAGATTACAAGTATTTGAATAAAATTTCTTAGGAAATTTTTTGGACCAAAGAGAGATGAACAGACAGATGAATTGAGAAAACTACATAACAGTGAACTACATGGTCTTTATAGGAAGCCAAATATAATAAGAACAGTTAAGTCTCGTAGACTTAGATGGGCAGGACATGTGGCACGAATGGGAAATGAACGACGTACATGGAAGCTTCTTGTAGGAAAATCAGAGATAAAACGCCCAGTTGGTAGACCAAGAATGAGAAGGGAGAATAACATTAACTATGATTTGAGGGAAGTACAGGGGAAGATTGGAAAATATTAGCACAGGAGAGGGATGTATGGAGAGTTTAAGTCCGCGCGGGCATGAATTTACGGGTTCGATAGTGCCAGTGAGTTAGTTAATTAGTGGACTAGTGGTTATGCTCTTTACTTCTGGTACCGAGGTTCGCGTGTTCAAACCCGGCCGGGGTCGATGATTTCTTTTTAGGACGGAAACATCCAAAGAGCGAGTCCTCCAGGAGGGACTTTAAGTTATGGATTCCGAGACTGAAGATTTTCAGTCTCGTAAAAGATCCTTAAGCCTGAATAAAGAGGCCTCTAAGCAAAATTTACCGACATCAGCGTCCTAGTAATACCTTAGTTGCCTGTTAGATGTCTCATTGGGTCGGTGTGTTGACCGCATGACATCTATGAGCAAATCAGGTAACTAAAATTAACTTGGTCTAGTAACTCCTTACAAAGGAGAGGCTATGACTCAACAATGGGCTACATCAATATAGATAAATTATATATAGATGAAAGCTACTGATAAATATTTTGAAATGGAAAAATAGTGCATAAACATTAAATAAATTTAATAATATAATTAAACACTTATTTTTAGAAATAACATCATTATCATCATCATCATCTTCAAGGTATGGGCCTGTTGGCCCCTTCCGCTCCCCGGTGCACTACATGCGGCAGGCGCAGGTCGTGCTTCCAACGACGTTTTGGTCTTCCTACATTTCTTCGGCCTAGAGGCCTATAATGAAGCAATTGTTTTGATAAACGATTATTTGGCATTCTTTGTATTTGTTCAAACCAATTACGTTTATTTGTGTGTATTTTCTCGTTTATATTATAGATTTGTAGTTCATCTCTGATATCTTGACTTCTCCTTTGATCTCTTAGAGATACACCTGCAACTGATCTGAGAAATCTCATTTCTATTGTCTCAATTTTATTTTTATCAGAGATCGTTAAAGGCCAAGTCTCAGACCCGTATGTTAATGTTGGAACGGCTACTGTTTTGTAAAATTTTAATTGAGTTTCCCTTGTGGCCTTATTTCTCAAATATCTTCTTATTGAACCACATTTAGAAATAACATTCAAATAATTTCAATTTATTTATTATCTACGAAGAACTATAGGAACATTTTAAATTCTGATTAACGTTACATATACACGTAGGACTAAATAGCAAGCATTTATTTAGAATATATATTGACCAAGAGATAAATAGCCTATTGAAACAAAATGGAATCTTGATTAAATATTTAATGATATTTTCTGTCTTAATATCGTTAGAAAAATCAATGCTCTAATACTTCCCCTCAGATCTTCAATACAAAACTTATAATTCAATATTTTATTGATTCGATGAAAATGCATTTTATTAAAATAAACAATAATGAGTATTTACGCTTGAATCCAAATAATCTACACACTTATTTGGCAACGTCGCATCGTTCGAAACTTTCTTACAGGACAAACAAATTTATGCAATATTCAAAATTAGATTTATCTAAGTGGCGATGTCCAAAAAATATTAGGCGAAACATTCACATTAACAAACACAGAAATATTATCAGAACTTAGGATTGAAAAAAATGAAATTATAGAAACAAATGGAGAGTAAACAATGGAAGAACGACTAGAGAAAGGTGTCCAATTTAATATAAAAATACCTCCCAGTTACGTATGAAACGAAGCTAAGACCGACCATTTACAAAAGTGCTGGATTTATAATGAGATTGGAAATCGTCATTAGACCTTTATCCTTTAGCTGCTTGATGATGACCATGCTTAAGAAATTCTCAAGGAAAAAAAAGACCATTAAAAAATTAGCTCAATTCTTTAAAGCGCACTAAGACACTATATTAAAGTATGCTATTTTAATATAATTGTCGTAATAGAAACCTAGGCTAAAATTAACTCTTAGGAAAGGAAGTAAATCCGTGGATTCTGTCCCATAAATTAATGGCACGTACCAAATATTCAAACCTGAAATAAGAGCATTTGAGTAAAATTTGTCGGCCATTTCTAATATCCCGCAGGACATGTTGCGCGTATGGGGAATGAAAGACGTGCATGGAAGCTTCTTGTAGGAAAGCCAGAGGGAAAATGCTCAGTTGGTAGACCAAGAATGAGGTGGGAGAATAACATTAACTATGATTTGCGGGAAATAGATTATAGGGGAAATGATTGGAAAGCATTAGCTCAGGATAGGGGTGTATGGAGAGCTTATGTCCGCGCGGCCATGAACCTGTGGGTTCGATAGTGCCAGTGAGTAAGTAAATAAGTAATATCCCGGGAAAAAATAAAAATAATATCTACCTAACTACCTTCCCTTTTTTTACCGTCCCTCAGAGGTTACAAAACAGACATTTGCGATACCAATACATCTAATGCATAGAAGTTGAGAAATAATACATAATATTTTTGTCGTGATATGTGAATGATTCCCATAAAAACATTAAGTTGTAAACTTATCCTGTTTTGTTTTTCATTCTAAATTATATTAAACAGATGTATATCAATTTCCGAATATATATGTGGATACTACTTTCAAATTATTGACATATGGGCTACATGCTTCATTTGCATTTAACATTCAATTTCTACATTATCCAAGCATTTCGCTCTGCTCAGAGGATTTTTTTTCAAAGAGGTCTATTACACTGATACGTTTAAGCCATTCTCGTCTCCGATCCCTGTACGTGACTTGGATCATAAATTTAGTCAAGTTCACTAAACCATTAGAAAAAAATGAACTCTCTTCACGAACACTGGAGGAAAGCAGACTTGTGAAGTTATCAAATTTGGCTAAAAAAAGTTGTAAGTAAAAACTTAATTTATACAACGGTTTACTTTTTAGCATCGACTAATAATTTGCATTACATTTCACACACAGAAGTATCAGGATTTTGATTCCTCGAAATCTCTATGACAAAGATTTTTACAAATAGGCCTATTGATATTAAATGTGAGGGATCTGATTTTTTAATTATTACGTATATAACGCTTTAATACTAATGATATTTTTTCTCTATTATAAATTAAATTGAAAGGTTATTCAAGGGATAATATTTATTTTTTTATTTATGGGTTTATATAGGGCTAAAACTAAATATATGGTCACACGTAAAAATACATTATATAATGGAAATGGACAGCGAATAACAAATGAGGGAAATTTTGAGGAAGTGGCTTAATTCAAATACCTAGGAACAATAACCACAAATAGGAATGAGATGCACAAAGAAATTAAACATAGGCTCAATTCTGGAAATGCATGCTATTTTGCATTGCAGAAACTCTTGATGTCCCAACTCCTTTCAAAAAACGTTAAACTGAAAATATATAAAACTATTATTCTACCCGTTATATTATATGGGTGCGAAACATTGACTCTTATTACTTTAAGGGAGGAAAGGAGATTACAAGTATTTGAGAATAAAGTACTTAGGACAATTTTTGGACCAAAGAGAGATGAACAGGTGAATGGAGAAGACCACATACCAATGAACTACATGGTCTTTATAGGAAGCCAGATATAATAAGAACAGTTAAGTCTCGTAGATTGCGATGGGCAGGACATGTTTGCACGTATGGGGAATGAAAAACTTGCATGGAGGCGTCTTGTAGGAAAGCCAGAGGGAAAACGCCCAGTTGGTAGACCAAGAATGAGGTGGGAGAATAACATTAACTATGATTTGAGGGAAGTAGATTATACAGGGAATGATTGGAAAGGATTAGGTCAGGATAGGGATGTATGGAGAGCTTATTTCCGCGCGGCCATGAACCTATGGGTTCGATAGTGCCAGTGAGTAAGTAAGTATATAGGGCCTAGCTATTGAGTAATTTCAAAATCGTGAGAAAATCAGCTATAATGGCTGGGGACCTGACATGTTGGCCACATGTCACCCCTACACTGTCTGGATGATCATCTTCCTCTGTGATTAACACTTGTGGATGTAAAGCCAGCAGACGGATGGTAGGCCAAGGGCCTTCTAGGTCTGTCGCGCAAATAGAGTTTTGAAATCACATATGGAAACGGAACAACCAAATTGAACTCTGTATGTGAAAAAAGCACTTTTCAACAGAAATTAAAATTTATAATCAGTATTGACTGATGATTGTTGTGATCAAGAAATTATGTAGGCCTACCTTCCCTCAAGAATCCACTCCCCCAATTTACATTTAATAGATTTAAACTATCCCCAAGAATATCAAAATTTCCCGTGCATCGTACACTAAAACGTAATTATAGAGGAAATGTAAGCTAAATCAAGCTTGGGTTCATACCCCATTTATAGCGGAAGAGCCTCTTCTCTAATATCTAATAATTCAACAAAATCCTTTTTAATACTACCCTGAGGGTAGCGGGTTCAATACCGGGAGAAGTAGATGGATTTTTAAGATGGAAAAATCCAAGGGTCAAGTCCTTTTGGAGAGATTTTATCCCGTGGGTCCTGTGTCTGAAGATTTTCAGTGTCGTAAAAGAACCGCAAGCCTGAATAAAAAGGCATCTGTGCAAAATTCATCCATCCAATAATATC
Source organism: Diploptera punctata (assembly GCA_030220185.1). NCBI lineage: Eukaryota > Metazoa > Arthropoda > Insecta > Blattodea > Blaberidae > Diploptera > Diploptera punctata. Next base: position 1,155,027 of record JASPKZ010010272.1, read on the forward strand.
TTAAAATACCTACTATTGAGGCGATATGCTAATCACGTGACACTCGTTGACATCTGTAGTGTAACTAAATAAGCTAGGTTAACAATTTAGAATTATAATATAAAATTATACACCTTTTAGGTCCGTCTCCAGAACCGTTGAAACATGAAGTTATTGTAGGCCTTTCGGGACCAGTCCCATCATCAGCAGAAAGTCCAAGCCAATGGTTGCAGACGTACTTTCTACTGATGATGGGACCAGTCCCGAAAAGCCTACAGGAACTTCATGTTTCAACTGTTGAGGAGATGGAACTAAAAGGTATGTAATTTTATATTAAATCCTAAATTGTGAATAACACCTCAACGGAGTTTAATGACTCTTAATAATGATAGCTTGGTTAAGAAACTCCCACTTGGGAGCACTCGTGTCCCCAAGCGGGACACACACATACATATGTATGTATATGAAACCCTTGCACACGTCTTTGGGCTTGTCCATTTGGAGAATCACTGAGAAACATTCGGTACTACACTGTTCCAAACATGATGGAAGAATCCTTGCGAGATTATGGATACACAGTTTATGAGGAAGTTCATGGTGTGGCTCTAATGGGAGTAATAGACGAATAGATACTATTGCATTTAGACTATCTTCCAAAATTGGTATGATATTAGATCCCATAATCCGTTTTGAGACTCATAGAATATACTTCAATTACAATTTAAAATGTTTTAATGTATTTACAAAATGTATTTCATCAATTTCCAAAATTAATTGTCTGTATCACTTTGTCCTCGTGACAATAATGAGGAAGGTTTTATGTAATAAAAAACGCGCGCGCGCGCGCACACACACACACACACACACACGCGCACGCGCACGGCTGCACACACACACACACACACACACACACACATACATACATACATACATACATACATACATACATACATACATACATACATACATACATACATACATCCATACATACATACATACATACATACATACATACATACATACATACATACATACATACATACATACATACATACACACATACATACATACATACATACATACATAGGTCTACATACATTGACTGATCAAATAAAGTGTGTTAAGAAATACCAGAATTATAATTAAATGCACTTAGTATCATTGTAATTTGTATGAAGCTAACGTTAGAATTACTTACTTACTTACTTATTAACTGGCATATTGAACCCGTACGTTCATGAACGCGCGGACATAAGCTCTCCACACATCCCGATCCTGAGCAAATACTTTCTAATCATTCTTTGTATAATCTACTTCCCTCAAATCATAGTTAATGCTATTCTCCCACCTCATTCTTGGTCTACCAACTGGGCGTTTTCCCTCCGGTTTTCCTACAAGAAGCTTCCATGCACGTCTTTCATTCCCCATACGTGCCACATGTCCTGCCCATCGCAGTCTACGAGACCTAATTGTTCTTATTATATCTAGCTTCCTATAAAGACCATGTAGTTCATTGTCAATTAGTCTTCTCCATTCACCTGTCTGTTCATCTCTCATTGGTCCAAAAATTTTCCAAAGTACTTTATTCTCAAATACTTGTAATCTCCTTTCCTCCCTTAAAGTAAGAGTCCATGTTTCGCACCAATATAATATAACTGGTAGAATAATAGTTTTATGTATTTTCAGTTTAACGTTTTCTGAAAGGAGTTGGGACAGCAAGAGTCTCTGCAATGCATAATAGCATGCATTTCCAGAATTGAGCCTATGTTTAATTGCTTTGTGCATCTCATTCCTATTTGTGATTATTGTTCCAGGTATTTGAATTCAGCCACTTCTTCAAAATTTCCCTCATTTGTCATTAGCTGTCCAATTCAATTATATAATGCATTTCTACGCGTGACCATATATTTAGTTTTATTGATAAACATTAGAATTATCACATTCAAAATACGATAATATGATTATACACTAGTAGGTGTATCAACAAAAATCATCACGTAATTGCTTGTTGATTAAGTACAATCTCATAACGTTTATATTGTACATTTCATATTAATTAACAGCAAACAATCATATCAGACAGTAAGTTATTGTATGTGCATGATGCTAACATTCATAATATTTATTCAACATGAGGTTAAAAGCCAAACAATACGAATACTGAATCCTCTACAAATTAACAAACAAAATACTGTAATCCAAACACACAAACCAGTATTACAGGATGTAGCTTACCTGTTTACTGTCACTCATATCACTTTCCAATCAAATTCTGCACATCCAAGCTTTTTTTCTACTTCTTTATTCGAATAGACCCATAAGCATTAAATCAAAGTTTAATAGGCATTAGTTTAATGTATTTGATATTTTTAATAAAACATAGAAAAACGAACGAGTACAAATTACTTAAATTTGTGTTGATTTACATAACGTAAAAAAATAAAAATATAAATCTGATTCCAATTGGTTTTTGCCTTTCGATACACAGAACGTATTCAATTAATTATATACAACAAATGATATCGCAAACAATAAAATAAATACATAGATCATATAACGTACGGTGTTTACAATATTTTGTTTTCAATGCGGCCCGATACATAAATAACTAGCACGAGGAATTAGTGTTTCGTAAATTTGGGTTAAACTATTTTGGTTTGATATTTTCCAAAATTCTCTCGTTCATGTCCTATAGTTTCCTCTCATCTGTACAACTTACTATTTTAATTTAGGTTCGCCTAGAGTTTTCGAAATGTTGCGAGTTTTTTTCCCCTAAGGGCCAGTTTCACCAACAGAGGTAACTATATTACGCCAGTTTAAGCTATGCATTATACATGGGGGAAACTGGAGTAATACAGTTACCTCTCTTGGTGAAACTGGCCCTAAGAATCTCGCGCTTGATTGTCCTCGTGATTTATTCATACTTTCTTTGGAATTCCCTTCTTACTTGTTGAAAACCATGCCTTCTACCTATCTTCCCGGACAATTGTCGGATCCTTCCAATCGGACACGTCTTCACGTCGCGTCATCCGTATAGGAGTACCGCAAGATACAGTTCTCCACTCCCCGCACCGGCGATTTTCAGTCTATATGTCACTGATATTCCTAGGCTTTCTTGGCACATTAATTGGTCCACTAGACAGACCACGAAGCTCTGAGATCACATTGATTCAAGCTACACTTTTCGTCCGTAAGAGTCACTGCACTCTAATAATGGCTCCAAGAATAGAGGATAGATATCAATGTAGGTAAGAGCAGAAAATTAATGTGAATTGCCAATCGCGCGACGCATCCAGAAATCTCATACAGTCCGATTTCTTCGGATAGCACAGAGAATTAGCCCAGATAAACATACAGGCGTAGCTTAGTTAAAGGACTCTGATATCTCACATACACCAGGTTACATTTATCAACCTAGGACCGCTTCTGAACTGAGAAACCGGATTGTAGTCGGGAAATGTGTGTTCCTTTATAAGCAACAATTCCATCCGATAATAGTAGTTAACTACACTCTCCCAGTATGGATATATGCTGCAGATAATCATGTGAAAAAATTCCAAGTCGTTCAGCCCAAATGTCTCCGCATCACTTTTGACGAATCCTGACACGTCATCATTAGACATATTCCGCATGATTTGGAAGTCCGGAAGACATAGGAAACATTGCATATAGGTTCGATTTTTAGCTTTTTGATGCGGATAATTTTCTACTTCGGTAATTTGGGAACCACCTCGCCTATCTAAGGGTACATACATACCGAATATGCCTTACTGTGATACCTAGCGGTTGCGGTTTATTTCGATATCTCCTCCTGATAAAGCAATGTGTGAAGGCGGAAGTCGATACATATATTACCGCGTATCGAGAGGGGTATATGGAAGTTTGCCTCGATGTCGAAATGAAAACAAATAGTTTTGTTTTTACCTCACGATCAGCTCCAAACATCGAGTTGTACCTTGCAACAAGATTGGTCGACCAAAGGTAACAGGTATCCTCTTATCCACAGGATGTATCGCATTGCTATTAGTTGCGTCAAATTGACTGTCAGGAAAGATACTGATTTGGTATATTTGCTCCTCCATTAATCTGGAAACCGCCAGGATAGCAAATTGGTGGTGACTATGTATCTTCGTCATGTACATTCCCTTAGGAACGAATGATTCTACTTCTGAAACCTTGGTTTATATCATCATCATCATAGTACATTCACGAATTTAGGCCATTTGTTGACCTGTTTCGGCCTCAAGAGAAACACCATCCAGAAGTCTTTTGAGTGGACGTCCTGGTCTTCTTCTTCCTGCAGGTTGATATCTTAACATTTGTTTGGGTATTCTGTGATCTTCCATTCGATGAACATGTTGCATCCATCTTGACTTATAATCAGAAATTTTGTTTTCTAAAGATTCCATGTGTAATTCTTCTAAGATGTCTTCATTTTTTTTTTGTGATCTAGTAGTGTGTATCCTGCAGTCCTCCGAAGATATCTCATTTCAGCAGATCTAAGTCTCTGTATATCCTTCTGTTTCAACGTCCATACTTCGCTACCATACAAAAGAGTTGGAAGAGCCAGTGTTTTATACACTTTCAGTCTTGAATGCTTTTGGACTAACTGTGGCTTGAAGATAGAATTTATTAACCCTAAAATTCTTAAAAATTTAGATATTTTTGCATTTACATCCTTTTCTTCTTCATATGAGATATTGCATCCTAGATATGTAAAATTATTCACCTGCTCCAAAATTTTGTATAGGGTTGTAAGGGGGTAGTGACGTGTGTATAACCTCTCCTACCTAATTCTCATCCTCACCTTCTCGTGGTACAACCCGTTTTCACAAACGAGGCTCTGAGGACCGAGTCACGGCGGTATAACCGTTCCATCAGGTACTGAGTAAATGCGGTATCCTAATGTCTGTCCAGAGACTAAAAGGTAGCAGCCCTACCACTGGACTACTTAGCGTCAGGCCAGTAACCTGTCCTAAGGAACTTCAAGTCTCAACACCTTGGTTTATAAAAAGCCAAAAATAAACTTTATGTAGGCCTATGGAATTTTATCTATATACTTGTCAGAAACAAAAGAACAAAGCACGATATGACAAATATCGATTGGTTTTACTAAAAGTAAAAAAAAAAAAATAGAATCCAGTATAGTGCATTAAAAAAATTCATGTAGCCTTATTAGTACAAAAATATGTAAACAATTATGAAATATAAAGGGTGCCCTGATAGTAATCTTTGTTTACCACATAGTTTATTCAGAAGCATAAAAAATCGTGCATCTACAAGTAATTTTAGTAAAATGATTTTTTTTCACGTTTTTCACTACAAATGATGATTTTTAAGGGTGTAGGAGTTGAGTTTCAAAACTCTATTATAGCCTGTTCATCCCGGGAATCTCCTGAACATTTTGAAAAAAAGCCCCATCACAATCGGATGAATGGTATGGCAGCACATAAAATACGAACAAACAAACATTTTTCACACGAGTTTACAAAGTGCATGTACTTTAACTGTAACAATTAAATTGAACTTGATATCACTGACACTGTGTTACTTACCCGTGGGAAACGTTTACAGAATTAGCCATTATATTCTTAACCACCTTTGTTATTTTGGAGGTCACATTATTCTTCATTTGAAAATATTAAACATCCCTCTTTTTGGACGATGACTTGTTTCTCACTCACTATTGTTTATATACAGGGTGTAAATGAATTATACCGCACACATTTAACTGCTTACAGAGGGGTATTATACAAGTAATTTGAGATAGGGAACCAATGGTCTACGAGGGAAAATGGGTGAGTTATAGGGAATCAAAATAATCGAAAATTAATACAGATAAATCAACATTTTTAATATAGGAAAATGAGTTTAAAAGATTGCGCAACTATATAGACGTAAATAACCACATGCAGTTTGCTGACATCCTAAGCTGGCGATCGGAGATCACATCGGCACGAAAATTGGTGGATGGCTATTTTGGATCTTAAGGAATTTTTTAACGACAAAATAAAAAAGCCATTGATTTAATTGAAAATTAATTAAATTAAAAAAATAACCTCGTGTATCCTTAAACCACTAAATAAAGAATTTATTCAAGTTTTTCGTTCAAATTAAATTAAACTAAAATTCAAATCTAGACCCATGATAAAAAAATGCACGAAAAAATGAAGAAAAAATCATAAGTTTCCGCAAGAATAACTGATGTGAAGTGTGTAGAGGCGATAGAACACACCCTTTCTAAGGGAGGGGCTAAAACATGAAATACTTCCTTCTTTCAACGTTCGTAAAACAAAGTTCAAGTTAAACAAAGTTTTCCACCACAAAAGGGGATATTTAAAGGCAAAATAGATTGATGTTCAGCTTGTTCGCAGTCAGTATAGCCCGCTGTTGTGTACACTGTTCTTAGTCCAGCAATATGTAACTTGTTACTATAACATATCACAAATTATTAATTTTGTGCTATACAAATTCGAGTAAAATAAGGATTTCCATGCAAAACGATCTTTTAACCCATAAATTAGCAATAGTCCAAGATCCGGCTGCAAGATTACCACGTTCATCGAGTGTTTTATAAAATTTGTGATTTACTGAATATATTTTTACCGAGTTTCCTATTAAAATTCGGCCGCCAGTATGTTTAATTAAAATATAATTAATTCATTTATTCGAAATAATTTAATTCACTTGTTATTAAAATAAATTATAATCCAGTTCGCAGAAATCGATGTATAGAGCTTGAAAAGTTTTGGTTGTCATTGCACAGTCCTCGTGGCTACAGCAGGCTGTGACACCAATCAGTAATGAAATGACGGTAAGTACGTATTTATTGTTCCTTCGCAGCGGGAAATAAAACCATTGCCCTTTATGTATACCACGTGCAATGTATATAGAAAAATATATCCAAAAGGTAGTGTTAATACAAAATACACGAACAAATCACAGCATTTTAAATGAACTGAACTTTATTTGAAACAATATAAATGAGCTAAAATACAAAATTCGTTATTGTGAGTTATCCGTAAAAGAATACCCGCCATGAACTGCTATGCTTGCACAGGAATCTATGTACTTGTCTCGATCTTCTTGGCATCAATGAAAGGCAAAAATGGTTATTGTGAGTAATCCTTAAGAATTAAAATATATATGTAGTCAATATGCCCATTTCACCAATTAATGTTTTAAAATGGTCAACAAGTTTCTACAGCCAAGCTGTCATTCTCAAGACCAGATATTGAGTCAATATCTGGTCTTGAGAATGACAGCTTGGCTGTAGAAACTTGACCATTTTAAAACATTAATTGGTGAAATGGGCATATTGACTACATATATATTTTAATATTATATCACCAAGAAGATCACTTGTGTATTAATCCTTAAGAGATAAACATATGCTGTAGCGGACATTTTTTTAGAGCTTCTTGACATATTTAATTTTGTGTACATTAATTTTGTGTATTTGTTATGGTTTAGGCAGCGTAAGCAATTTAAGCGTCCAAAGAGCTACTTTTTTCACGTTTTCCACTACAAAGGGCGATTTTTAAGGGTGTAGGAATTGAGTACCACAACTCTCTTATAGACTATGTACATTCCGGGAATCTCCTGAATATTTTACAAAAAACCTATCACAATCGGATCAACGGTATGGCCACCCATAAAGTACGAACAAACGAACAAACAAACATTCATTTTTATATACTAGAAGATTAGCTAATACCCGGCGTGCGCTGCTATTCATAAATAAATTTACCACCAGCCGTGCACTGTTCGGGAATCTGCTTATCCCGATATTCCTGGCATCAGTGAAAGACAAAATGGTTATTGTGAGTTATCCGTAGAAGATAAACATATGCTGTCGCGGACTTTTTTGTAGAGTTTTTTGAGATGTTTAATTCCGTGTACATTAATTTGGTGTATTTGCTATGGTTTAGGCAGCGTAAGCCATTTAAGCGTCAAAATAGGAACTCTATTTCACGTTTTTCACTACAAAGAGTGATTTTTAGGGGTCAAGAGGTTGAGTATTACAACTCCCTTATAGCCTATGTTCATCCCCGGAATTTCCTGAACATTTTAAAAAAAATTCCATCTCAATCGGATGAATAGTATGGCAGAGCACGCTTGTCCGGGAATCGACTTATTCCGATCTTCTTGGTATCGATGAACAACAAAAATGGTTATTGTGAGTTATTCGTAAGAGATAAACATATACTGTCGCGGACTTTTTTGAAGAGTTTTTTTGAGATAGGCCTATTCAATTCTATGTACATTAAGTTGGTGTATTTGTAATGGTTCAGGCAGCGTAAGCCATTTAAGCGTCCAAACAGGAACTTAAATCACGTTTTTCATTACAAAGGGTGATTTTTAGGGGTGAAGGGATTGAGTATCACAACTCTCTTATAGCCTATGTTCATCCCGGGAATCTTCTGAACATTTTGCAAAAAAACCCATCAAAATCGGATCAACGGTATGGCCGCGCATAAAATACGAACAAACAAACAAACCAACAAAACATAGAAACAAACAAACATTGATTTTTATATATAAGATTAGACATTGTTAGTTTTAAATTAAATTTTGTTTTATTTCATATTGTACTGGAGGTTTTATTGTTACACATATATATGCATATATATAATGAAAATCGGTTGACAAACAGAGGAAAAAAATGGTACTTAACAGTTTCGTGCCGAAAGTAGGGGAAAAAATACTGTTTCCAAAAAAAATTATTGGTAACATTAAAATCTTGTCAATAGCTACTGAAAAGATCGGTTGACAAACAGAGGAGAAAATGGTACTAAACTGTTTTGTCTTTGCCTATTTACATATACATATAGCACAATATTCTAACGTGAAGTTTCGGCGGTGACTAATTTTTTCTCTATGATAACATCAAAGACCTCGATTGTCTTATATGAAAAGTCCATAGTTACCTGTCGAAACGTCTGAAGATACTGACAAATCTGCGAATGATATATATTTATCATAAGTAATGTCACGACTGACATTTACAAATCATCGATAAATTCACGAGTCACGAAGTAATGAGCGAATGTATCTAGAGTATTTGGAAATCAGGAGGGCACTACGGCTTCCATCACAAAGAGTGTGTGAAAATAAACGGCAACAAGACCGTACAAATGGTTTTCAAGAAAGGAGGAAGAACAGCGGCAAGTGATAATCTAAAACTAGGAGAAGAACCGATAAGAATGGTCAACAAATTCAGATATTTAGGCATAACACTGCAGCCAACAACAAAGTCTTTCAGCGCACATGTGCAGGAGAGAGCAGCAGCAGCTATAAGAGCTATGTGCAGTATCAAAGACATCACATCGTTAAAATTAGTCACAGCCATGAAATTATTCGCATCAGTGATCACCCCGATCGTCACCTACGGGATAGAACTGTTATGGGAGAAACTATCGACCAGCGATTAGGAGAGGTTAGAAAGAGTAAAACCAAGATTCATCAAAAAGGCATTAGGTGCAAGCAAATACACACCAAATAGAATGGCCTATATGCTAGCCAGAGAAACCTTCTTCCTAGAGGACCTGAGGCAAAGGATACTACTGCCAGCAACGGAGCCATATAAGAAAGTCATCGAAAAAAAGAAACAGAGAGAAAAAGAGATCGACGAAGATTTCTACGCCTCAAATGCCATGGTAAACAGAGAGTGGACTGGAAGTAACGAACCACAAAGGCACAGAATCATAGGTTTATCAACACACGGATATCATCACAAAATGTGCAAAAATACAAAATTCCACCAACCGAGTGATTCGTGTGAATGCAAGATATGCGACCAAAAGTGTGAGCAATACCATTACAAACAATGCAGAATATGGACAGGATCACTGAACGAACTCATAAAAGACAAATCATAAACTTATAACATAATGCTCTTTCGAGTGCCTCTTACCAATTTATTAATGTCACTTACCATCAAATCGAAGTCAGTTGCAGATGTAATCTGTGCGGACTAAAGTGTACAAGATATCATCTGGAATTGTGTTCCAAAGTGACAATGTCATTAGCGTAATACGCCAATTAATTAATTTTGCACGATTGTGCGCAATTATATTATTATTATTATTTGTTACGACTATTTAACGAATAAAATTAAGCTCTTTACTAAAAAAATCGTTATTTAAATAAAATTACCATTATTTCAAAATATTTATATGCTTAATGCAAACGGCGATGTTTGAAAACAAATCAGAAATGTGTGGTTATGTTTCATTTGTTAATTCACTACAACTTGATCATATTAGTTACTGCTAAACACGATCGCAATATTGTAAGAATGCATCCTAGTGAAGACAAAATGAAACGCATCAAACTACATATTATAACCAACATTATAGGTTATTAATTTATTTTTTAGTAAACAACTGAGTAAAATCATTATTTAAAAACACAACTATTGAACACACAATTATCAAATGTGTAGCTGGAAGGAATCTCCGTTTATTATTTGCTACATTCAATGTATTTGTTGGAGAGTGAATCACTGCAAAATAATGCTCTAACCTCTGTTCAGAATATCAAAAAAGGAGGAGCATTCTTTATCACAAAAGTAGAAGCTGGTAGAGAGAATTCGATAAAGAGCGGGATGATACAAGACTGTCATTGGTTGTAAAACAAAATTCATTGAAACGTAATTGGTCACTGACTCCCATTTGAGACATGAGTTAAATAGCCACTTTTAAGAGATGATAAATCATTCTTCAAACTTACATATTATAAAAGTTGATGTTAAAATTTCTTACCGGAAAAGGAGATAGCAATATTCTGAAGCGCTACCAGTGGTACCACTCTTGCAGAATATTAAACGTCCTCCCCCTCTCTTAGCGGATGATTAATCAGTCTTGTACGCAGTGTCTTCAAACTTAACTTCACTTGAGAGATAATGAAAGAGGACGACATATAATTGGTTTTAATTTCAGCTTGTTACAAGTGTAGGCCGTACATATGTACATAGCGTTTCCTGCCTGTGCTCTTCATTTCTTAAATTCAACGCACGTTGATTAAGAAACAACTTGCATACGTATTATTAAGTGCTTTAGACTTCCTCCCTTCATCCTTCTAATATGTTGTCATCAGAATAATTAATGTTTTACATTGTGCATTGAGATATAAGCCTAAAAAAATACGTGAACAATAAATAAATAAATAAATGTATAGTGTAAATTAAGAAGTTTGTTATTCTCTCAATTCAATTATAAAGATGCGAAACATGGACGCTTAATTTAAGGGAGGAGAAAATATTATGTAAATACTAGCTAATACCCGGCGTGCGTTACTACGTCTAAATAAATGAAAATTAATGTGTTTTATGTTTAGTTAAATAAGTAATGGGAAATAATTATATCGTAATTATTTTTAGATACCCCGTGCTGTTTACCCGGCATTGTCCGAGAATCTACTCATCCCGATCTTCTTGGCATAAATGAGCTGAAAGACAAAAATTAATTAACTTCTTACGATTAGTCGAATAAGTAAAATGAAAATTAATTATAAATGTATATCGTAATTATTTTAAGATTTCTCGTGCTGAATTACCCGATGTTGCCCGGGAATCTACTTATCTCGATATTCTTGGCATATATGAGTTAAAAGACAAAATTCGTTATTGTGAGTTATCCGTAAAAGAATACCCGCCATGTGCTGCTATGCTTGCACAGGAATCTACGTATTTGTCTCGATCTTCTTGGCATCAATGAAAGACAAAAATGGTGATTGTGAGTTATCCGTAAGAGATGAACATATCCTGTCACGAACTTTTTTGTAGAGATTTTTGAGATATTCAATTCTCTGTACATTAATTTTGTATATTTGTTATGGTTTAGGCAGCGTAAGGCATTTAAGCGTCCAAAGAGCTTCTTTTTTCACGTTTTCCACTACAAATGGCGATTTTTAATGATGTAAGAGTTGAGTATCACAACTCTCTTATAGCCTATGTTCATCCCGAGAATCTTCTGAACATTTTGCAAAAAGCCCCATCACAATCGGATCAATGGTATAGCCGCGCATACAGTACAGACAAACAAACAAACACTTTTATATATTAGATAACAATAAATAAATTCATAGTGTAAATGAAGAAGTCTGTTATTCTCCCAGTTCTATTACATTGGTGCGAAAAATGGACGCTTACTTTAAGGGCGGAGAAAAGATTACATAAATTTTAAAAGTTAGTAGAGAATATGTCGGCCGCGGTGGACTTGTGGTTATGCTCCTTGCCTCTGGTCCCAAGGATCGCGGGTTCAAACCCGGCCGGAGTCGATGGAATTATTTTAGGACGGAAAAATCCAAGGAGCAAGTCCTCCGGGAGGGACTATAAGCTGTGGGTCCCGAGTCTCAAGGTTTTCAGGCTCGTAAAAATTCCTTAAGCCTGAATGAAAAGGCCTCTAAGCAAAATTTACCGAATTTTCCCGTCCTAGTACTACCTTGGTTTCCTAGATGTCAGTATGAGGCGGACCGCTGACCACGTACCACTCAAAATGACATCTATATGAAAACAAGTGTAACTAAATTAGTATGGTTCAAATTCTTCCCTGTAGGGGGAGAGCGCCTAAAACTCTGTAAAGGGAAAACATAGGCTTACAATACAAAGTAGAGAATATGATACAACAAATAATTATACGAGAAATACAATGAACTTGACCTTGTCACCTTAACTTGACCTTGTCACTTTTATTAAATTAAATAAATTGAAATGGTCTGGCCATGTACAAACGGTTTCAACAGATCAAACACAAAAAAAGGTATTACAGCAAGTTTTATGGAGAATAGACGAGTTGGAAGACCGAAGAAAAAAACGATGGGAGGATGGTATTAAGGAAGATGGTGCAAACCTACTTCAAGTGTCGCAACTGGAGGCTTGCTGCGCAAAATAGAAATGACAGAAGTTAAGGGAAGCAAAGCTCGAATTTGAGTCAATTAGCTATTGGACGGATGCATGGAAAAGATTACTAGCATTTGTTATATAAAGTTCTTAGGAAAAATTTCGGACCAGAAAGAGATGAACAAACAAGCGAATAGAAAATACTTCATAACAGTGAGTTAAATTATCTTTATAGGAAACTAGACATAATAAGAACAGTTAAGTATCCTAGACTGCGATGGGCAGGACGTGTGGGATGAATGGGGAATGAAAGAGGGACATGGAAGCTTCTTGTAGTAAAACCAGGAGGAAAACGCCCAGTTGGTAGACTAAGAATGAGGTGTACGCACACTTTTAGCGCCAAATGTGTAAATATAGCCTTATTATTAAAGAAAGAGTAAACACTAATAGTCCTATCAGAGATGTGTTTTGCAACAAACGGGTATGAAACCAGATCTTCATAAATGGTTATCTACATTTCGTATCATGCAGCTAAGCGCCAAATGTTCCCGCTCTTGGACTGTTGATGCATAACTGTCAAATAAGGATAATTGCTTACAATATCCAGTATTGTTAGTATGGCGCTAGAATAAATAGTGAAGATTGACTTAAATTTTAAACTTTTTTTTTGGAAAATTACATAATGGCGCATAGCCGATTGATGCATAACGCTGTCCAATTATTAGATAAGACGATTTTTGGGGAAGTTATGGCCGAAAGTTATTGAAATCTGATTTGAGGTAAAATAAAACACCGAAAAAAACTTAAACAGGAAATAATACTGTCCGGGAATCACACCCGGATCTGCTGCTTAAGAAACTGACATGTTATACCGAGACAACACCGGTATTCTGGCGTGTTATTTTGCTAAATAAATTACTTAAAATGGCCAATATTTTATGTATATAGATATGCATCCATAGTAATTCTGCCCGAAGGCAGGTCCTTCACTGCAATCATAGCATTTCCATGCTATGCTTGCAGCTTTACTAGGGAATTGTAGGTGTGGTAGCTTCCCGTTGCTTTCCACACCGGTGAAGGATGATGATGATGATAGGGATGATAATGATGGCCATATGATTTCTGGGACCGTTTCGGGCTTAATGTTTTCCTGACATTTATCTTACAGGTGAGGAAAAACCCCGATAAAAACCTCAACCAGAAAAACTGCCCCGACCGGGGATCGAACCCGGGCCCGCTGCGTGACAAGGCAGCACGCTACCTCGAGACCACAGCGGTGAACTATATAAATATAGCATATTATTTTATAATTTTTAATATGAGTACTTAAAGATAGCGATATTTAGTTGAGTGTACGCTATCGTACATCTGAAAACTTGGTTGTTTAATAGAGGTAACGGCACTGCTATTTTGAAACCTAAACATTATTCTGACAACCAGGACCTCCACATTTCAATAAGACCTTTACCAGATCTTTAACTTTATTGCTACGACCTCAATGAAAAATGGCGCGCAACACGACAGCGAACAAATAATTACAATGAAAACATGGAAAACTTCCAAGAATGTGTCTTAAACTTATCGGTGTTATCTTTTCAACTTGAAGTCTCAATGAAAATAAATCCTAAAATAACAAACTTGGATTTTCTTTCACTTGAGAGGATAAAAATGTGTATAAAAAGTTGGTGCAATAAATTTTCTAACAGCAGTGTGTATAATGTTCCAACCCTCCAATGTTACTGTTTGTCTTTCGACGAGGTTGCAGCCCTACGTACACCCTTCCTTCTTCCTTGCAAACGTCTTTTAAATTCAAATTAGTGTGGCATTCGACGTTAGGGTGCCAAGTTTCTCTCATTACTACAGTTGTTTCTGCAATGCCAAACATTGTTAGCTAGGGTCAGTTCTCACTACAAGGGAATACAATTCTACAACATTCAACAGTACAATGCAAATCAGATTGACCTTAAATTTTCATTCAGTCACTTGAAAATACGAAGTCGGCTTTATCCAACTTATACAATGTAAATTTAAAATTATGTGTTATGGACATGTGGCACGAATGGGGAATGAAAGATGTGCATGGAAGCTTCTTGTAGGAAAACCGGAGGGAAAAGCCCAGTGTGTAGACCGAGAATGAGATGGGAGAATAACATTAACTATGCTTTGAGGGAAGTAGATTATAC
This sequence comes from Diploptera punctata, assembly GCA_030220185.1. Lineage (NCBI taxonomy): Eukaryota > Metazoa > Arthropoda > Insecta > Blattodea > Blaberidae > Diploptera > Diploptera punctata. Next base: position 1,170,033 of record JASPKZ010010272.1, read on the forward strand.
AGGGAATGATTGGAAAACATTAGCTCAAGATTGGGAAGTATGGAGAGATTATGTCCGCGCCGCCATGAACCTACGGGTTTGATAGTGCCAGTGAGTTAGTGTATATAAATATACAGGGTGTTCGGAAATTCATATTACAAACTTCTCGGCTAGTACAGGGGACTGAGTAGACGATATTTTTAATTGGAATCTATGTCCGAAAACGTACCGTTTCCGTGCTACAGCCATTACAATTCCAGCCAGATTAACGGGTGCTACGTGCTTGATGTTCCTACAGGAAGTATTACCCCTGTTGATGGATGCCGCGCCATTGAATGTCCGTCAGGAACTATGATTTCAGCACGATGGCCCACCACCGCACTTTACACGTGACGTTCGGGGACATCTTAACCGAAGATTCGTGCAAAGATGGATAGACCGAGGTGGTCCTATTGCTTGCCCCCCACGATCGCCGGATTTAACGCAAATGGGCTATTTCTTTAGAGTCAATGAAAGTGTTTTTGTTACTTTGGTATTGTTACTAAATACATTTTATTTACTTTCTTCTGTAATGAGTCAAACTCGTTTAATTCTGTACCTTACATCACATCACGTTTGACATGGTACTCTTCTGACATCATGAACAGCCTATCCGGTTGCAAAACAACACCGGCAAATCCGACATATTGTATTGGATGTAGCAGTTTCCAGACATGAGTTACCATTCAAAATATTGTATAGCCCTAAAAGTTTGTAACATGAATTTTCGAAACTCTCTCTCTCTCTCTCTCTCTCTATATATATATATATATATATATATATATATATATATACATATTTTGTCCACACCCCGGCCTACGAAGCACACATAAGAGAGAGAGAGAAGAAACAGCAGATGATATAGACCGCGGATTCTTCCTGACCCCAGCGATGAATACTGAAGAATGGAAGGAACCGAACTTCTACCTGAGACACGTGTTCACGAGGACCGCCACACATGGATTCCACTACAGAATATGTACCAAAAAAGGGTTCCACCTCGCATCTGCAAGCTATGTGACCAAAAATGTGAACATACCACCTAATTGACTGTACAGCAAGAAGAAAGCCTCTAAAATTCTACGCAGATGATAATAAATTTCAGTAATTGTATGCTAATGTACACAGTGTGTTTAATAAATCTTTATATGTATTGTCCACCGCTGTGGTCTCGAGGTAGCGTGCTGCCTTGCCACGCTACGGGCCGGGTTCGATCCCCAGTAGGGGCAGTTTTTCTGGGTGAAGTTTTTATCGGGGTTTTTCTTCACCTGTAAGACAAATGTCAGGAAAACTTTAAGGCCCAAATGGTCCCCGAAATCATATGGTCATCATCATCCTTATCATCATCATTATCATTATCATCATCATCCTTCACCGGTGTGGAAAGCAACGGGAAGTTGCCACACCTACAATTCCATAGTAAAGCTGCAAGAATAGCATGAAAATGCTATGATTGCAGTGAAAGACCTGCCCTCGGGCAGAATTACTATGGATGGATATATATATTTGAAATTTCCATATTACTGTTCCTATATGTATTTATGGCAACAGTAATATGGAAATTTCAAATTATCACGTAATTTTCCAAATGTAACATTTTATTTGAGGTATTGTCATGAAACTGCAGAATTATTTCATCATTACAAAGCAACAAAAGCCAACCAATATATTCCCATAAAACATAAAACAAGCATTAAACATAAAACACAGCTTTACTAAAAGCTAAATCGAACCCCCATAGCTATGTATTGTGCTGTGATTTCATTTGTTAACCTGGATTTATAATTGGGAACTGTCATTGTGAAACGAATAACACCAATAGTTTGATAAAATTAGGTCAATCATTTGTAACGAATTAAGTAGACTTCGGCCAAGTCGAATAAACTGCAATTTATAATATATTAATTTACTGATTAGACACGAATGGGGAATGAAAGAAGAACATGGAAAATTCTTGCAGGAAAGACGGAGGGAAAACGCCCAGTAGGCAGGCCAAGAATGATATGAGAAAATAATATTAACCGTGATTTGAGATAGGTGGAATGATTGAGCGAAAATATTAGTTTAGGATAGGGATTTATGGAGAGCACATGTCCGCGCAATCGTAAACATCCGGTTTCGATGATGCCAGTGAGTAAATTGGTGCATTTTTAAAATAAATGTAGTCAATATACGAATGTAGACTTTTGTCATACGAACTTATCTAAAAAACATTAAATTGAAAATATATAAATCTATTATTCTTCCAATTATATTATCCATCCATTGTAATTCTGCCCGAGGACAGGTCTTTCACTGCAATCATAATATTCCCATGCTATGCTTTGCAGCTTTACTAGGGAATTATAGATGTGGTAGCTTCCCGTTTCTTTCCACACCGATGAAGGATGATGATGATAATGATAAGGATGATGATGGCTGGATGATTTTCGTGGACAGTTGAGCCCAAGCTTCCTGACATTTGTCTTACAGCTGAGGAAAAACCCCGAAAAAACCACACGTAGGAGCCTGCCCCGACCGGGAATCGAACCCGGGCCCGCTGCATGACAAGGCAACACGCTACCTCGAGACTACAGCGGTGGACTTATTATATTATGTGGATGCAAAATATTGACTCTTACTTTAAGGGAGGAGAAAATATTTGAGAATTAATATTTCTGGAAAACAGTGATAGATTAAACATTTATTTAATAGGCCCTATTTATTTATAGCTCTGGAACTACAGGCCTAGTTATTGAATCACAAATTTCAGAAACAGTACTGCAGTATATAAAATAATTATTTCAGTAATATAAATGTCAACCATTATTCAAAAGCATCACTAGTACACCCTGTATAAAAATACGCCATGGCATCATAGTGCAATGATTTCGCTGTGACAAGAAACAGTAAGCCTACACGTAGGACAGAGCAAAATGATAGAACTGCACACAATGAGAACATTAATAGAAATTAGGTATATTTATCTTGAATGTTAAAAATATAGTGGTTTAAAACCCAGTTTCTTAAATGCTTATCATAAGTAATGCCACGAGTGATTTCCAAATTATCGATAAATTCACGACTCACGAAGTGAGGAATGAATTTATCATAAGTAATGCCACGAGTGATTTCCAAATTATCGATAAATTCACGACTCACGAAGTGAGGAGTGAATTTATCTAGAGAATTTGGAAATCAAGAGTGGCATTTGTTAGGACTATTTAACGAATAAAATAAAGCTGTTTACTCACAAATCATTATTTAACTACAGTTATTTAAAAATATTTTTATATTTAAAGTAAACGGTGATGTTTGAAAACTAATGAGAAACGATAGGTAGCCTACGCTTCTACTGCTTCTTTTGTTTATATCACTGCAACCAGATCATACTATTTATTGCCAAAGGAACGCAATATTGTAAGAATGCTCTCTAGTGGAGAAAAAATGAAACACATCAATCTGTATATTAATTCATTTTTGATGTCGTATACATTTAAGAAAGTGCAAACAGTGGTTTCTTTTTTTGGTGGTATAATCAATTGCTACAAATGTTGACATGTAAGCACTATTATATACAATCTGGTAGCCGTATTTGTTATAGGCTCAGTCACTGCAAAATAACGGTCAGACCTGTTCAGAATATTAAAAAGGAGGAGCTTTGCTTAATATATGATAATCCTAACGTTGATAATTATTTCGTGAAACACGTCTCTGATTGGTTGTAATACAGAAATCATTGAAACGTGATTGGTCCATTGACTCCCATTTGGGGCATGAGTTAAATAGTCTAGAGAATTTGGAAATCAAGAGTGGCATTTGTTAGGACTATTTAACGAATAAAATTAAGCTGTTTACTCACAAATCATTATTTAACTATAGTTATTTTAAAATATTTATATATTTAATGTAAACGGCGATGTTTGAAAACAAATGAGAAACGATAGGTACGCTTCTACTGCTTCTTTTGTTTATCACTGCGACCAGATCATACTATTTATTGCCAAAGGAACGCAATATTGTAAGGAGGAGCTTTCTTTAATATGGTAATTATAACACTGATAAATATTTGGTGAAACACGACTCTGATTGGTTGTAAAACAGAAATCATTGAAACGTGATTGGCCATTGACTCCCATTTGGGGCATGAGTTAAATAGTCAGAATAAACTTATATTTTGTCATAAGTAACGCCACGAGTGATTTCCAAATTATCGATAAATTCACGACTCTCGAAGTGAGAAGTGAATTTATCTAGAGAATTTGGTAATCAAGAGTGGCATATGTTAGGGCTATTTAACGAATAAAATTAAGCTGTTTACTCAAAAATCATTATTTAAATATAGTTATTTTAAAATATTTAATGTAAACGGCGATGTATCAAAACAAATGAGAAACGTTATGTTTCGTTTGTTCATCACTGCATCCAAATCATATTTATTGCCAAATAGAATCGCAATATTGTAAGAATGCACCCTAATGTAGAAAAAATGAAACATAATTACAGGTAAATTAATTAATTCCTGGTGTCCTATGATGTAAATATGTTAATTATATTTTTCTGCAACGATCATACCAGGGAAATAATACGTTTAAGAAAGTGCAAACAGTGATTTTTTTGTTGGTATAATCAATTGCTACAAATGTTTTTCTATTATATCTTGCAAGGAGAATCTGGTTATATTCGTGCACTATATATATACAATCTGGGAGCCACTTGATGGAATGAAAGCGATAAAATGAAAGTGATAAAATCGAGGTGAAAAAAAACTGTAATTGGTTGTAAATCAAAATTCATTGAAATGTGATTGCCATTTGGTGCATAAGTTAAATAGTCACCATAAATTTGTATGGAAAGAAAACAAAATTTGATATATCAAAAAGCAGAAGAATGTAGTAATGTGATAAAGGGTTAAAGAAGAGGAAAATTATTGGCTTACGCTGCATATTCAATGCTGTAGAAGACGAAGAAGGAGGAGGGAAAAAATAAAGAAATAAAATATAAGGCACTACAATGCAAATGCTTTCTTATTCAGAAAGACGGTAGAATGTAAACGCGACAAAATCCTATATTTATACAAACTTAAGACCTATACGTGTGAGCATTATAAGAAGATACATAACGAAAACTATTACATATATGGGATTTCAGGGTAAACACCTTTTCCGCTATATTGGATTGCAGGAGAGATTGTGGAAACATCCCCTATAAGAAATAATGCGCTTGTGGCTGAAGATCTAGTCACGTACCTTCAATCGTGATGGGATATAGGTGCGGCTCCTTTACAACTCTTAATGCAATGCCGCTTATCAATGACATCTAACATGGTCATTCCACTGTTTAAATAATATCAAACATACACATTTATGACATTCTATTATATGCACATTTATTTACCTAATATATTTCGTCTGTTTCAAATACAAGAATAACACTGAGATGCATTTCATAGTCTCCAGAAATTGTAGCTGTTGTAATTCTAAAACAAGATCACAGATACATTTATAGGGCCATCCATGCCTTTACCGTATCGAAGGGTACCCTATGCAATAATGTATATATTTCACTAATCCAGCACATATTTTCAATTTCAGTTACTTTTAAAATGAAATATTGCTTATCATTAATAATCTGAAGGTCAAGGGTTCAAATACGCCAAAATTAGTGGACTTCAATTAAGTTTAGGAAATAAAAAACATGGCTGAAAAGAGTTTAATTAGAACGACTATAAATATGAAGGTCAATAAATTAATAACAATAATAATAATAATAATAATAATAATAATAATAATAATAATAATAATAATAATAATAATAATAATAATGAAATTAAATGAACTATTTGAAATGCATTTCTTATGTTTAGTAGCAAGCTATACATTGTTAGATATGAAATACAATGAAGAAATAAGAACCGAATTAAACATCTGCAGTGCTATGGATAAAATTCAAAATTCAAGATATAACTGGCTCCAACATATAGAAAGAATGACGCCCAATAGACTTCCGCAAATTTTGCTTCCCAAAAGAAGAAGAAATATTCGTCGCCCATAACTAGTGGAGTGATACGGTCTCTTGATATGGAACCAGGCCTATGGCCTAATTCCATGACGTAGAAGAAGAAGAAGAATGATAATGATCACTGTGCTACAAGCAGCAAGGTCGAGGGTTCGAGTCCCGTGGGGGTCAGGATTTTTAAATTGACCCAAACCTTCTGGCGGCTCTATGGTCCTGGGGTCGATCAGCCTCTAACGGAAATTAGTACCAGACGATTGTTCTGGGGGTAAAGACGGCCGTCACGCAGGGCTGACTACCCGGCTGACATGAAGTGCCGATTGTCTAGAAAAAGTGGTAGCCTTAACTTCCTACTACCCCAAGGGCCTCCTGAGGCCTGTAGTGGGATCACTTTACTTTACTTTAATGTTGATTATATTTTTTTATATAGGAATATTCCACAGTACAGTGTTTCTCCTTCAACCCAAAGTGATTTGTCGCCAGAGGTTCCTGTCTAAAGCATAATAATAATAATAATAATAATAATAATAATAATAATAATAATAATAATAATAATAATAATATTTATTTATTTGTCGCACCGTGGACGAGCGGTTTAAGGCATCTTGCCTTGGTGCAGTGTTACGAGTCTGCACTGGATCGAATCCCCATGGAGGAAGAAATTTTAAAATGTAATTTCAGCCACTATGGAAGCGGTACTTACCCAACGCCGTGAGGAATTTGAAGTTACAATAAGTAGCGGTTCCAGACGGGGGGGAAACTATAAAAGCTGGAGGAATAGCATGCTGCATCTCTATGCTAGATGATCGTCCAATTCTGCTATTAGCAGATGTGAATGTGAGGCCTGTAACCGGATGGTAGGTCAATGGTCTTCTAACCCTGTCGCAGCATGGAATTGTGTGTTTGTTTATTTATTTAAACTGGTATGAACGTTCCCTTCCTCTCAATCAGTGAGCAAATACTGTAGTAATAGTGCTTTATTGGGTCGTCTCAGAGGGAGTACATGCGTGGCTAGGCGCGGCTGCCCCGACTTGGATCCGAGATTCGCACCCTGGCGGTTCTGGAGGGGCATTGGTGGTGGGCATACCGGGATTTTTCAGTTTTTTTTTCTCATGGTTCTCGCATTTACCGAATTTCATTTCATCAGCAGTCCAATTTCCTTTCCCTCCCCTTCGTATAATTTATTTCTCATTCTTTCATTTTATAGCACCCTTCATCCTATTTCATGTTAGGAAACATAGTTCGGTTGGCAAACACGATCGTTGAAGATATGTGATTGCGGGGATCTAGTGGGATCCAGCAGTGTCTGCATCATGACTCCGAGCCTGGGCAATAAAAATGGAAGAAGGGGCCAACAAAACGGTTCTAGTCCCTCCTTGCAACCATGGGCTCAACCCAAAATGGCGATATGGGTCATGAGAGAATAATTTGTGTGCGGAACCGGAAGACAATCTACAAGTTCATAAAATACCGTAGAGTAGACTTCAATCCATTCAATATACTGGGATAGCGCAATATATAATTTACGTCGCGGTGCTCAGGCCAGTCTGCCCGGTCAGTCACAACAAAGAACAAAAGTGCTTTATTAGAGTAAAATGTATAGTACTATTGAAGGGCTTTGGGCAATAACATGTTAAGTCACACATTGTTCTTTCTGAGATATAATGATTTTAAAGTTTCAAAAAATATAAATACTAATTGTGCAGTATTGTTGTTAATACATTGTGTATGTTATAACTCATCACTGGCGCACTTACAAATGATTTTATGGATATTTCAATACATTTATTTGCTATCATTGTAATAAATGGCATTTCTTAACATCCAGTAAAGCCCTTCCATTTCCTTGTGTAGTCAAAAAAGTACGTATCTAATCCAGAGTTAAAAATCCTCTCCCAACAAGCCCTGTTCCCGCAAGGTCCGGGTGGCGGAGCCATGTAAAATTGCCTACAAAGCAAGAGGTTAAACAAAGGTTATTATTATTATTATTATTATTATTATTATTATTATTATTATTATTATTATTATTAATGGTAGTGAAGCATGGACTCTAAAAATACAACATGAAAGCGGAATAACGGCTTGTGAAATGAAATTCATGCGCAGAACAGCGGGTTACACCAGATGGGATCGGAAAAGGAACATCGATAGCTTAAAAGAATTGAAGACTACTCCAATTTTGGAATATATTAAACAGTACCAACTAAATTGGAAACACCATCTTGAAAGAATGAGTTCAAATCGGATCCCCAAAGCTGTTTATAATTATATGCCAAAAGGGGACGAAGATCTCTGGGCCGTCCTATGAAACGCTGGAGGAAAAATATTCTATAGGATCGTAACAGGCTTTGGCCTAATACTTGGAAGGAAGAAGATTATTATTATTATTATTACTACTACTATTATTATTATTAATATTATTATTACTATTATTATTATTATTATTATTATTATAACTAAGTTCGGAAATACTTTCCAATATGTGAATATTTTTTTTTCTAAGTTCCAATTATACACCATGCGCATATCAACAGACACAAAGCAGTTTACAATATGGAATCACGGGAATCAGCCAACATACACACGATATTTAAACTCGAGATTAACCTGTGAAAGACCAACCTAAAACCTAACCTAACTCAATTTAGTATTCTAACCTGTGAAAGAATGCACGCTGATTTTATTTAGTGTAAGTTAATTAGTACCGAGACTATGTTGGCTGCACTGGAACACAGAATATTCGTCAAAATCAATATGACTGCCACGTCTTCATGTAGGAAGTTCAATATAGTGAAACAAATTATTGAAATAATCTTTAGAAAACATATCAAAATCGCTGTAAATGGTGGGAAATAATTTGAAAAACGAAACCATGATAATAAAATTTGACAGTTTATGAAAGAATTAAAAAAGTCGCGTCACAGGTTGTAAAGTTTAGCCGAAAGTTCCTTATTATCACACACAGTGCACCTCTTGTTTTACAGAATACATTTCAAATGTCACTAGTAGAACAAGGAATTGAACCCACGAATTTAAATACGCATGCCGGTAATTCTGAGACATCCGTAATAATTACTTTTAAAGTGGCAGTGAGAATGTACCAAGCGTAAAATATTGTTAATTACTAGTTTTACATTCACAAATCTCTCAAACGATTTGGAAGTGCGTACAAGCCGTCCCTATTTAATTGGGAACATTCCTACAACAAAGAATTATCTGATCTACAGATTTCATCTTTGTTGACAATAAAAAAAGAGAAAGTATAATTTATTAGTCATTTCAAGACGGGAACCCCCGAAGTATAAAAAAGAGTTACGAAATATAACAATATTTCGTGTTTATAGATCGAGACAAGAAAAACAAAACACTGTGAAACTATAAGATATTCGTCTACTTCCATAACACTGCCGTAGTTCGAGACAAGAAAAACAAAAGTTATGAAATTAGATTAGTGGACTCAGTATTTTAGTTTCCAGGCGGCATCAGAGGCAACTGTGTCTCTCTGGTTTAAAAAATTCATTGTTGTTAATTTATATATTAATGACATCATCCAAAATTGGAAAAGTAATGTTAATGTAGGTATAAGAATGGATTATTTAAAAATATTAAATATTTTAATGTATACTGACGATGTGGTTATTATTCAAGAAAATTAAAATCATTTGTAGTACTCTTTACATCAATTAAATCAGTTATGCCAAGAATATAATTTTAAAATATCAAAGGAAAAAACGAAAATAATGACATTTTGGGGAAGTGAACATATAAGATCAAAAATCATTGTAAACAACAAACCTCTGGAACAAGTAACACATTTTAATTATTTGGGTTGTAATTTTACTATAAACACAAAAACTGAAAGAGATGTAAATGTGAAACTGTCTAGATTTCAAATGATATGTGGAACTATACATACTATATATATATATATATATATACGTAAAACTTTAAAGAACAAAACAAGAACAGATATTAGAATGAAGTTTTATAAAACATTGGCAGTTACTGCATTACTTTATGGGAGTGAAACTTCGGTAATGACCAAAAAATTACAAAGTAGAATACAAAGTGTAGAAATGAACTTCCGTAGAAGAACAAAAGGCTGCACAAGAATGGATCGGTTAAAGAATGAAGATATAAGAGCAGGGTTAAATATATATCCATTAAATGATAAAATCAAAGGATATAGATAAAATGGTTTAGACATGTAGAAAGAATGAACGTAACAAGATTACCAAAAGCAGCATTTAACTACAAGCCAAGGGGTTCAAGGAATATAGGAAGGCCAGTGAAAAGATAGAACAATTGTGAGGCGGAACAGGCATTTTGCCCCGTGAAGTGAAGAAGAAGAAGAAGAAGAAGAAGATTAAAATTATGTTAAATTTTACGATTAAGTTTATTTTATTTTAATTTTTGAGATAAAATTAGGTTAAAGATTAAACCTTTCTTAATTGTTATTATATTATGTTACGAATGTTGTTTGCTTCCTTTTGTGCTAGTTCTACACATGTTTCATTTCAAGTTCTACAACATTTTCATGATTTGGTTATTTTATATTATATGAATTACGCGTGTTATGGATTTGAACATGCCGAATAAACAGGGTGTTTCATGAATAAGTATTACAGATTTCTAGGGGTTGTAGAGGGGACGTATTAGATAAACGTTTGATAAAACGTGGATAGGAACCCCCCCCCAAACCCCCAACCTATGTCCCGGAAACGTACAATTTCGATGTAAAATAAGTTTGAAGATCGTAACACAATGAGCTGATATTGCGTGTCTTGTGTTTCAGAATAAATATTACAGACTTCTAGGGGTTGTACTACACCTGTCGAGTCTGAGGAAGATTTTCTTGCACGAATTTTGGCGGCAGCAGAAGTTATTGAGCACACACCAGGTCTTGCGTGGCGTGTGTATTAAAACAGGCGTCGCAGATAATAATAATGATAATAATAATAATAATAATAATGTTTTATTTATTCTGCGTACACTTTGTGTAACGAACAACTGGAACCACACTTGTAGTACAACCTCTAGAAATCTGTAATACTTATTCTGAAACACAAGAGACACGATATCGGCCCATGGTGTTTCGATCTTCAAACCTATTTTACATCGAAATAGTACGTTTCCGGACATGTGTTCCTTATAAAAACTTTATGTACTAAAATCCCCTCTACAACCGCTAGAAGTCTGAAATACTTATTCTGAAACACCCTGTATATGCATCAAATTAAAGAAAGTATGAGATATACAATAGTTTGAACTGGGACACAGGTCTGCTGATTGGTAACACTCTATTGCCAGTCTTGTGTGTGTAACATCTGATATTTACTGTAGAGATGCTTAAAATAAGTTGTAGGTCGTGTGTTACAACAGAAAAAAATAAACCCACATCATTAAAATGATTAATGAGTCAAATTGAAAACTGACTCCAAGTTCAAAAGAGCCTAGCAACATATACTGCGGAAGAGCAAGAAAAAAATAATAAAATGAGATAAAAATTAGCTACGGGTCCCAGTGACGTACGATAATCATTCCTACACATTATCCAACTTCAAAGCATTTGTTAGGTCTCAACATACTTTCCAGATTGGATTTCAACGACTGCATTTCAGTTTAATTAAGAGTTCGTAAACTTCTACAGGATACATGAATATATTTTAAAAAGCTTAAATCCTATATTTTTAGTAAAAGAGTCCGTACGCGGATGTTACTAGTTTGAATTACATTTCCAGTTTATTTAAATAAGATATACATATTTGCACCATTTTAAAACTAAGTTTGATCCAACATTTATATTTTCTGGATTTAGTATTGAAGTTTTTTTGGAAACGTACCATTTCGATGTGGATCGGCCTAGGTGGACTAGTGGTTATGCTCCTTGCCTCTGGCCCCGAGCGTAGCGGGTTCAAACCCGGCCGGGGGTCGATGGATTTTTTTAGAATGGAAAAATCCAAGGAGCAAGCCCTCCGGGAGAGACTTTAAGCCGTGGGTCCCGAGTCTGAAGATTTTCAGGCTCGTAAAAGATCCTTAAGCCAGAATAAAAAGGCCTCTAAGCAAAATTTACGGAATTTTCCCGTCCTACTACTACCTTGGTTTCCTAGATGTCAGTATGAGGCGAACGCTGACCACGGACCACTCAAATGACGTCTATACGAAAACAAGTGTAACTAAATTAGTATGGTTCAAATTCTTCCCTGTAGGGGGAGAGCGCCTAAATTTCTGTTAAGGGAAACATGGGCTTACAAGACAAGACCATTTCGATGTAAAATAAGCTTCAAGATCGAAACACAATATGCTGATATCGTGTTGTCATTTCGACATTTCTGATGTTCTCCCCTGGCATTAGGGTAATTTTAACCCACTTCAGAGGCGCGGTGCCTGGAACACGGAGATAAGCTGCCCCAATGATATGACGAGTGGTGATGATGATGATGATGATAGTGGTGCGCCAGGAGAGTCCTTAATCCTAATCTTAATCTAAGGCAAAATATAAATTATGATTATTATGATGGCCATATGATGTTCGGGGCAACGCCGGTTAATCAGCACGGGATATCTAAAAATTGTTACGTTATAAATTTATAATCATTTTCCTTTTTATTTATTTAGGCGTAGCAGTCCACGCCACATATTACCTAGTTATATATTCTTCTTGTATCTTGTAAGCCCATGTTTCCCTTAACAGAAATTTAGGCGCTCTCCCCCTACAGGGAAGAATTTGAACTATACTAATTTAGTTACATTTGTTTTCATATAAATGTCATTTGAGTGGTCCGTGGTCAGCGTTCCTCCTCATACTCACATCTAGGAAATCAAGGTAGTACTAGGACGGGAAAATTTTGCTTAGAGGCCTTTTTATTCAGGCTTAAGGATCTTTTACGAACCTGAAAATCTTCAGACTCGGGACCCACGGCTTAAAGTCCCTCCCGGAGGACTTGCTCCTTGGATTTTTCCATCCTAAAAAATTCATCGCCCCGCGACCCTCGGGACGAGTAAAAATTATTTTTAGATATCAAATAATGGGATGATGTGAGTTGCGTCCAATATGGTTTGTTTACCTTTTTAAGTACGTGAGTTGCGGCCCGGTGTGCCTTTTGGAGTACGTGAGTTGCGGCCAGAATAAAATATCCTATCGTTAAGGGTATACAAGACAAATTACTGATTTGTCTCATCATGTATCGATATTTCAAATTACATTGCTGACGATGCTACTTTTCCGCCGAAAATATGGGCTGAATTTTCTTATTCAACAAGACGAACAACAAACTATCGTGAATCATTTCACAAGAAACTGAATAGCCGTTTCTCAAGCAGTCATCCCAATATATTTCAATTAGTTCACACTTTATTGGATATACAGTCTGAAACATATATTTATTTAAAGAGCAACGGAAAACGAACGAAATCCATCCGGGAAAAATAAATGTTTTTACAAGAACAAATGCTTGCGCTGGAAGAAAAAACTATGATTAGACTTCAGTACATAAAGTCAGTTTCTTTTAAATTTTTGCCCGTTTCCAATTAATGAATGTAAAATAGCATGACAATATTTAATAAACGGTTGTTTTTACTAACATACAAACCAACATTTTAACCATGTCGCCAATAGTCCTAAGTTTGTAAATGGGAAGGGAATGTTGGCTTGTCTTTGAGATGGATTTGGTCACCCTTATATTCTCTAAAAACAACCTATGTATCTAACACCACCCATGAGCCGCAACTTACGTACCCAGCGAACTTACCTGGGCCGCAACTCACTTACCCAGCGAACTCACCAGGCCGCAACTAGCGAGTTTTTCTGGTTCTGGGACGCAACTCACAGTTCCCACAAATAATATGGTCAATATTAGGATCATGCAGATACGTAATCTTATTTTAAAATCACACTTTTTGTCCTATCATTCTTATTCTCAAAGAAAGTTTACTTAAAGTTATTTTTTTCTTAGAATTAATGAAAGTATATATATATATATATATATATATATATATATATTAATCAAAGAGAAAATACTTTTTTACACGAAACACGAAAAAAAAATATATATATATATGTGTGGAAATTTTCCTCAAAAAGACTGTGCAGTAAAGAAACCAGAAGCTTTTATATTATCAAGAAAGGATAAGTCTTCTACCATCTGAGACATCTCTGAACGTGGAAAGATTAAACTTTTAAATTATCTTTTTGATATTCAATGTTATCGGAAGTTATAGATTATGTACTTTCTTAAAGAAATGGAAGACAGCACGACTGGTTAAAAGGCTTCGAGAATTGAATGCAAAATATCTTTCTCGTAGTGAAACTCAAGAAGATGGACTTTTTTTTTTTAACTTCGAGACATTTGAATACCTCAGCCACGAATCAGAATTAGATAATCTATTGATACTACTGATAAAGAAAAAAGGAAATAATATCGTGTTATTCTTTGAAACGATTTTTAAATCCATTCCAATTACTTTACGCAGATAAAAGAGGGAAAAATACCAGAATTAGACAGAAATTATTTATGTATTTACATCTACTTCTACTACTCTGTTTCTTCGATAAAGACAAAAATTGCACAAATTAAAAACTTGAATAAATTATAATATTGACAATATTTGCAGTGGTCAAGGGGAAGGTACAGGTAGCATCTTTGTTAGGGGTAGACCCCACACTGCTCCTCACCAACCCAGGGTTAGGTGGAGGAGATATGCAAGACCTTGCAACAAAAATAGTAATAGAAGATAACCGTGTTGGAACAGATTTCACACTTCCAGTATTTGGGTTGCGATATAACTTACGAAGAAGAAGATATAAATAGAAAAATGCAGAAATTTCTAACAAGATATAAAATGGAAAATACAGAAATTTTAACACATGTGTTATTGGTTTTCTTTAGTTTTTTCTCCGGTCATAAAATATTCCGGTGGATTTGTATTACCACCCTTTACTTTAATAATAATAATAATAATAATAATAATAATAATAATAATAATAATAATAATAATAATAATTATTATTATTATTATATTTCTTTATTTTCTTTAATTGAATCTCTCCCTTTGTAGATACGTTTTACATGTACAGCGCTAAATAATAATAATAATAATAATAATAATAATAATAATAATAATAATAATAATGGTGGTAGTCTAGTCTTAAATTTACGCGTTATTTCACAGCATCGAACTGATCACTCGTCCTGGAGCCCATCTAAGTCCTTATATGGGTGAAAGAAGGTAGAAGTATGCGTGCGATCCAGAGTTACAAATTTTTTCTCAACAGGTCATATCCTTGTAAGGACGAGGTGGCATGTATAAGTACCTAAAAAGGGAGAGGTTAACTAAAAAAGAGAGAGAATATTATAATTTGATCCGATTAGAGAAACTTATGATTATCTGGAAAATTGTTTTATGGAGTGTGATAAATCAATGTAATAAAATAACCGCTTCGAAATAAAAGTTCAGAGATTTAATGCAATAAATCAAGAGTTACAGTTGAGTCATTTGGAAATGTTCCTGATGTTAATGTGACAAAGTAGCCTGAGGAATCGACCGTCGCAGTAAAAAATCATATAATAGGCACGTTGCTACCATTAGCGCAAATTATGTTTGAATGTGATTAATATATTAAATCATAAAAGCTGTCCCTAAAATTTTAACCACACCTAGAGCTATATTACATTATTGTCAGATTTGCTGCAATCGAAAAGTTTAAAGAAATGTTGCAACTCGATAATAAATAAAACAACCAAATTTCGCACAAAAATGTAAAGTTTCACAACTTGTTATGAGCGTGCGAACTCTGTTGATATACTGCCAGTAATAAATTATATTATAGTCTATTAATTTAGAACCGTATAATTTACTGTGTGTACTGCGTAATAACGTTTAATAACGGATTATGATTAAGTTCTTGATTAAATATCTAGGTTTCAATTATCATATGTTAAAATTGAAGATATTAATGACAAAATAAATAAATTTAATCTAATGTGTGGCACTATTAAAAGAACCCTTAAAAACACAAGAAAAGAAACAAAAATTAAATTTAATAAAGTAATGGCTGTTCCTGTATTGATGTATGGATCAGAATGTTGGACGATCAGTGCGGACTCGTATATTTCGCCGGTCGCAGGCAAGCGACCGATTATATATAGGCCTACTAAATGTGTTAGGTCAAGTACGGCAAGTTAATTTTAAAAGCATCAGTGTGCTGGTGTTATATCACACTTTAGGTCGAGTGAAGACCGGTAATTATCAGTGTTTCAAAACGCGATAGATTCTTCACGATATTAATAAAATTGGTCCAGTGTCGACCGCTATTCGCACTTGTACTATTCCGAAGTGAAAAATACCGGAATATATCCAAATAAATCCAATGTTTTGGAATTGGAACCGTAATAGTGGATCGCCTTGTGCTACATGTTAATAAATATTATATAATTGACATCAGTGTTGTCTTGGTAAGCCTCCTTATTGTACTCTGTGTCCTTAGTTCGCTCCTCGCCTTATCCCACGGTGAAAATCCACAACCCTGAGATATATAGTACTTGCCTTGCCCAGGCCGACCCGCCTTTTCCCGAATAATTAAATATAGGAACGACTGAAAAGAACATATTGATAGAATGCCAGAAGGAAGATTTCCAAAATTATTGCTAAATTATAAGTCGCACGGAAGGAGAAATGTTGGTCGCCCACACAGAAGATGGTCTGAACAATTTTGACAATTTTATCACTAAACCGGAACGAGCCAACAGGCTTAATCCCTGGATGATGATGATGAATTAAGTTCTTGAATTGCCTCAGTCCCGCGCCGTAGCCGAGCGGCTAAGGTAGGAAGCCTTGGCGCAGAGCTACGGGACTTGCGCTGGTTCGAGTCTCCATGGGGGAAGAAATTTTTCTCATGGTATTTCGGCCAGTATGGGACCGGTGCCCACCCAGCATCGTGAGGCAATTGGGTAGCTACAATAAGTAGCGGCTCCAGGTTGAGGAACCAGCTATAACGGCTGGGGGACTCGACATGCTAACCACATGTCACCCCTACACTGGCTGTTGATCATCTACCTCTGTGATTGACACATGTGGATGTGAAGGGCCAGCAGCCGGCTGGTAAAAGGGCAACCGCTGAAAAAGTGGAAAGATCCTCAATCGGAAATCGAATTGCCTCAGATATTTTTTATAAACTGTTCATTTAATTATCATGGCTATTTAACTCATGCCCCAAATGGTAGTCAATGACGAATCACGTTTCAATGAATTTTGTTTTACAACCAATGACAGTCGTGTTTCACTCGATCTTTATCGATAACTCTTTATCAGCCCCTGCTTTTGTGATAAAGAAAGCTCCTCCTTTTAAATATTCTGAACAGGTCAGAGCATTATTTTTATACAACAAATACATTGAATACAGCAAACAATGAATAGATTACGTGATTTTACTGAGTTGTTTACTAAAAAATAAATGAATAACCTATAATGTTGATTATAATATGCAGTTTGATGTGTTTTCATTATTTCTCCACTACACGGTGCATTCTTATAATATTATTTGGCAATAAATAATATGATCAAGTTGCTGTGCATATACACGACCTCACATTTCTGATTTATTTTCAAACATCATCGTTTACATTAAATATATCCATCCATAGTAATTCTGCTCGAGGGCAGGTCTTTCGCTGCAATCATAGCATTTGCATGCTATGCTTTGCAGCTTTACTAGGGAATTATAGATGTGGTAACTTCCCGTTGCTTTCCACACCGGTGAAGGATCATGATAATGATAAGAATGATGATGGCCGGATGAATTTCGGGGACCGTTGGCCCATAAGCTTCCTGACATTTGTCTTACAGGTGAGGAAAAAACTCGAAAAAACCTCACCCAGGAGCCTGTCCCGACCGGGAATCGAATCCGGGCCCGCTGCATGACAAGGCAGCACTCTACCTCGAGACCACAGCGGTGGACTTTTAAATATAAATAAATATTTTAAAATGCCGGAAACTATATTTAAATAATGATTTCTGGGGGTTTCTCCCTTTTTTCCCTGCCACAATTCCATTCCACCATTTCCCCATACTCATCTCATCTATTTCATTTCATTTAATTTCGTTCATCTGCCCCTGTGAAGGTGCATCAGGCGTTTTCGGCCGGCACCCTTGTCATTCACAGGCCTCTATACAGGGGTTCATCTCATCTCATCCGTCGACCGACACTAAGTTGGATATGAGTTGAGGATATTTATATGTATAGCAAAGATAAGTGTCGCACCCATACAGTCTTATACATTTACTGTCAAAAATAAATAGAAGAAATAGTGTTATGAGCAATTGACTAAAGCTGGTTTTACGATCAATTAAGTAAAAATCCGGACAGGCTCACTACTTTGAAATCAGCGTGTGTATCTTTTCACAAGAGGGGGCACGCTGTAGCGTAGTGGTTAAGGCACTGAGCTACAAGCCGGAGGGTCGAGGGTTCAAGTCCCGTTGGGGTCAGGATTTTTAAACTGACCCAAACCCTCTGGCGGCATTATGACCCTGGGGTCGACTCAGCCTCTAACTGAAATGAGTACTAGACGCTTGTTCTGGGGTAAAGGCGGCCGTCACGCAGGGCTGACAACCCGGCTGACATAAAGTGCCGATTGTCTAGAAAAAGTGGGAGCCTTAACCTCCTACTACCCCGAGGGTTTCCTGAGGCCTGTTGTGGGATCACTTTACCTTTTTACCTTTTCACAATTGAGGGGTCTAGTGAGAGAAGAAGCTATGCCACATTGAGGGGAAATAAATTGGGTTTTATAAAGCATTATATTTACGACATTATTTGTACAATAAAGGGTTAACTTTTTTCTTCTTATCTTACTGATATATAAACTATGCAAAAGGATAAAAAATAATATACATCCCCGGTCGGTACAGTTTCCTGGGCGAGGTTTTTATCGGGGTTTTTCCTCACCTGTAAGACAATGTCAGGAAACTTTAAGGCCCAAACTGTCCTCGAACATCATATGGCCATCGCAATCATCATCATTCATATTCATCTTAGATTAAGATTAGGATTAAGGACTCTCCTGGCGCACCAGTATTACCATCATCGCCCATCATATCGATCGGGGCAACGTCAACCCGCCTTCCAGGCGTCCCAATCTCTGAAGTGGGTTACAATTATGCTAATACCAGGAGAGAACACCAGAAATGTCCAAAAGGACAACCTGGGTCATATATATATATATATATATATGTATATCAACTTTTATAAGATTCATGATGTGTTCCGTTGAGGTTTATTCAAAATTAATATAAAATTACTTAATGGCGTTATTTTTAAAATATTCATGCTAATTAATACTATGTATTATTCTAGTCCATTTCATTTGACGTTTGTTCATGAAGAAAAATTAGACCACCAAGACATCACATGAAGTAAATGAACCAGGTCCAGTAATATTTCTTGACAAGGTCACTGAACTGTATATGGAGGTCATTAGGTACCTGTCACAAGTATATAAATGGGGTTGTTTTGAGATGTTTTTTATCTCAGGTAATAAGAATGATTTCATTTAAAAAAATCAGAATTGACGGGATTAGTGAGAGAGGGAGCTATGCCACTTTGAAAAGAAATGAAAATAATCAGTGCTATATATATTAATATAAAATTATAGAATATTCACCTGAAAGGTCCGTCTCCTCAACTTAATTATCATTTAACTGTAGCGCTTTCGGGACTTGTCCCATCATCGGCAGGATTCAAAACTGGTGTTTCACTGAAGATCTGGTAGAGGGGGTTGCATGTATTGGGTTCGTTTTCGTTTATCAGGCTGTCGTTGTGAGCTGCTTTCATGATTTCCATCAATTCTGATTTTTTTAAATGAAATCATTCTTATTACCTGAGATAAAAAACAAATCTCAAAACAACCCCATTTATATACTTGTGACAGGTACCTAATGACCTCCATATACAGTTCAGTGACCTTGTCAAGAAATATTACTGGACCTGGTTAATTTACTTCATGTGATGTCTTGGTGGTCTAATTTTTCTTCATGAACAAACGTCAAATGAAATGGACTAGAATAATACATAGTATTAATTAGCATGAATATTTTACAAATAACGCCATTAAGTTATATCCTTAAGGCACGTCGTGTATCGTTAACATAAAACAAGTCGAGCGATAATTCAACAGGGAGACCTTTCAACCGATGACCTGAACAACTCTGCTTGTCTTTATAGGCGGATATTGTAACTTTGGTCGTAGGAAAACACAGCACTAGATTGATGGGGGTCTACAAGTCAAAGGGTTCTCTCAAAATTTAATTAGACGAACCAGGGATAACCAAGTTTCAGTCACGATAACTTTTTTTTTTTAATTTAAAAGAGCATTTACAACGAACCTTGCTAACAGAATATCACATTATATCTTATCATAAATAATGCCACGAGTGATTTCCAAATTATCGATAAATTCACGACTCACGAAGTGAGGAGTGAATTTATCTAGAGAATTTGGAAATCAAGAGTGACATTTGTTAGGACTATTTAACGAATAAAATTAAGCTGTTTACTCACAAATCATTATTTAACTATAGTTATTTTAAAATATTTATATATTTAATGTAAACGGCGATGTTTGAAAACAAATGAGAAACGATAGGTACGCTTCTACTGCTTCTTTTGTTTATCACTGCAACCAGATCATACTATTTATTGCCAAAGGAACGCAATATTGTAAGGAGGAGCTTTCTTTAATATGGTAATTATAACACTGATAAATATTTGGTGAAACACGACTCTGATTGGTTGTAAAACAGAAATCATTGAAACGTGATTGGTCATTGACTCCCATTTGGGGCATGAGTTAAATAGTCATATTAAGAGACCTTCATTATAGGCCTACAGTAAAAAAGTTTGTGCACTCCTATACCAAAAATGACCTTATTATCATTCTATTTTTAGGGAAGTAAGTTAAATTTACCTGAGAGGCCTTGGTAACATTGACAACGGGATGTAATACCTCAACTTACTTCTAGAAAAGAAAAGTAAAATAATATCCTCAACTCGTGTCCAACTCAGGGTCGAGTCGAGGGATGACATAAGATGAAGCCCCTTATATAGTGGTCTGTGAATGACAAGGTTGCCGGCCAACCACGCCTGACGCACCATCACAGGGGCAGATGAATGAAATGAAACGAAATGGATGAGATGAGTATGGAGAAATTGTGGAATGAAATTGTGGCAGGGGAAAGAGGGAGAAACCCCGAGAAAAACCTGCCCAAGCTCCGTTTCGTCAACCACGGAGTGACCGAAACTCGGTATCGAGACCCCAGCGGTGAAAGGTGAGCGTCTAACAGCTTGCGCCATGGACCTGCCATGAAAGAAAAGTAATCGACTTAATTTATAATGTAAAAATGTTACCTACTTAAAATTTTATTGAGTAATACAATTTTATTGTATCACATTTATTTCTCACATTGATAATTCAAATGTAGAGTGATTTAATAGCTTTTACAATTATTATAAACCACAAAATATGGTTGATTTTCATTAGTATTTTTCTTATTTATTTCAATATATATATATATATATATATATATATATATATATTTCGACTTTATTGGTAACAGAAAATGAAACGCAGCATTCGCCGCTTCCTGTACTTCACAATTAATCATATCTGTAATTAATATGCAGTATGAAACTGTTATTTAAAATGTCTGCCACTAATTCAGACAACAATAAACAATTGCACTTGTTTTATCAACATTCCCTTGCTATCAAACAATTGAACTCTTCAACCCAATATATAAATTCACACGAAATATAAATCTTAAGCATAATGATTATATATAGGAATGAACAAAATTATGTACGTAATTCGGGAAGTAAGTACTAATCTCGAACTTATTTGCTAGCCCTCGCTAAATTCGGGCTCAAACACGTCCACGGCTAGTAATGCACTACTTACTTCCCTTGATTCGTTTATAACTATTGTTTTACTTCAATCAAATATATAAAATAATTATTATACGTTAAAAATATCTTATTTTACAAAAATATGATAAACACTTCTTCTTCTTCTTCTACTACTACTACCTCATGAAATTAGACCTTTTGACCTGTTTTCACATCAAGTAGGATTTAATGAATCTTCCCATCTAATAAATGGGCGTCCAACACTTCTATGCCCTATTGGTTTGTATTTTAATAACAGCTGGGGGATTCTATTTGTAGGCATTCTTTTAACATGCTCATACCTGTTGTTTCTCATATTGCCAATTCTATTTGTTAAATTAAAACTATTTAAGTCTTTTCTAATATCGTCATTTCTTTTTCTGTACAAAATTGTCTCACCTGCTACTGAACGTAAGAACTTCATTTCTGCAGTTTCTATGTTTCTTTAAGAGTGCAATTTTCACTTGCATGTGTTAAGACAGGCACTGCCATATCATCATCATCATCATCATCATCCGGTATCATGGCAGCTGCCGCCGTTTTCCGGAAACCAAACGGCATTCCTCTCTGTCCATCCATTGATCTCTCTCAAATCATCTGATATTCATAGCTGCTTGTACCCCTTCTATCCAAGTTTTCTTCGGTCTTCCTCTCTTCCTCCTTTCCATTGGGATCCACTTCATAACTATTTTAGGCAATCTTTGCTCTTGTACACCCATAATTTTCCCGATTTCTTTATTTAGTATTCTATCCATTCTAGATATTCCAGCTGATCGCACTGCCATAATTATGTAAAATTTTAATTGTGTAAGTTACTCCTCAAAGTTTTATTTTTCAATGTCCGTTTTATAGTGCAACACATTCTATAACATTTATTTAATTTAATATTAATAACTTCCTTTTGGCAGCATAATACAATGAGAAAAGTAATAGTTGAGGACGACTGACTTACCAGGTACCAATTGTATATTTAACATTTTATTACATAACCTCATCGGTATTTTAACATGAATTTCAAAAGTGTTGATTACATAGTTAGTCATAGCGTATGTGTGTTTTCAGAAAATGTAACCAAAGTTAGTAATTACTTGCTGTCAGTAAATTTATAAAGTTCAACAACTTACACGGATGATGAATTCTGAGACGTGTACGGATGATGAATTACAAGAAACGCTGTCGGTCCCATGGCTATCTCTAAGGAAAATTCTCGTCCGGTCTGTTCCGTTAACTTCCGTGCTGGAACTTCTTTGTATATTTGTCACGACTCTCTCTCATCATACCACGCACTTTAAATACGGTACGACGTGCATTTGTTTTCTTATATATATTATTTTGAGTAATTATTGGTTGGTGAGAGGTCATACTGCACATACTTTCATCCGCAAGAATATATGGATCATGTTTCTTGTTTCATATTTATAAAATGGAGAAAAAACTTCACTCTGGATTTCTGTTCACGGACATTTTATAAACATGCAAAACAATAAAGCTAATAAAGCTATTATTATTATTATTATTATTATTATTATTATTATTATTATTATTATTATTATTATTATTATTAAAGGATTGTTATAAGATTCATGATGTGTTCCGTTGAGGTTTATTCAAAATTAATATAAAATTATAGAATATTCACCTGAAAGGTCCGTCTCCTCAACTTAATTAATCATTTAACTGTAGCGCGTTCGGGACTTGTCCCATCATCGGCAGGATTCAAAACTGGTTTCAAAACGAAACGTTTATAACGAAAACGAACCCAATACATGCAACCCCCTCTACCAGATCTTCAGTGAAACACCAGTTTTGAATCCTGCCGATGATGGGACAAGTCCCGAAAGCGCTACAGTTAAATGATTAATTAAGTTGAGGAGACGGACCTTTCAGGTGAATATTCTATAATTTTATATTATTTGAAATATGCAAATATTCATAAAAATACGGACTTCTATCAACAAAAACGTTATTAGAAATACTCGTATGCAAATATTCACAAGAGAGAATGGATTTATATCAACTAAAATGTTTCAAAAATGCAAATATTAATAAAAAAGGATTTCTGTCAACTAAAATGTTTCAAATATGCAAATATTCAACAAAAAAGGAAGTTCAATCAAAATGTTTAAAAGTGTAAAAATGCGTAAAAATCTTGGAATTTGTACACTAAAATGTTCGAAATATGCAAAAAAATAATACAAAGAATGGATTTATGTTCAATTAAAATGACTGAAATTTGCAAATATTCATCAAGAATGAGGGATTTCTGACTACTAAAATGTTTCAAGTATGCAATTATTTGTCAGCAAATAATACACCGTGTACCATTCAAACCTCCCACATTTTAATTGATCATAACTCATAAAGTATGCGGAATTATGAAATGAAGTTGCTATTAAAAGAAAGAGAAAATCAAATATTTTTTTTGTTTTCATTGTTGCAGTTAATCCATCTGTAGCATGTTGGACAATAATGACATAAAACAAAATGGCGGCTTCTCAACAACGAGCACAAACTGTTTTCTGATATGCAGAGACGAAGTCAATAATTACAGTGCAAATGAATTACCGGAGAGAATACGGAGAAAATGCACCTGATGGGAAGACCATTAAGGCATGGCTTGAGAAGTTTCTGGCGACTGGAAGCGTTAAAAAAGAATCAAAGAGGTGCTCGTACACGTGTTCCAGAAGAAAAGATTGAAGAAATTAGAGCAGGATTTCAGAGAAGTCCACAAAAATCAATTCGCCAAGCTTCTCGGCAGTTCAATGTGCCGAGATCAACTGTGCACCGTGTGCTTCATAAGCGGCTTCGTTTGTACCCCATACAAGGTGCAAATTGTTCAATAAATAAAGCCAGATGACAAGCCACGACGACAAGCATTCGCTATTGAAATGCTGGATCGTATTGACAAGGACGCTCAATTTCTTGGAAACGTCTTGTTTTCTGATGAGGCAACGTTCCATGTATTAGGATCTGTTAATCGGCACAATGTAAGGATTTACCGTGAACATGTCCGGGATAGCCCAAAAGTAAACGCTGGTGCGGCCTGATGAAAAACAGGATTATAGGTATTTTTTTTCCTTCCATGAGAAGTCAATAACTGGCCCGGTATACCAAGACATGTTCAAACAGTTCTTGTACCCCCAAGTAGCTGATGCAACCCCAAGTAATCTTTCAGCAAGATGGAGCCCCACCACACTCGAGCCTGGATGTTCGATTTCATTCAAAGAATCCTTCCAAGATAGGTGGATTGGACGCGGCGGACCAATTTGCTGGCCAGCAGGTTCGCCAGACATTACTCCACTGGACTTCTCCCTCTGGAAGTACGTAAAAGACAGTATGTTTGCGACTCCTGTACATTTACGAACCCGTATCCATGACACAATTGCAAAACAATTCCAATGGACATGTTGGACAGAATGTGGCACGGAATCGAATACAGACTTGATATTGTTCGTGCCACTAATGGTGCACATATAGAGGCGTTTTAGAGTGTGGCAATATGTGGCAATGAAAATTATTTCAGTTTCTGTTTCGTTTAATACTGGCCGCATTTTATAATTCCGTATACTTTGTTAGTTATGATTAATTAAAATGTGGCAGGTTTGAATGGGACATCCTGTATACTAATATCAACTAAAATATTAGAAATAATAAAATATTCATAAATAAAAGTTGGATCTCTATCTACTAAAATATTTAAAATGTGTAAATGTTTATATCCTAAAACACCTTAAACTCGTTTATAAACAGATCGCCCTGGGGGGGGGGGCGGAATCATATTTGAGACTGGAGAAGATATGCAATATAACGAAATCTAATTATTTCCAACAATGAAAAAAATCAAGGGAGGAAAAAAAAGTTAGAAGGCTAGAAGTGATTAATAATAAAAAGAAAAAACAAACAATGAACAAAAGAAACTGAGTACGAAATAATAAAATAATTATTAATAAAGTCTGGCAAATTCTTACTAGGGAAATGAAAATAATTTTAAGTACAGAAATGCATGTTTTAAAAATATCAGCTGGAAAAACTAGAATGGGTAGAATATGAAACAAATAAAGGAAATTAAGGGTATGCAAGAGAAACCGGACATCTTAGACATAATAGAAAAGAAAATATTACAGTGGTATGGCCATATCAAAAGAATGTCAGAGCAAAGACTGCCTAACCCCCTAAACTTATTATGGAATGGATCCCAATGGAAAGGAAGAGAAGAAAAGAAAGGAAAAACGAAAGAAAACGTAGATAGAGGGCGTGCAAGCGGCTATAAATGACAGAGGATTGGAGGAAAATCAATGGATGGGCAGAGAGAAATGACGCTTGGTTTCCGAAAGACAACGGCAGCTGTCATGATGCCAGATGATGATGATATTAATAAATACTCATTTTATAAGTTATTAGCTAATACCCGGCGTGCGCTGCTACGCCTAAAAAATAAATATTGAGGGTTAATTAATTATATGGTATACACTGCGACCAACCAAACATGGCGTGCTAGAGTAAATTTATAATTTCAAATTTCAGGTAAACCCCCACTTCTAACGGTCGGATTTCGCTGATTTTGGGATAATACGCACCTAGGTTTATTTTAATACGATATTTGGAGATTTTGCGATTGCTATAACGATTTTTAAATGTACGTTTCAGGTGAACTACTTCACGCAATGACTTTACAATATAATAGATAACGGCTAAACACTCACCGCATCTGAATTCCTGTATGCACAAATTTTCACGAAGATCGGTTGAACGATTTAGAAGTCTATCAATGACAGACATACATTCGTTTGTATGTAGATTAAACAATACAAAAACAATGGGTAGAAATTACATACATTTGCATCCAATTACATAACTTAAGAGTATTACACGATCTTGTTTTCTTCGCGGTCCGGAACATTTAAATAACTGGCGGGATAAATCATTGATTCGGCAATTTAAGGTTATGGTATTGAACTAGCTTCTACTGCAAGCTCAATTGAATAAGACTGTGATGGTTTTGTTAGAATTGGCACTTACTATCAGCAAGCCCCAAAACAGTAAAATTGGCATTACTTCAATAACTGATTAATTTATGTTCTCTTGTTAATGGAACTATATAAACATAATAATATCCAGGAAAAAAATAAATAAAATAATACAAAATGCTATGAAATCGTATTTTTCAATAAATAAAGTATTTAAATTCAAAATATCCAACATGTGAAACAGAAACCAGATCGTATGAAAATACAACCGGCGTTAGCTGCTACGCCTAAAGAAATGGAAATTAATGTATTATTATGTTTAGTTGAATAAGTGAAAGGAAAAATAATTATAAATTTACATCATATTTATTTTTAGATACCCCGTGCTGATTATCCGTCGATGCCAGGGAATCTACTTATCCCGGTCTTCTTGGCATAAATGAGCTGAAAGACGAAAATTAATGTTTTATGTATAGTTGAATAAGTGAAAGGAAAATTGTTTATCGTAATTATTTTCAAATATTCCGTGCTGATTACCCGACGTTACCCAGGTATCTACTTATCCTGATCTTCATGGCATAAATGAGCTGAAAGACCAAAATTAATGTGATTTATGTTTAATTGAATAAGCAAACGAAAAAAAAATATCTTAATTATTTTTAGATATCCCGTGCTCATTATCTGACGTTGCCCTGTAATGTACTTATCCCGATCTTTTTGCCATAAATGAGGTGAAAGACGAAAATTAATGTGTTTTAACGTTTAGTTGATTAAGTATGGAGAAAACATAATTATAAATATATATGGTAATTATCAGTTTAACGGTTGTTTAGAGGTAAATTGGCCGTGCCGGTTATGGATTAATTCGATAGTTTTAGACGTAGTTTAATCGGTTTACTGGTAGTTTTTGGTCTTTATAGAGGCATTTTGATTAGTTACTGGTAATTTGGTCGCTATAGTAGCAATTTCATCGGTTTAGGAGTAGTTTGGTCGGATCGGTTGGACTTTTTACATTATGTTTTTGGGTTGGGTTAGGTTAGATATCGGTTAGGTCAGGTATTGGCCAGGTATCGGTCTGGTTAGGCCAGGTTGGATTCGGTTAGCTTAGGTTTGGTTAGGTTAGGATAGATTAGGTTAGGTTTATAAGGTTCGGTTCGGTATGGTTATGTCAAGGTTAGGTTAGTTTAGGTCAGGGTTAGGTCCGGATTAGGATAGTGTTATGTCTAGGTTAAGTCTGGATTGGGTTAGGTAGGGTTTAGGTGAGGTTTAGTTCCGGGTTTGGGTTCGGGTTAAGGTTCAGTTTGGATTTCAGTTTTGAGTTCAGTTTTTCTTTCAGTTTTGGTTTCGGTGTTTTGTTTTGTTTTGTTTTGGGTTCGGGTTTGGATTCAGGTTAGGTTAGGCACGGTTGGGTTAGGCTCGGTTGGATTAGGTTTAGGTTCGAGTTAGATATGGGTAGAATTCGTGTTAGGTTCAATTTAGGTTCAGTTTAAGATCAGTGTAGGTTCAGTGTAGTCTCAGTGTAGGTTTATTTTAGGTTAATTTTAGGTTCGGTTAGGTTCAGGTTAGGATCGATTTAGGTTAAGGTTAGGTTCAGGCTTAAGTTCAAGCTAGAATCAGGTTAGGTTCAAGCTAGGTTCAAGTTAGGATCAGGCTAGGTTCAAGTTAGGTTCAAGGTTAGGATCAGGCTAGATTCAGGTTAAGTTAAGGTTAGGTTCAGGTTAGAGTCAGGATAGGTTAGGTTGAAGTTAGGTTCAGGTTAGGTTCAAGTAAAGTTCAGGTTAGGTTCAGGCTAGATTCTGGCTAGGTTGAGGTTAAGTAAGGTTCAGGTTAATATTAGGTTGATGTTAGGTTTAGATTAGGTTCAGGCTACGTTTAGGCTAGGTTCAAGTTAGGTTCAGGCTAGGTTCAGGTTAGGTTCAAGCTAGGATCAGGTTAGGTTCAAGCTAGGATCAGGTTAGGTTCAAGCTAGGATCAGGTTAGGTTCAAGCTAGGTTCAGTTTAGGATCAAGCTAGGTTCATGTAAGGTTAAGATTAGGTTCAGGCTAGGCTCAGGTTAAGTAAGGTTCAGGTTAAGTTGATATTAGGTTGAAGTTAGGTTCAAGTAAATTTAAGGTTAGGTTCAGGCTAGATTCAGGCTAGGTTGAGGTTAAGTAAGGTTCAGGTTAATATTAAGCTGATGTTAGGTTTAGATTAGGTTCATGCTACGTTTAGGCTAGGTTCAAGTTTGGTTCAAGTTCAGTTTTGTTCATTTAGGTTAAGTTAGGTTACGAACGTTAGGTTCGTTATCGTTCGGTCAGGTTGGGTCAGTATAGGTCAGGTTGGGTCAGTATTGTTATGTTCGGTCAGGTTTGGTCAGTATAGGTCAATATAGTACAGGTCAGGTAATTTAGGCGTCCAAAAGGCTACTGTTATCACGTTTTTCACTACAAAGGATATTTTTAAGGTGTAGGAGTTGAGTACCACAAATCTATTATTGGTTATTGTGAGTTATCCGCAAGAGATAAACATATGCTGTCGCGGACTTTATTGTACAGTTTTTTGAGATATTCAATTCTGTGTACATTAATTTTGTGTATTTGTTAAGGTTTAGGCAACGTAAGCCATTTAAGCGTCCAAATAGCTACTTTTTCACGTTATACACTGCAAAGGGCGATTTTTAAGGGTGTAGGAGTTGAGTATCACAACTCTCTTATAGCCTATGTTCATCCCGGGAATCTTCTGAACATTTTGCAAAAAGCCGCATCACAATCGGATCAACGGTATGGCCGCGCATAAAGTACGAACAAAAAACAAACAAACAAACAAACATTCATTTTTATATATTACACTAGCTAATACTCGGCGTGCGCTGCTACACCTAAATAAATGATTATGTGTTTTTGCATTTAGTTGAATAAGTAAAAGGAAAAATAAATATAAATTTATATAATTATTTTTAGATACCCCGTGCTGATTACCCGGCGTTGCTCGGGAATCGACGCATCCCGATGTACATGGCATAAATGAGCTGAAAGACAAAATTTGTTATTTTGAGTTATCCATAAGAGAATACCCGCCGTGCGCTGCTATGCTTGCCCGGGAATCTACTTATCCCGATCTTCTTGGCATGAATGAAAGACAAAAATGGTTATTGTGAGTTATCCTTAAAAGATAAATATATACTGTCGCGGACTTTTCTGTGGAGTTTTTTTTAGATATTCAGTTCTGTGTACAATAATTTTGTGTATTTGTTATGGTTTAGGCAGCGTAAGTCATTTAAGCTTACAAAAAGCTATAATATTTCGCATTAACCTATAACTTTCCCGGGACCAACCCTGAACATTTTGCAAAGCCCCATGACAATCGGATGAATGGTATGGCAGCAATGCTTGCCCGGGAATCTACTTATCCCAATCTTCTTGGCATCAATGAAAAACAAAAATGGCTATTGTGTGTTATCTGTAAAAGATAAACATATGCTGTCGGGGACTTTTTTGTAGAGTTTTTTGAGATATTCAATTCTGTGTACATTGATGTGCATTTGTTATGGTTTTGCAGCGTTAGCCATTTAAGTTTATAAAAGGGACTTTTTCACGTTTTTCTCTACAAAGGGTATTTTTAAGGGTGTAGGAGTTGAGTATCTCAACTCTGTTATAGTCTATGTTAATCCCAAGAATCTCCTGAACATGTTGCAAAAAAAAAAACCCATCACAATCGGGTCAACGGTATGGCCAGGCACAAAGTAGGAACAAACAAACAAACATTTTTATATATTAGATTGCACTCCACTGCTAGATCGAAACTTAAGAAAAGCTAAAACAATAAGTTTAACATTACCGGATGTTTAAGCCTATTTATTTCCCTATATTATTGTTTATCTTGAAGTTGCATTTTTTTGTCTCCTTATCGTTTACACTGTTCTTCCTTTTTGTTTTACCTTATTGTTTTTACCTTTCGGTTAACTTTATTTCATTCTCACATATGGACACAAGGACAGGACAGACACCCAGACCCAAGGTGGAGATTTTAATATCCCCTGCCCCGCCGGGAATCGAACCTGGGTCGCCGGAGTGGAAGGTAGGGTCTCTACCGACTACGCCACGGCGACGGACTTTTTTTTTACACTGTTTTTCCTTCTTGTTTTACCTTATTGTCTATACCTTTTTGTTAACTTTTTATTTTATTCTCACATTTATCACAAGGACAGGACAGACACCCAGACCCGAGGTGGAGATTTTAAAATCCCCTAGCCCGCCGGGAATCGAACCCGGGTCGCCGGAGTGGAAGGTAGGGACTCTACCGACTACGCCACGGCGACGGACATATTTAGTGGGAAACGAGTCCATAATATGCGTTTAAACTTTACGCATAACTTGCGAATGTGTTCCTTATAAAGTTAGCAGATAGTCACGCTCCAAATTGATATAAATATCCATAGCGATAAAGACTTTAAATTCAATTGTTTGCGCCATTTTCTTTATGTAATAGTGTGATCCACGGTTAGAATTATCTACAATTTTTACACAACTATAATAATTTAATGGGTCATATAAGTTAGATTGTATTTTATATTATACAATATGATTTACTCTCTATTCTTTGTTTCGTAATATCTATCTACATTACATTATTTTTTCTAACTTTTAACAACTTATAAATAGTAGGTTAGTCTTACACAGGATATTATTAAAAAAAGTAATCAAATATATTATAATTGAAAATGTTGATACCAATACTTCATTATATGCTAATACTGTATATCACTAATGGTTTACTTATTTAAAAATGGTTCCTGAACATAATTCTGTGCCCCAGATTTTAAAGATATTAAATGCTTAACTATGCACAAGGAAATTAAACATAGGCTCAACTCTGAAATGCGTTCTATTATGCATTACAGAGACTCTCGACGTCCCAACTCCTTTAAAAAAACGTTAAACTGAAAATATATAAAACTATTATTCTACCAGTTATATTTATTATATGGATGCGAAACATGGAGTCTTACTTTAAGGGAGGAAAGGAGATTACGAGTATTTGAGAATAAAGTTCTTAGGACAAAGAGCGATGAACAGACAGGTGAATGGAGAAGACTGCATAACAGTGAATTACATGGTCTTTATAGGAAGCCAGATATAATGAGAACGGTTAAGTCTCGTAGACTGCGATGGGCAGGACATGTGGCACGAACGGGGAATAAAAGACGTGCATGGAAGATTCTTGTAGGAAAACCAGAGGGAAAACGCCCAGTTGGTAGGCCAATAATGAGGTGGGAGAATAACATTAACTATGATTTGAGGGAAGTAGATTATATAGGGGATGATTGGAAAACATTAGCTCAGGAGAGGGATGTATGGAGAGCTTATGTCCGCGCGGCCATGAATCTACGGGTTCGATAGTGCCAATGAATAAGTTAGTTATGAACATTATAACCTGTGGCGTCTCCATGGCGCAAGCTGTTAGACGCTCGCCTCTCACCGCTGGGATCTGAAGATCAAGTCTCAGTCACTCCATATGTGTTTTATGGTGGAAGAAACGGAAGCTGGGCAGGCTTTTCTCGGGGTTTCTCCCTATTTCCCCTGTCACAAATTTTATTCCAACATTTCTCTAAACTTATCTCATCTACTTCGCTTCACTTCGTTCATCCGTCCCTGTGACAGTGCTTCAGGCGTAGTCGGCCGACACTCTTGTTCACAGATCTCAATAAATATAGGGGCTTCATCATATCTCATTCCTCTACCCGATTGGGCACGATTTGACGATATTATTATTATTATTATTATTATTATTATTATTATTTAGAATATATGACTAGAAAAGTAATAGAAAAATATGAAAAAATGGGGTTTAAATTTAAACATGAAAAAAAAAACAAAATATTTATCAATTGGTGAACCAGAACAAAATTTAATTTTGGAAACTGGAGGAACAATAAAATCTTGTAGTGAGATCACATATTTAGGAGTTAAAATAAATAAAAATGGGAGTTATGAAGAGGAAATAAGAAATAGAAATAATAAAGGAAAATTTGCAATTGCTTGTCTCAATGGAATATTGTGGGATAAAAATATAAGTAATAAAAATAAAATAAACATACATCATACAATTGTTAAAAGCATAATTACTTACGGAGCAGAACTTTGGCCATTAACAACAACAACAAAAAAAAAGTACCTTTTGGCAACGGAAATGGATTTTATACGAAGAGCCGCAAGAATTTCAAGAAGAGAAAAAATTAGAAACTCAGTTATAAGGGAGAAAATGAAGATTGAAGACACTATTTTAGATTATATTAAAACTCAGCAATTAAGATGGTACGGACATGTCCAGCGAATGGAAAAGGATCGACTACCAAAATCTGTTTTGGAATGGAAACCTGAGCGAAGACGAAGCAGAGGAATACCTAAAACCTCCTGGAGTCAGGGAATAT
Source organism: Diploptera punctata (assembly GCA_030220185.1). Lineage (NCBI taxonomy): Eukaryota > Metazoa > Arthropoda > Insecta > Blattodea > Blaberidae > Diploptera > Diploptera punctata. The sequence goes on from JASPKZ010010272.1 coordinate 1,203,355, forward strand.
GTTTATATATGAAGGAGAAACATCTACAACCAGGAGATTGGATGGACCGACAAAATTGGCTATTAGGAATCGGACGGTGTCAAAGACATTAATCAACCGATGATCTATCTATCTATCTATCTATCTATCTATTATTATTATTATTATTATTATTATTATTATTATTATTATTATTATTATTATTATAACCGGTACTTTATTATAAATGTTAATGATAATGTAACCCGATGTTCAGCTATCATAATATTGTGAAAATTCTCCGAGCACAGCCCGCAAACAGAGTTCTCCATACTTAACCTATTTAAAGACTTACGTATGAAGAGAAAATGTACATTCTTAATCAAAATTAATAAATATTGATATTTTTCTACTATCTAAAATACGGATGGAAATATTTATTACGTTTATCTTTTGTCTATTTGAGCGTTAACCTAAGCTATGGTTCAGCACAGTTAAAAAAAAAAGCCGATTTCGCTATCGTTAGTTTTGTGTTCATCAATTGTACTACGAGTATTATTTCAATCTTTAAAATGGATTTCTCTAGAATTAATCCTTCATTCAATTTTATTACATGACCAAGGCACCTAAACAAAATACACCAAATTTTTAATTTGTGTTATCTGGTAAATTAGGAATTGATAGAATGGACAATATCTTTCTGAACTTAGAATTTCCAATCAACCGTTTCGAAAAGTATACAATAACACGCAATTTTTTCACGCAGTACCGAAAATAAAGAAATGTAGGAGAATATATTAATATAGACAGGTCTGTATTATTGAAGTAATTATAATCAATGTTTAACTCAACAAATTAGAAATTATTTATTAAGAAACGTAGTTACGGTAAAATCACACAACTTAACATCCTAGTTAGCAGTTTACACAAGCAATATATCCTGAAGATGTCCCCCACAGTAGGCGACGAAACGTCGAGAAGACAACACTGCAAGACACGGCCAAAAATCCCGAAAATGTATTTTAAAATATTTAATCAAAGTGTATGAAATATAATCGAACCCTAGAAGGATGTTTTTGATAAACAAGCGAATAAACCTTTCCCTAGTTTCTTAAAATAATTCATCACCATCCAGGGATTAAGCCTGTTGGCTCGTTCCGGTTTCATGAAAGCTAGAATTGTTAAATTGTTCAGATCATCTTCCGTGTGGGCGTCCAACATTTCTCCTTCCGTGCGGTTTATAATTTAGCAATAACTTTGGAAATGTTTCTTCTGGCATTCTATCAACATGTTCTTTCCATGCGTTCCTATACTTAATTATTCGGTGTGTAGTTTGAAAATATTTAGTTCCTTTCTTATATCTTCATTTATTGTCTTATCCAGCATAGTATTTCCTGCTATATTTCTTAAAAATCTCATCTCAGCTGCTTTCAACCTTTGTTCTTGTCTTTTAGTGATCCAACATTCTGATCCATACATCAATACAGGAACAACCATTACTTTATAACATTTCATTTTTGTTTCATTTCTTGTGTTTTTAAGGGTTCTTTTTAATCATGCCACATGTTAGATTAAATTTATTTATTTTGTCATTAATATCATCTATTTTAACATATGATAAAATAATTCATAAAACTAAATTTATAAATATTCCTTTGGTATAGTGTAGGGCCTATAAGTTTATAAAAATACTTAAAAAATATAAAAACATTAACATGATTATAAGAAAAAAGCTTCATCCAAACTTTCGCTTTGTTTTATTTTCACACTACTGAAGAAATCAGAAATTTGATAAGAAATATAGACAGATCGATAGAATATAGGCTAAATATAGTGCAGAATACGTGAATCATCCACCGGAAAGAGGGGTGAAATACACATGCAACTTCCCCAAAACATTAATAAACAAAGACTCAATGAATCATATAGTCAAATTCACACACTATTACGTAATGGGAACAGTTAAATCCTTCGGGGATTTCAATTCAGATAAAACAAAAAAAAAAAAAAAAAACAAAAAAAAAAAACAAAAAAAAACATGTAAAACGACACCGGGTGCGTGTAGGCAAACAGTTTTCGGATACTTTTCAAATCCAGAATGTGTTGAAGCAAGGAGATGCACTATCTCCTCTACTATTTAATTGTGTACTAGAGCATGCCATTAGATCTTTAGAGAATGAGGAAGGCCTACAACTCAATGGTATTAATAAGCTGTTAGTTTATGCTGATGATGTAGTACTATTGGGCGATAACGAGGAGATTACTAAAGAACAACACGCACACACTATTAAGTAACACTAAGAAATTTGGACTGGAAGTAAATATCAATAAAGCTAAATATATGGTCATACGTAGAAATATATTATATAATGGAAATGGGCAGCTAATGACAAATGAGGGAAATTTTGAGGAAGTGGCTGAATTCAAATACCTAGGAACAATAATCACAAATAGGAATGAGATGCACAAAGAAATTAAACATAGGCTCAATTCTGGAAATGCGTGCTATTATGCATTGCCGAGACTCTTGATGTCCCAACTCCTTTCAAAAAACGTTAGACTGAAAATATATAAAACTATTATTCTACCAGTTATATTATATGGGTGCAAAACATGGACTCTTACATTAAGGGAGGAAAGGAGGTTACAAGTATTTGAGAATAAAGTACTTAGGAAAATTTTTGGACCAAAGAGAGATGAACAGACAGGTGAATGGAGAAGACTACTTAACAATGAACTACATGGTCTTTATAGGAAGCCAGATATAATAAGAACAGTTAAGTCTCGTAGACTGCGATGGGCAGGACATGTTGCACGTATAGGGAATGAAATACTTGCATGGAAGCTTCTTGTAGGAAAACCGAGGGAAAACGCCCAGTTGGTAGACCAAGAATGAGGTGGGAGAATAATATTAACTACGATTTGAGGGAAGTAGATTATACAGGGAATGATTGGAAAGCATTAGCTCAGGATAGGGATGTATGGAGAGCTTATGTCCGTGCGGCCATGAACCTATGGGTTCGATAGTGCCAGTGAGTAAGTAAGTAAAACGACACCAGAATTCAAACAAAATAGAGCATAGCCTTGTTATGAAGCGAGGACCGTATGTTACCCGTTTGATGACTGAATTAATATTCATTCTCACATATAGGCTTATCACTGACGTCATGGTCATATGGATCGTTCTATTACCAAACCCCCTTGGTAAATTATCACTGCATATTCGATTGGATCGAGGCTTGTTCAGTAACGGATGACTATTAGTAACGGCCTCATTATTTTTGACCGTTGCTTCTGGCTACTGATTGTATAGGCCTATATAAACAACTGCACTACATCCAATTAAAACTTAACCAGCGGAAGCTAATAAATCACTAAATATTGTATTAAATCATCTAGGTTGTATTGTATTTGGAATATGAAGCTTGTATTAATAAGATTATCAAACCAATGAACAATAAGCAGGGTAATGAATGGCTTGTTTCGATGAAATTAACAGTAAATTTTAAAATAAAGTACGGAATGTTTCAGTCGTCTTAGCCAGCTGTTATTAAGGAATTAATCACGAAGTTATAAAAAATCGAACAATATGAAATAAAATATAGCACTCTAATAAATGATTCATAAACATCCAAATAAATTGTTTAAACTGTGTCCAATTAATCCCCCATAGCCGTTGCTTCGGATGCAGCAGCCCCAGATTCGATTCTCAGTCGGTACAAATTTAAGAGATTAGGCTGTTTACAAGGTATTTCCTCACCTCTGTCAGAAAGTGTTAAGATTCAAATAGTTTCCGAAAAAAATCTGGTCATCATAATCATCCATAACATTCGTTTTGTTTAGTAATGATGTATTCATAGTACTTCCTCCTATTCTACTTCTTTCACAGTAGCCCCTGCCCGCTCCTGGGATTTTCTTCCTCAAGATACCAGGGATTGCCGCACACTTGGTACTTTTAAATCACGCTTATACAATTACATGTTGTCAAATAATTAATTATTTTCAAGAGTTAAATTTATTCTATGACATTAATAGTTTTTTTTCTCATTTTTCTATCTTGTATATTTTATATTTCAATTGTTTAATCTAGATTAAATCAAAATATTTTGTAAATAATAATTATATTGTAGACATGCTATGTAATATTTATTTTTATTGTAATTAGATGTGAGAATCATTGTTGTATTTTTTTAACCTGGTTGAGTGGTAGACAAGGCCTTAAGGCCTTAACTCTGCCAAGTAAAATAAAGCTATTATTATTATTATTATTATTATTATTATTATTATTATTATTATTATTATTATTATTATCACCATCAAATGGTATATCATATCTTAAATATGAGTTTGGTCACGAAGGCAGCTTCGGTATTGAGCTGATACCTCATCCGAAGAGGCTTTTCATGTCATTACGTTAAAAAAAAGGATTATGTGATCGAAAGTTTAAAAAAAATTCTCTCCCAATAGGTCGTGTTCCTTTAAGACTGGGAAGGCGTGGTGAACCTAAAAGTACGTACTAAGGGAGATGTTATATACGTAGCATATATATATCATAACAAAAAACAGAATATCTGGCAATAAATAGCTATGAAAGAGAAAATGTAATATTGGAGGAAGGAATCCAAATAAAGCAAGTGAAACAAACTAAATATTTGGGAATAATTATGGATAACATTGAAGGTATAGGCAAAGAGAATATAAAACATCGAATTGAATTGAGTAGCAAAATAATATCATCGTTAAATTCCATATGGTCGGATAAGCATATTTGGAAGGACACAAAAAATATATATTGGTAAAACATTAGTGGATTCTGTTGCAATGTATGGAAGTGAGGTATGGACACTCAATAAGTACTACAAGAATAGACTAATAGCTCTAGAAATGGATTATTTACGCAGAAGTACCAGAAAGTCAAAATTAGAACATGTCGCAAATAAGGAAATCAGAAATATAATGGAAGCAGAAGAAAGCATAACTGAAAGAACTGAAGTGAAGGAATTAAAGTGGTTAGGACATGTTTTAAGAATGGAAGATGAGCGATGGCCAAAGCAACTATATCAGTGGGATCCGACCAAGAAGAGAGGGAGACCGAAGTTAACATGGAAGGAAAACATGAAGACAGTAATGCAAGCAAGACAGCTAAGCATTGAAGATGCCCAAGATCGTAGGCTTTGGAGGTTTGGCACGGGAAAACGACAGCAGCTGTAAAAACCCGAAGATGGATAGATATATATGTATCATAAACGAATGGCAAGAACAAATTAATGTATAATAGTGTATCGACAACTCTGCTTTTGCAGACGACCAAATAATAATGACAGCATCAGAAAATGCTTTACAACAATTCCTTTATACTCTATAATATCTCTCTAAAATATAATTTAAGAATATCTGCATCTAAAACAAAAATATTAGCTCTGAAAGGAAAATGTGCAATAAGAACAAAAATAGTGATAAACAATGTAATTATAGACCAAGTTCAGAATTTTAATTATTTGGGATGTAATTTAGGTAATGACAGAAATTTAGATAAATAATAGTGAAAAAATAGGTGATTCAGAGGTGCTAAACGGATGTGCCGATTCTATGAGACCCGAAGCAAGATTCGAATAAAATTCCTCATAAGTGATAACTGTCTTACGAGTTCAGAAAAAGAGGGAGATTCGTGAGAGAAAAAAAACACTGAAGCAGGTGTGACTAACGGAAAGTATATAAAGTTTGATAGACAATTAAGATAGAAATAGAGAGAGGTGGGGGCTGGTAGATGAAAGCAATAGGAGAAAGATAAAGAGAGAAAAGGAATGCAGAGTTGGCAGGCCTAACTTACTTATGACAGGTCGAAAAGATGAGGGAGAAAGAAAGATTGGGGGAAGATAGTCGTGAGCAAAAAGGATGGTCATATGTGGAGGGAAACGGTATCAATGAAAAAATAAAGATAAGAAGAAAGTAAAACGGAAAAGAAAAAGAAAACAAAAAGAGAAGCTGAAAAGAGAAAGAGCTTTTTGCTATTTTTCTACATTTATACAGGATAAATTTTTTACAAGGTTTTTAAATGAGAATTTCAATAGTTTCTATAAGAACTAAAAAAAAAAAAAAAAAAACTTCTACTCTGATGCCTCTATACATTTTAACGTTAATAGTTTTTGTACCTTTTTTTTCTATTTGGTCCTGGTTTTCTTTGTAAATTTTGTTTTATTACCTCGTATCTAACGCATATACGATATTAACGTTAATCCATCATTATCATCATGGTCCATTCACGAATTTAGGCCATTTGTTGAACTGTTTCGGCCTCAAGAGAAACATTATTCAGAAGTATTTTGAGTGGAAGTCCTGGTCTTCTTCTTCCTGCAGGTTGATATCTTAACATTTGTTTGGGTATCCTGTGATCTTCCATTCGATGAACATGTTGCACCCATCTTGACTTATAATCAGAAATTTTGTTTTGTTAAGGTTCCATGTGTAATTCTTCTAAGATGTCTTCATTGTTTTTATGATCTAGTAGTGTGTATCCTGCAGTCCTTCGAAGGTATCTCATTTCAGCAGATCTAAGTCTCTGCATTTCCTTCTGTTTCAATGTCCATACTTCGCTACCATACAAAAGAGTCAGTGTTTTATACACTTTTAGTCTTGAATGTATTTTGACTAACTGTGGCTTGAAGATATAATTTATTAACCCTAAAATCCTTTAAAAAATTATTTACGTTAATTCGTTTCTATTATTTCATGCGTTGTCTCTTTCCTGCACTGTCTTTACGACCAAATTATGAATTGTAGATCGAATTGAACACTCCTAAGATTTTCATATTTCTTAACATAGATAAATATAGAGGGATCAGAACTCAATGGGAAATCTTAGGAGTATTCAATCCATCATACAGTTTATAATTTGATTGTACAGATAATGCAAGTAAAGGGACACGTTTCATGGGAACAGAATAAGAGCAGCATAAAAACTATTCGCACCTTGGCCAGCTGTAGATCAAACCTTTCAGGTAAGAGGGTAAATTTTATTTACGCTATCCAATCCCTTTGATTAGCTGTTTCAAGTATTTCTAAAGAAAACTACTTAGGTATGAAAATCGATTTTCTGGTTGAATTCATCTGCTGGGACAAAAATCAAGACGAAAATCATACTTCAGTATACTCCGTACATCCTGGAAGTTAACTCTGAAATGTTGTTACAGTATTACGATTCGAGATAGTTTGCAAAGTTGTTTTCCCCAATGACGTAACTTAGAGTGAATTTGACACTATTCTCGATTGGAGAGAGAAGAGCAATGGTTTGATTAGTTGGATGCAACGCTAACTAGAAGACAGTACTTCATATCCCTGCACAAATCGAAATTTTCTTTCTAGTTATCTTAGGCCTATAGCAGTTACTTATTCCACTAAGGTAATAAGAGCCATACAGTGACAAATTTTCAAAATTGGGCCTACATACCACTAAATTACCGACATTCGCCCTAAAATTAATAGATCTACTATAGCCTAAAAATTGAAAATAATTATAATGCTTCTGTATTTATTTCGCAACTACAAATAAATGTTTAAATTTTATTTATAGGATTACTGCACGTAAGAATTTAGTATCTAAAGCAAAATAAATAAATAAATAAATAAATAAATAAATAAATAAATAAATAAATAAATAAATAAATAAATAAATAAATAAATAAACCAAATATTAATAAAGTTAAAGCTATAATCAATTGGCAGAAGAGAGGGAATTGTAGATTAAGCCTACAGTAAAGTGTTAATTTGTAATTTTTTAAATAATTATTATGTAGCTAAAAAATGTTTAAATACATAAAGTAGCGAAAACAATTACAATTCTCTTAATTTCGAGAAACTAAGCATATATGAGGCGTTCGGCGTGCAAATCAACTTGCTTCAATTGTAATTATTGTTTTTAGGCATTTAATTTTCATATGTTCTACAGTTTCAAAAAAAGATTATAAATAAACTACTTACTGTCTCTATCGAACACTGCCTCTACCTATATCGAGGTTCGTGGCTGCGCGGACATAAGCTCTCCATACATCCATATCTTGAGCTAAAGCTTTCCAATCAATCTCTGTATTAATAATAATAATAATAATAATAATAATAATAATAATAATAATTATTATTATTATTATTTATTTATACACAGATTTTTAATGTTTACACGTCTTTCTATGCATAAACTTTTATTTTTCTTCTCAACTCGTCTCTATTCATCCACTTCATGTCCTCCACTCCTCTTGTTCTGATTCCAGTTCTTATTTCTTAATCACGAGTTTCGAGGTCTTCCTTTCCTTCTTCTTCCAGGTGGACACCATTTCAATGTTTCCCTGGGTAACCTTTATTCTTGCATTCGTTGTACGTGCCCATACCAATATTTAATTGCTTACATCTTTCATAATCTATTGTTGAATATCTCAAATTCATTTTTTCGTATGACAGTATTTATTTTTTTTCTAATTTTGAACATAATAATAATAATAATAATAATAATAATAATAATAATAATAATAATAATAATAATAATAATAATAATAGGCTGGTGCTTAAATCTGACATCGAAGCCTCATGTAAGTCAAATGCTGGTCATTCGTAATTATCATAATAAAATATTTTTACTATAAAATAGATTTATAGTTAGATATATCTAGAAATTAAGATACTTTATTAAATTTCCAAGATACTCCACGGTGTGACAGGCTTGGAAGGTCCTTGATATTATGTTTATGTTTTGTTTCTAAGAGGAGCGTTTCCAATGAACCAGAAATTTGCTGTCTTATCACAATATTCCAGCCAATATTCATGCAGTTCCCATGTTAGAAACTTATCAATTAATAGCTAAATAAGAATATGTGCAATAAGTAATTATGTACAACCTACATTAAATGAATTGCACATTGGCAGTTGGGTGGTACCAAGACTTGTTAAATGATTCCGCCCCCTCTAGATATTTCAAAATGATAAGTCTGTTCATTTGGAGGTAATATGTAAATCTCTCAATGATGGATGTTGTAATCTAGTAGGTAACAATGTAAAACACAAGATTTACAATGTAAAAGAGTCAGGGAGTTGCTATTTATTTACTGGTGCTGACATTAGAACGTGAGTTACTTATTAGAAATCTCTCGGGGCGCCTCAATTCCTCAGCTGTAAAATGAAAAAAAGAGTTGCAATGTTTCGTACCAAAAATTGTGATTTTAACTGACGATAAGGAACCAATAACTATTATGAATCATTGAATAAACAAAAAAATAACATTTTAGCTATTATAAAATTAACAGCTACTATTTTACTACAAAGCTCATTCTGAAAAAAATTATTTAGATGAAGTTCTGAATTTCATGTTTACTTACTGCTCGTGAGAGTATAATATCGTTTACTCGTGTCCAACTTAAGGCCAGGTCGAGGAATGAGATGAGATGAACCCCCTATATAGAGGTCTGTGAATGGCAAGGGTGGCGGCCGACCAATCCTGACGCACCATCAAGATGGCAGATGAATGAAATGGATGAGATGAGTATGGAGAAATGAAGTTGTGGAGGGGAAAACAGGAGAAACCCCCGAGAAAAACCTGCTCATGCTCCGTTTCATCCATCGTGAAACATGCATAGAGTGATCGAACTCGATCTCGGGACCCCAACGGCGTGAGACGTGCGTCTAACCGCTTGCGCCACAGAGACGCCTTCACAATTAACTATATGATTGATATATCAAATGTATAATTCATTTATTTAGAAGTATTTTATAATAGAAAGTTACCGAGCGAAAATCGTATTAAAAAAAATAATAATTATATGTTACATTGAGGAATTGTATAAGGATACGAGAGTTCATTTTTTTAATTTATAAGATATTAGTTACATACAAAAATACTCAGGAAGCCCTTGGAGTAGTTAGAGGTTAAGGCTCTCATTTTTTACACAATTGGCACGAGATGTCAGGCAGGTTGTGAGACTGTATCATACGCCTGGTACTCATTTCAGTTAGAGGCTGAGTAGACCCTAGGGACATGGCACCTCCCGAAGCTTTAGGCCAGTTTAAAAATCCTGGTCCCACCGGGGCTTGAATCCTCGACATTCCAATTAATAGCGTATTGTCATAATCATCTACGCTACTGCGTACTCCTTAGTAACATAAAAGTATGTAAATATTACATTACCAGTTGTTAAATATGCAATATTATAATAAGGTTAAATTTTGAAATTGCATTTTTTAACGTTTTCGTTAGATAAAATTAGATTAAAAGATGCTTCTGTATGAACACATTTTGGTTATAGAATTACTTTTCACAACAAAATAACACAATACTCTTATAAATATATTGTCGATATTATCCATAATAAGGACTTTATGGGTGGATTTCTAATCCTAAGTCTAAACCACGATCCCGGTTTTCCAATTTTTTTTATTGTTTCCATAACACCTACAAAATTTATACTTTATGGTATGTATACTTCAATTACAATTTGAAATTTTTCAATGTATTTACAAAGTATTTCATCAATTTCGAAAATTAAATTGTCTGTATCACATTGTCCTTGAGGCAATCCTCTAATGAGGAAAGTTGTATATAATAAAAATTACTAAAAATTCAAAGAAATTGTTACGAAAGCATAGAAATGATTCAGACATTTATTTTATAATTAACATCTGTAGATTTTCAGTTTTTATGGCTGTTATCAAAACAATAAAAAATCGGAAAACCGCGGTCGTGGTTTAGATTTCGGTTGAGAAATCCACCCAATAGGTTATATCTTAAACTTACACGAATTAAGGTAATGTGATGAACTGGCGGACTCACTCACCTGTAACAAAAGAACAAATATATTAGCCTATTTTCATTGCGAACTTGATAATTGGCATTTGACTGATCCACCGTTCGTCCCGCTGCAGGACATAGGTGCTCCCTAGTGGGAAGTTTCTTAATCAACCTAATTTATTTATTATAATTTATTTATCAGAGGGAGACATGATATTCGAAGCCTACTTCCCATCGAGGAGACATCTACTAGGAAACTAAGATATTACTCGGACGGATGAGAAGAAAGGTTAAATTTTATTCAGAATCCTCTTTATTCAGACTTGAAGTTCTTTTGCGAGTCCGAAAATCTTCAGGTTCTTGTTCCTTGGATTTTTCCATCCTAAAAATCCATCGACCCCGGCCGTGTTTGAACCCGTGACCCTCGGTACTAGAGGGAAAGAACGTAACCACTAAACCACCGAGCTCGACTAGCATTTAATAAGGAATAATGATTATTTTCTCATTTCAAGCTGGAACGTCCCGGTACACGATATTACATACAATATTATCAAAATTACAAGCCAAATGTTCTATAATAATATGTTGCATTAAATATATATGGATCGAAATATACAGTAGGCCTACACCGTACTAAGATATTACAGAACCAGCTTATAAAAATATTATTTCAGAAAAAAATAATGGAATAAAAAAGGGAAAAGGGGATATAGAATTGAACCGATAATACTTTAATTGCAGAATTTAAACTTTTGGTATTACCAATCCAATTTTAAATTATGGGACTAATTTAAATTATTATTAAATAGTTTTGCAATAAGATACACTTTTGATTTTCTTTAAAATCCTTTATTAATTCTTCAACATTATGTTAAAATCTAGTAAACAATGTTATGAAACATTACTGATTCGAAATTGTCTTCAAATTGTCACTTTGAAAAGGGTATACACGCCACTGACTTAGTAGCATCTGACGAGGATCGAACATCCGACCTCATCATCTCAGACAATCCATGTAAATCATTGCTCCTCAAAGGTAATCGCTTCATTACCAAATGTACCGACATATCACGTAGTTCGCGATCAATAGCGTGCTACCCTTTGAGATGCTGGGCCACACCATGAAATTGCAAGTTTCCAAACTCCTATGTCTACTACTTTTAAAATGTCTTCTTCTAAATTATTTAATACGGCCATCTACAAACATTTATACTTCTCTATGGCACCCTCCAAAGGAACTTTGAATTCAAGAAACTCTAAGATACTAAAAGCAAATCCCTGGAAAATTGTCAGGTGTAACAGTGCAATAATTGTGTGCAGATATAGGAACTTTTTTTATTTCATAACTAGCTAATGCCCGTGTGCGCTGCTGCTACGCCTAAATTAATTAAATCTCCTTTTATAGCCAATTTAGTTGAATACGTAAAAAGAAAAATAATAAAAAAATTATAGCCCATCGTAATTATTTTTAGAAACCCGTGTTAATTACCTGGCATTGCCCGAGAATCTACTTATCCTGATCATCTTGGTATCAATGAGACAAAAATTGTTATGATTTATCCGTAAGAGATAGACATTTTGTCATGGATGTTTTATATAATCTTTTGATATATTCAATTCAGTATACATCAATGTGGTGCATTTCTTATGGTTTAGGCATCGTAAGCCATTTAAGCGTCCAAAAACGACTTTTTTAGTGCACCGTTGCTCTTTTTTCTTTTTTAGCTCTGGCGCTGTATTTCGTAGAGTAATATATATGTTAATTGACTCAAAAACGTATTTAAATGATGAAAAAAAAAACATTCAAATCGGTGAAGTAGTTTTTGAGTCCATAAAACAGACACAGACAAACAGACGGACAGATTTACACCAATTTTTCTGTAGGCCTATAAATATTATGTCGCATTTCATTACTTTACGATTGTACAAAGAGGCCGGAAAAGTAACATTGGAGTACCATATTGTTGTCTACTGTAATATTCACAAAAATGTACTCAATTTTCGCCAACATGTGAGGAAACCACGGCTAACTTAAATTAACAATTTTAAACGTAAATAAGCAAGGGCAATCTACAGGAATTATATGGATACAATAGAATAAATAAGAATAAATGATTTCACGCTACAAAACATATTTTTTTAATAGTTGTGATATCTGTATTTCGTTTTGTTAATTGGCAGTGCTGATTAAAACGACCTTCATTTGTTTCATTTTACAAAGAGAACTTTGGGATAGTAAAAGATTAAGATTCCCACCTCTCTAGAAAATCGACAAGAGATATCAACCGAGTTGTTAGTCTGCGTGACAGCCTCCTTTACTCCAAGAACATGTCTGGTACTCATTTTCGTTAAAGGCTGAGTCGTTTCCAGGACATGACACCATGGCAGAGGGATTAGGCTGATTTAAAAGTTCTGACCCATTGGGACTAGAATCAGTGTCCTTCCGACTTCTAGTATATTGCCTTAACTATTAGTCATTCAAAATATCTCTGCAAGCGGGAGAATTACGAAGCTCTGTTTGTTGCTACACGTGACGTCATATAAGGCAGTGTATACTGTCAGCGTCTCACGTCCCATTCCCCTCTGCACTCATAGATAGCAGTGTCACGTGTTCTATTCCTGCATAAACACGACTGCAGTGCCCTCCGTCAACAACTGCACTTACTCCTTAAACGGGTAATAATTATGCTATGGCGTTCCCCCTTCTATGTAATAGGTCTATTATGAATAAATATTGAAATTATATATACCTACCTGTTATATTAAATTTAATCTACTAAGTGAAGTAAAGGTAAAGAGACCTGCTGTAAGAGGCCGTGAGGCCTACAGGAGACGTGAACGCGAGGATCCGAAATTCTTAGCTCTACGTTTCGGGCGACGTTACCTCCATGAAATCTCGTTAGTCATTTTATAGAGAGACGAATCCAAGAACCAAACTTTACTGTCCTGGATGGAATCCGGCAATATATACTAATAATTAGGCACCTTCTCATCTCATCATCGTGGCCTTTTTAATCAATTACTGATTTAGGCTATGGTTTTACATGTGATACAATTATAACTAACTTACTGGCACTATCGAACCCATAGCATCATGGTTGCGCCGACATAAACTGCCCGAAAATCGCTATCCTGAGCTAATATTTTCAAATAATTCCCTGTATAATCTACTTCCCTCAAATCATTGTTAATGTTATTCTCCACCTCATTCTTGGTCTACCAACTGGGCGTTTTCCCTCTGGTTTTTCTACCAGAGGCTTCTATTCCCACATTTCTTTTCTCATTCGTGCCACATGTCCTGCCCTTCGCAGTCTACGAGACTTAACTATTTTTATTAGGCTACATTTAGTTTCCTATGAACATCATGCAGCTCACTATTATGTAGTCCTCTCCATTCGCCTGTGCGTTTCTCTCTCTTTGGTCCAAAATGTTTCCTAAGAACTTTATTCCTAAATACTCGTAATCTTTTCTCCTTCCTTAAAGTTCAAGTTTCGCATCAATATAATATAACTGGCTGTGTTTGAACCTGTGACATGGTTTCCCTGAAGGATTTCCCGTCTGGAGAACCGAATGGGGACTATTTCACCTCCAGAAAAATTTCACCCCAATATAACCGATGTCCGCGTTTACTGATGATTGTATTTAATTATAGTAATAGTTTCATATACATCTGTGTTCTCACCCCTGTCTCAGAGGGGGGTGACTTAAGTTTATGGTAGGTATTGTATCGTTCGATGGGGGTGATAATTATAGAGGCACAGTGTATTAATATATTATTCACATATGGTTATGACATATATTTCCATATTATCTTATATGCAAGTATACTAATTTGTGACCAAAACTAGATCTATTTTACAATCTGGAGATCATATATTTGATTCATAATAAAAACTTGGCAAATAAAATACAAATTACAATGGATAGAATGTAAACAAGAATCAAATATCGACACTAACGACAAAATTAGAGACATACACAAACATTTCCATACATGCATACATACATACATACTGTATATAGGTAGTGCTTTGACATTGCTGCAGGCTACAGTGACAAGTTACTAATAACTGTAGCAATAATATTACTGATCCAATGTCAATCAATATCAGTCTGCTTTCAGTAATCGGCGGACCATGAATTACATATCAATATCGGACGATTACATAGCGGTGATATTGTATCAGTGACTGGCTAAGTGAAAAGTCCCCATCCCCCTGTGTTATGCAACACGAACTACTTTCAACAGCACGATTATTTCAACGATTACAGTATTTCGATTAATACATTTAATATGTGTTATTTAACATCCTCGCATGATTTACTTTGAGTGTTCTTCTACTATAGGTACAGTAAGATCCAATGCAACTTGTAACACATTATACTATAGTGTGATTAAAAAGTCCCAGTACATTTTAAAGATATCGCTTACATATCGTATTTCTGTTACAGCCATTCGAAAGATACAAATATCATTGAAGAGCGGATAGATATTGTTGCTGCGCGTTTAAGAGGCCAGTCGTACGAAGAAGTTAGAGACTGATTCCAAAGGAAACACTCACGGAAGACGTGTATCTTGATATGTTGCAACTTTTCTTATAGCCATATAGTTACAGCAAGGTGGTATCATTGATACAGTGGTGTTGCAACAAGATGGAGCACCACCACACTTTGCTCTGGCTATACGCGGGTATCCCAATGACAGGTTTCCCAAAAGATGGATTGGAAGGGCATCTCCTCGTATCTGGGCACCTCGTTCGCCAGACCTCGCACCCCTGGATTTTTTGCTTGGGGGTTCATCAAGCAACAGGTGTACAGAACCAAGTTTCCTAATCTGCAATTGCTGAAAAAAACGCATACGCCAAGCGAGTGAAATCATTACAGAGGATATGTTGGTGCATGTTTTCTGGGCGACGGTGCGTCGTTCGGAAACATGTTTTGAGATTGATGGAGGTTATGTTGAGCACTAACTTGACAGTAGAAACTACCTTATAATTTTTGTTTTATTTGCGCTACGTTATCCACAAAATGTACTGGGACTTTATAATCACACTGTATATTACTCCACCGGTTTCCAAACTGCACTCCGCGCCGAACACTTATGACTACACCTCGGCTTTTAGGCAAAAACCTACTTTGTGGTCCTATAGTGGTGTTATAATGCCCAAATTAACATTAGAATCAATTTTTGCATACATTCCTAAAATTCCTATATTTTATCACTAAAACGAATAAAAATGTCTTTATTTCATTCCGAAACTAAAATATTTACACATTCGAATTCATTATTTTGAACAGTATGTTCAAGAACAATGTCCTTCAAGGGCGCTCATCCAGTTCGGGCAAAGATAATATTAGAAAATAAACCAATAGAACAAGTGGTAAGATATAACTTCCTAGGTTGCGAAATATCATACACAAAGGAAACATATATAAATAACAAACTAAATAAGTTTAATTATATAAGAACCTTGAAAAATAAAGCCAGGAAAGACTCTATAATGAAATTATACAAGACAATGGCAGTGCCTATTATTACTTATGGATCTGAAACATGGACAGTGACAACACAACAATCTGCCAGAATACAAGCTGCTGAAATGACATTCCTCAGACCAATAGCAGGATATCAAAGAACAGACAAAAAACATAACACAGAAATAAGATAACTAAAAGTAGAGGAATTAAACACAACAATAGAGAAATACAGAACAAACTGGAAAGAACACTTGGCAAGGATGACTGAGAATAGAATACCAAAAGCAGCATACAGCTATTCACCACGAGGAAGAAGTAGTTTGGGAAGACCAAGAAAAAGATGGAAAGAGCAGCAATTTGGAGCCGGAATAGGCTAGTATGTAAGCTTAAATCGTGAAGAAAGAGAGAAGGAGAAGAAGATGTTCTTGGGTCCGAAACTTGGACAGTAAATAGAAAACAAGTAAATAAGCTGTTAGCAGTATAAATTGATTTTTGGAGGCGATCGACAAGAATTTCAAGAAGGGATGAGGTCAGAAAAAGCACAATAAGGGAAATTATACTAGTTGAAAAAAAAAAAACATTATAAAAAATTGAAGAAAACGTGTGAAATGGTTTGGACACCTCATAAGAATGGAAGAAGAGACAATACCAAAGAAGATCCTTAATTGGAAAGCTAATGGAAGAGTGGAAGAGGCAGACCTAGATAACGTTGTATGGATGGAGTGAGGAGAAATATGGAAGCGAGATCTGAGAAAAGATGATGTTCTTGACAGGAACCTCTGGCGACAAATCACTTAGGGTTGAAGAAGAAATACTGTATTGTGGAATATTCATGATTTAAACAATGTTCTTGAAATACTTTTGAAACAAAATCTGACTTTTAGACGAGAAGTTGTAAAACAATTAACAAAATATAATTTCATTACATTGATATTGTGTAATCATTTCTTAAGGTTTAGATGTAACTTTATACTCCCTTACAATATACTCAACTCCCCCCCCCAAATAACATTAAATTGTAAGGCATATGATAGGCATTTAAGGGTCTCGTGCATAGAAATTTATTATAAAAGCACTTCCTGAGTCAAAAAGTTTGGGAACCCCTACATCAGTCTGTATGTTATATGGTAATGAAGTGGTTTATCTGAGGGAAGGTTATTATGTGACCCCCCAAATGCGTATAAAATGATTTTCCCACTCTGATTAGCTACTGCCCCGATATTCATCGCTCTTTTATTTCTCTGAGAACTTACTCTGAATATCCCCAATTCAAAGCCAAACTATTATCGATATCTGCTTTTCAATTTATTCAATTTTTATATTTAGAGACGTTTCAAAAATTTTGGACATATAGGTAATATCTATCCACCGCTGTGGTCTCGAGGTAGTGTGCTGCGTTGTCACGCAGCGGGCCCGGGTTCGACTCCCGGTCGGGACAGGCTCCTGGGTGAGGTTTTTTTCGGGGTTTTTCCTCACCTGTAAGACAAATGTCAGGAAGCTTACGGCCCCACGGTCCCCGAAAATCATCCGGCCACGATCATCATCCTTATCATTATCATCATCATCCACCGGTGTGAAAAGCAACGGGAAGCTACCACACCTACAATTCCCTAGTAAAGCTGCAAAGCATAGCATGAAAATGCTATGATTGCAGTGAAAGACCTGCCCTCGGACAGAATTACTATGAATGGATAACATATCTAGCATATTTGGGTTATGTCATTAGACTGTGTTATGTCTATTGTGTCTATGACCATATTTATTGTAGAAAATCAACTATTTATAAATATAAATTATGAAATGATACTTAGTGAAGCTGATTTTGAAATGAATTTCCCATCAAGTATTGAAGAATGGAAATAAATTTTATTCACAAATAAATAATGTTGTACGCAGTATTGACACCCGAATGAGCAAGTGCTCGTGATAGGGCGTAGTTCAGTTACAAAATAATACATATAGAATATTTATACACATTATATGGTTTTAATTAAAGGCAGAAGGAAAACAAAATATATAAATTTAGGAGACAGTTTCAAGACATAAAATAAATTCTGGCACGTAAAAAAATAAAAAAAAATAATACAATGGGAAATAAAATAAAACAATATAGAATAGATGAAATACCAGAATGAAGAAAGTAATTAAAAAATATTAGAATATAATATAAAAATAAAACACATTTTGGAGAAAGTTTCAAAATATAAAACGTACTCTGACGCACAAATTAATGCAAAAGAGAATGGTACAAAAAAAAAATATATATATATATATATTTAATACATTAATACCAAAGTGAAGAAAATAATTAAATACATTTGTCTTGGCTATAAAAATAACTTCGCAGGTTGATAATCACCAGGATTTCAACCGGAACATCCCAAATGCGTGTCTCAAATGCCTGCCGTCAGTGGGCCAACTCGAATTAATTACAGATTGTTTGTAGTTTTACGAAATATGCGCAGTGACCAGGTATATTCAAACGTACAAAAAAGCAGGTAACAACGAATTTAAAATATGCAATATACACAGTAATATATATATATATATATATATATATATATATATATATATATATATCGATAAAGCGTCACTGCTATAAAATAAAAATGTTCTCTTTGATTTGCTTACTTGTTATAGTCAGCTAATAGATGGCAGTGAAGACCGAGTTCTCGCGACATCTAGTAATAATGGAGAATATAATATTTATATAAGAAAAATAAGTGTTCGAATTGGATTCGCCTGGTGGTGTAATGGATAACACGCTAGGGTACCGACCCAGAGTTCCGGGTTCGAATCCCGTCCAGACATTTATTTTTCTTATCATGTCATACATATATACATTAATTTATATATAAATTTAAATATCAACAATATTTACAAAGATCACAAAAAATTCTAGAGTAGCCCTATTAATACTGTTTGTTATTTGCTGCACATAAATAGGCCTACAAGGTGTTTTCTTTTATACAATCAACAATTAATACTTTTTGGCGCGATAGTACGTTTTGTCATACTTACAGCATGGTAGTTAATATACGAAACAAATCACTGTATTTTAAATTAACTTAACTTTATTTGAAACAATATAAAACAATAAATACGTACTTGCCATTTTAATACTGTTTGGTGTCACGGCCTGCTGTAGTCTCAACCAATAAACATTGCTCACACTGTTAACGTTAGTCAGTTGTTTATAATGAACGCAAATATTTCCAACAAATATGTTATTATTTTACTATCATTATTTTGAGAATACCATCGCGAAAAAAAAATTGTACAACGCACGTTTGTGAAGTGTTTTACAGAATCTCGCTATCACTCGGTTTTTAAACATTTCCTCTCTTCTGTAAAAAACACTTCCCAACCTCACATCGTAATATACTATTTTGTTTTTCAAATAAAGTAAATAATAAAAAATAATTGTCTTTTAACACAGCGTTAGAGTGAAAATGGTCGACGAACAGGTAGAACTTAAATACATTGTTAGCACATATATTTTTTTAAATGGATTCATGCAAGTAACTATTTATAAAATCTGCATTGGAGCAAACAAGTACAATATTTTGTCATTAGAAACTTCGTCCTGTATTAGCATTTTTTTTCGCCCAGACGCGCAAATTTCAGTTCACCTGTATAATAAAATTGTACTGCTATTCGCCGATGTTGGGCTTGAAGCAGACAACAAACACTATATATATTATTGAATATGCCCCAGAATACACAGCAAGTGCATCTCCTTCAGACTGTCAGAGGGTAAACAGCCCTGCAGGCAGTACCCACATGCCAAGCAGGCAATATTATGCAGATACCAGCAGGTTTTACTGCCCCCAAACACTATCTCGGTGGACGCCCACCCCATAATATGCAGCCCCTTAGCAACAAAGGGAGCTCCACAGTTTGGCGAGTTCTGTAACGATCTGCCAGTATCAATAGATTAGAGGGGGGTGCGTGCAGAACATAGTCACCACCTGCTACATCCCTTCCTCCCTGTTTGCTATGGCAAAGCCTAATAATTGACCTCAAAACCCACGCGTATTCATATATCCAATTGCGTATTAATAGACCAGCATTAGGAAGCCATTGATCCTTGGTAATTGTGTCTATAAACGGCTCTATAGTAGCAAGACATCAATGCGTATCATTCTATGTAAATAGCTGCTAGTCGCATAATCTTAAGTCCAACGTTTATCTGTTCATGATTATTTCACCTGGATTAAATAAACCTTTAATTGATGCAACTTGTGATGATAGTAAAATACTTGGATGTTATTAGCTTATAACGGTATGCTGTAGCACACAACATCTTAACTCATTCTAATAATAAAGTTAAACCTGCTAATTCCTGCTCCTTTACTACAGGGAATCCACTTTAAGAGGAAACCTCGCATCATTCTGCCACCGCGACCAGAATGCTGAAATTTCTCAAATAAATCTCAAAAATTCCTTCTTCTTCTTCTTCCTTTCCAGGACTAGGCCAATGCGACCTGTTCCGGTCTCAAGTCCATCGTTTCCTTGACCGCCCCAAATATATTTTTCCATGTGGTTTGTAGGCGTTGATCTTATCCATTGAATCTGTCCGGGTTTTGTATTCGCACTTGAGACTTCTGAGTGATAGTTTTTTTTTTTGGTGGGTTACCAGCCCAACCGCAAAACCCCCAACCTGGAGGACCAAAGTTTAATTTCGGAGTAGTCTTTCTCCTAGACAGACTGCCTTACAAGGCTACAGAGCTGTCTGCATCTTTCAGTAAAAACAGTCCCACCACGTGAAGGTAGATGGAAGGGTTTGGTAGAGAGAGGCTATATTTTGCGCTGACTATTTGGAGCCTTTTGTAGAGTCTGAGAGCTCATCCTCAGATCCGCCCCAGTCATTTTCTACCCTTAAGGTAGATAAAATCTCAAATAAATGGTGAGTAATAAGCATATATATGTAGGCCTATTTTTTAAATAATCTAATTAGTTGAGTTATTTGTATTTTGTAGCTTCTAACTGTCTTCATTTGGCGGTATTAACGGTACACGCTCCCCGCGGATGCAAGCACAATAGCGGCAAAGTGAGAGCCGCTGCAACGCTGTAAAAAGGTTTCCGCTTAAAATGAATTCCCTGTACTACAGCACTTGTCGAAACTTACTCAGTTAATGCTAGATTCATACACACATATCATACTGTTTCGTGTAGTGTTGCTGACAATAAATTGACGTTTATACACAATCGAGTAGGATCAGGCAGAGTTGGATACTTGAGTACCAGAATTCAAATTCCTGGGCCGACTACGCTTCCTGGGGTTCTTTGTGGTTTTTATCAATCACAAAAGGCAAATGTTGAGTTTGAATTTATACACCAGGATTAAAATAACCATAAACTAGAAAGGAGGGGATGATTGAAAAACATTAGTGCAGGATTCGGATGTGTGGAGAGATATGTCCGCGCGGCCATCAACTTATGGGTTCGACAGTGCCAGTGGCTTAGTTAATTCGTTAGTTAGTTATAAACTAAAAAAAAGAGATAATTTTAAAATTTTATACAACAATGGCGGTTTCAACATTACTGTATGGATCGGAACACTCAGTCTTAACAAAAAATCAAGAACGAAGAATATAAGCTTCAGAAGTTAAGTTTTTGAGGAGTGTCTATACAATAGTAGATCGGAAACGAAATGAAGATATGAGAACAGAACTAAATGTATTCAAGCTATTAGAGACGAATGGATGGACCACATAAATAGAATGGATAACAAGAGGATCTAGAAACTGATTCTTCACTACAGACCACCAGGACGAAGAATTTGAGTATTTGGGGGTAAAAGTAGATAATGAGGACAGACAAGAAAGTGATATTAAGAACAGAATAAATAAAGGTAGAGCAATAACAGCAATGATAAATGATGTCCTGTGGAACAGACATATAACCAGGAAAAATAAGTTACAAATATATAATTCAATAGTGAAAAGTATTGTTACATATGGAGCTGAAGTGTGTAAATTAAACAACTTAGAACAAAAACTTTTGTCGATACAAATTGGTTTCTTGAGGAGAGCAGAAAGATGTTCAATATTATAAAAAATAAGAAATGAAGTCATTCGAGAAAAAATAAATAAATATTCAATAGTAGATACCATCCATAGTAATTCTGCCCGAAGGCAGGTCCTTCACTGCAATCATAGCATTTTCGTGCTATGCTTGCAGCTTTACTAGGGAATTATAGGTGTGGTAGCTTCCCCTTGCTTTCCACAAAATACAAGCAATTAAATTGGTAGGGGCATATACGACAAATGGAAGGAGAAAGGTGCCCAAAAAAAACAAGGGAATGGTGACCAACTGGAAGAAGAAATAAAGGAAAACCTCGAAATTCGTGGATGCAAGAAATAAGAACTGGAATGAGAAAAAGAGGACTGGAAGGTATGGATTAGATGGATATAAACGAACGGAAAAATGAAATAATACTTTCGGCACAGAAAGATGTGTCAACATTGAACATTTGTATATAAAAAAAAACTATATTTTACCTGGGAGAAATATTAAGGCCTTGCTTATCACTAAACCAGGTTATATCAAATTTTCTGCTCTTACAAAAAAGTAAGATTATTACTAAGAAAATACTAAGTTTAAGAATCATAGCTGCACAAACTTTATGTATTTCATGATTTTTCAGAACATTCTGTATAATTCATCTGATTTCTATGAGTAATTGCCCTTTCTTTTCAAACATTGAATCGCGGGAAAAGTGACATGAAACATTAAAGAGAGTCTTTACACAAAACACTTTTTTTTCAAATAAATGATTCGGTTAAGAGAAAATATTATTCTGTCTGTTCTAATGTATATTTTCTTTGTTTCTTTTCCCCCTTAGCATGATATGACATTGGACCTGAAGTACAAGACGTATGCAATATAAATGTTGTGTATAATGTCGGCAAGATGAGATGGATGTACGGAGCTAGAAAAAGTGAGTAAAATTAGTTATACATGTGACTCACTGGTTGAAAAACACTTTTCTTTTATAACATCAAGAATGGCAGAGTCGTGTCTTACATTCTTTCCCGTCTTACACACAGACAAATGACTGACTAAATATGTGCCAACAACATAAAACATAAGTCCCTATACTATCTACTTATTTTTATTTCTAAAAACGTTTTCTTCCACTCCACTTCTTACTGCAATCACACGCTTATTGCAAATCTCTGAGACAGCTTTTAGCACACATGTAAATGTTTTCACGTTTTCAGTTAAGAGTTTCGCATTCAATTCTTACCAACTTGAAGCGAGATTCTTATGTAATTTATCTGCAAGTAGGCTATAATAACTAGGTCTCGGAAGATGAGAAAATATAATGTTTTTACACGCTTTATATTAGCTTGACGTGTATCTCTCTCTCTCTCTCTCTCTCTCTCTCTCTCTCTCTCTCTCTCTCTCTCTCTCTATCTATCTATCTATGTAACGGAATTTTTCAACGCGATTTTCACCCACTTAAAATCAATGGATCGACTTGAAACTTTGTATACTTGTAAAGGACCCGTGACAATACAATAAATTTCATTTTTTCTAAAATCCTGGCCAGAATCATCAGAAAATCAAAAAAAAAAAAGTGTCTTTGAATCCATGTAACGGAATCTTTCCACACGATTTTCACCCACTTAGAAACATTGGATCGCCTTGAAACTTTGTACACTGTAAAGAACCCGTGACAATACAATATTTTCATATTTGTTTCTAAAATCCTGGCCAGAATCGTCAGAAAATCAAAAAAGTGTCTTTGTATTTATGTAACGGAATCGTTAAACACGATTTTCACCTACTTAGAAACATTGGATCGACTTGAAACTTTGTATACTTGTAAAGGACCCACGACAATACAATAATTTCTAATTTTGTTTCTAAAATCCTGGCTAGAATCATGAGGAAATCAAAAAAATTAAAACTGGTATAATAGGTTGCCGACTTGTCGACTTTTTAATCAATAGTTGTAAGAGCTCAGTTGCTAGAACGGTGAACTCTAGTGGTATATAATTTCAGTAATCCATAGGTCACTGGTTCAAATCCGACTGGTAGGATTTTTTAGCAGAGTATTACTTTTAGCTCATACTAGAATAGTATCGAATTTAAAGATATTTACATTTTTATCTTATTCTGTAAAATATTAAAACTAAAAAATAAATAATAGTTTTAAGAAAGTAAAACAACACGCTTTATTAGAAAACCGAACTAAAAAGTTAAAAATAATTTAAATTTCCAACACGCTTGGGATAAAATTAAAGTGGTCAACAAAAAAATCATCTCCAACACATATAGAATAAAACTAGAGTTATCAACACAAAGAAAATAATTTTACCATCAAAAGCGTGGGGTGTTTTTTACGATTTTTCCATATTCTTCTTAGAGACTTAACTTTTACCAATATCTGTTTACTATCTAATATATTAATTGATATAGAGCACCCCGCGCTTTTGATGGTAAAATTATTTTATTTTTGTTGATAACTCTAATTTTATTCTATATGTGTTAGAGGATGATTTTTTTGTTGACCACTTTAATTTTACCCCAAGCGTGTTGGAAATTAAAATTATTTTTCATTTTTTTAGTTCAGTTTTCTAATAAAGCGTGTTGTTTTAGTTTTTTAAACTATTATTTATTTATGTTATGTCTGAAGACGAGGCCCAACATAATTATATTGTATTACTGCAGAAAATGTTGGGCTTATTTGTCCTTTTTCGAGATACTATAGTTTATTGGTCCTTTTCTTTGCCTTTTTTTAGATCTTTTGTTTGCAACTTTACCTTCTTTTGACTACATTTATCATCATCATCATCATCCATGCAAGTATTAGGCCGTGTGGACTGTTACTGTCTCAAAGAGGGGTTTTCCATTCAGCGCTTTTTAGGACGTCTCAGCGATCTTATCCCTTGGGGGCAGTAACGAAGCATGGCTTTTGGAATTCTACGAGACGGCATTCGTTGAAGATGGGCTTTCCAGTTGTTCTGGTAGTTTTGAATATGGTGAAGAATGGGTTCTACAGCCAACTCTTCCATAATTTCCTTATTTCATTTATGGTCCCATTTTGTATAGCCTGCTCTACGGCGCATAAATCGCATCTCATTTGCTGTTATTCGGCTTTCACCTCTCCTTCGTATTGTCCATGCTTCACTGACAAATATCTGATCTTGCGAGAACCTTATAAAGCCGTAATCTTATGTTCTTCTGTACTAAAGATGGTTTCATTATACTGTTGGCAACATTTATACCATTTGTATAATTCAAGAATCTGCAGACTCAAGTCTCAATTCCAAAGCCTTTTAAAAACATTACTATAATTTTACTTTCCGAATACTTGTCATATTCCTAACACTTTTGTTCCGCGAGAAATTATCGAACCCTCACAAAATATCCTGTATATACTATAGTATTTCGACTTCAAATGTTCTAAGTATTAGCCACTTTATGATAATTGCCTCGAGCAGAGGGTGAAGGCAATGAGGTTGTCTTTATGCATACGTTAGTAACTGCAACACATTTTACGTCCTTTTTCCAGTGTTTGCCATGGCCCGCTCTTTAAAATTGATATACATTTATATTTGCACAAAACACATCAATACATCAGATAGTAGACACATAAGTTATATTTTATGGAATATAGGCTACACACAAATATCATAGAAGCGACTTGATCAAAGATGTTCAAGCATCTCAAAATAAAATTAAAAATTATTTTACTAAATTATATTATAGTCACGATTCAATTAAAATATTCACTACGTAGTACATTGACCACTTTTTCGTATTTTCATAAGATAGAACGTTAAACAAAAAAAAAAAAAAACATAATTTAAGACTTAATCAAGTTATATAATCTCAGATTGAAACTTTCGAGAGTCGTTTTCCCGAAATTAGGATTTTAGTTTGTGCATTTTCTTGTTTTCATTTACTTGTCAAAACTGGATTTTACATCTGAACTCTAAATATAAGTAATCTTTAATATTGACGTTTTTAGCACAAGATTTCAAATGAGGAGCTCCATATTGTACTGAAATAATTCAGAAGTACGTGGAGTGATTTAAAATAAGACAAAAAAAGTGACATGGTATTTACATTTAATCACTTCAGGCTCAGAGCAATTAAATCTAAAAAAATACATTAGAAGAATATATCAAATAATCTGACATGTAGCCTTGTATTACACATTTTTACATTTTACTTTAGTTCCTTTTTACTTTTACGTTCCTTTTTATCGTCCTGTGCCATAGCCGACTGGTTAAAGGCAAAATGCCTTGGCACGCAGCTACGAAACTTGGGCTTGGTTCGAGTCTCCATGGGGGAAGAAATTATCTCATGAAATTTCGACCAGTAAGGGACCTCCGACCACCCAGCATCATCAGCTACAATAAGTAGCTTCCAGGTTTAGGAAACTAACTATAACGGCTGGAGGAACCGAAATGCTGACCACATGTCATCCGTAAATGAACCTCTGTAATCAATACATGTGGATGTGAGGCCAGCAGCCGGTGGTAGGTCAAGGTCCTTCTAGACCTGCCGCGCCGTGGAGTAGTCTTGTATTTCACATTTTCACCAATATACTTTGCTTACATTTTAGTTTTACCTTCCTTTTTATCATTACGGCCGCACACATCACACACTCACCCAATCACTCTCTCTCTCTCACACATACACACTCACTCACTCTCACATACTCACTCATTACTTCTATCATATACACTCACTTCCTCAGGCACACACACACTCTCTCCCTCTCAACAGTCACTCATTCTCTCCCACACATTCACTCACTCTCACAGACATACACTCATTCTCTCTCTCTCTCTCTCTCTCTCTCTCTCATACACTCACAAACATTCACTCTCTAACACACACACTCACTTTTACACATACTCACTCTATCTATCTCTCACATATGCACTCACTCACTCACGCACATTCACTCTCTCTCATACACACTCGCTCACTCTCATACACATTCACTCTCACTCATACACATTCACTGTCCATCACACACACACTCACTCATTCTCTCTCACACATTCACTCACTCTCACTCACTCACTCACTCCTCTCACACACACGCTAACTCTCTCGATCACACACTCAATCATTCTCTCTCTCTCTCTCTCTATCTCTCTCTCTCTCTCTCTCCACACACACACACACACACACACTCACACACTCTCCCTCACATACATTCACTCTCTAACACACATACACTCACTCTTACACATACTCTACATATCTCTCTCATACACACACACACACATATTCACTCTCTAATGTAACATACACACTCACTCTCACGCATACTCACTCTATCTATCTCACTCTCTCTCTCTCTCTCTCATACACACAACACACACACACCACACACACACACACACACACACACACACACACACAGGACATACACACGCATTCCATTATCAGGAAATGTAACATTTTTAACCGGACATGGAAGGCTAAACGATTACTTATTTAAAATCAAGGAGTCCTCCATGTATACGTGTGGAGTAGCAGATCGGACAGTCATCCATATTTTATCTGAATGTTCTAAACTATAAAGTGAAAAAAAAACTATTTCAAAAGAAAAATTTTAAGGAAATACGAAAAGTGGACATATAATGAATACAAATTAGTAAGCGAATACACGAATGAATTTATAGAGTATACAAAATCGATAAATTTAGATAGCCTCTAGATGCTAAACAGACTCTCTCAAGACACTTGTTATCAAAAGACAAATAACCAATAAGCCATAGCATAAAACAAACTATAACTAATGTCAGAAACATAAACTATGTATATATTATGTTATAAGGCATGTAGTATTGTACCTTTGCAATGGAATATGTCGTAATAATCGAATTAAAAAACGCGCGCGCGCAGACACACACACACATACACACACACAGACTCACCTCCAGATCCCGATGGAATATGGTCAATTTCCGCTAGAAAAAAATTGCATGCCAAAGAGGGGAATCGAATCCAGGGCTTGTTGACCCGTAATCAGCAACGCTGATACGAGACTAGAAAGCTAATGAAATTCTGTAGGGCTTATAATTGATATTATTAATATAATTGTTTACAACTATCTAGTTTATTATGGGCATAAAAATTGTAATATGTAATACATGAAACGAATGTGTGGTTAGTTCGATATTACGCAAAACGCATTAATGGTGTGCGATATTAATATTCCCTTTAGGAAAGATTTTTTTTTGCAAATAATGCAATTTACACGCTCATTAATTTTATATCTTGCAACCCCTTGTGTGTACTTTATTAATTTCATAACCATACATATGAACTTCATGCTAAAACTTTCATAAAGTTAGGGCAAAGTTTGTAATTGCAAAAAAAAAAATATCATCTTTCATTATCGAGACCAGTTTTTAATACCGGGTTATTAAAAACACAACACTTGGTTACCGTATCAATAGTTAATAATCCAGAATTGTATCCCGGAAAAAAAAATAATTTAGGAGCTTTTAAAAACCAAATTTCAGAACAAACACATGGGGGAAACTGTTAGATATAGCCCTCGTAACGGTTATTTCGATTTGATATCAAACGCAATTATTTGAATTTAAAAATACTGTGAGACCAGCCTCATGGGCTAGTGGTCAGCTTTCTGACTACAGTTCATGAGGCCCCGGATT
The DNA here is from genome assembly GCA_030220185.1 of Diploptera punctata. Taxonomy (NCBI): domain Eukaryota; kingdom Metazoa; phylum Arthropoda; class Insecta; order Blattodea; family Blaberidae; genus Diploptera; species Diploptera punctata. The sequence continues at coordinate 1,232,221 of JASPKZ010010272.1, forward strand.
CGATTGCCGGTCAAACCATGACAATTTTTTCTTAAAGAGAATTATTCTTTCGGTGCCCATGGTCTGGAATTTAGATTAAGTTTAGATTAAGATCTCTACTGGTACTTCATTATCATTTACCACCCATCGCATCATAGGGGTTACGTAACCTCACCTTCCAGGTGCCCCAACCTAAGAAAATGGATTACAATTCCGCCAATGTCAGGGGAGAGAGCCACAAATGTCATAAAAGACGGATGACATTAGGGAGGAAAAAACACTGTGATTTTTTTAATAGAGTAAAAAACTATATACACTGTGTTCCAAAATGTTGGACGGCGTTTTAAGTAATAGGCATAGCCTTACAAACGAAATTGAATGCGTCATTATTTGCTATAATGAATGAAAAACTGTGAAAGTTTCATATCCTGTTTGCAGTAATTTTTTTCTTGTCAATATTACGGCACAGCGTTAAATTTGTGAAAATGGCGACTCTTGTACAGAACTCATTCATTGTGTTGCAATTTGTGAGGTCTGGTTCCATTGTTGCAGCGCAGCGAACTTTCCGACGGCAATATGAAATTGATACTCAATAGATAAGGGTATCCGTCTATGGTATAGACAGAAACAACTCGATGTATCTATATAAAAGGAAAAGCCCCGACGATGGTTAGGACGCGCCGGTCTGAATGACATGGTTTATTCCCGATGGCCTCCAACGGTCTCCCGATCTTACACCTTGTGATTTCTTCCTGTGAAGGACCATGTGCACTTACCACCACTTCCCGTCGACCTTCCAGACTTGAAAAGGACTGTTACTGCTGTTGAAACCAATACTAAAAATATGCTGACCAAGGTTTGAGAGGAATTTGACTATCGGCTAGATATGTGTCGTGTTACTAAAGGTGTTCACATCGAACACTTATAAAGTATGTTATGAAATCTCGAAGAGTTGCTCTTTAATCCCACGTAAGCTTTGTTATATATATATATATATATATACATACATACATACATAAACAACTTTGAAACCCGTCCATCATTTTGGGTACTATAGAAATATTGAAGTAAAATTCACCACCACAATCTGGAACAGATGTAGCATAATAATGCTAATCACAAATTCTTTGAGGCGCTTATATCATAATTAACATCACAAACAATCATAACAATTTCCCTCTTCCAGCGGTTAGAGAAAAATTATCTGTTCCAGCTCTAATAATTAAATTTGTTATATCTATCTCTTAACTGTTTTTCCTTGAGATCTTCTACTTCTTAGATTACATTGTTGTGTCCCGCGCCGTAACCAAATTGTCTAATCCATTGTCCCTTCGCGGATAACTATGGGAGAAGACATTTTCTCATGAAATTTCAGCCAGTATGATTCTGGTTCCCACGCAGAATTGTGAGTGGTTGGTAGCTACAATAAGTAACGATTCTAGGATGATAAAACCAGCTATAACAGCTGAGGGACTCGACATGCTGACCACATGTGACCCCTATACTGGCTGGATGATCGCCCATCTCTGTAAATGACCCATGTGGTTGTGAGGTCAGCAGTCGGATGGTAGGTCATGGACCTGGTGGACCTGTCGTGCAATGGAGTGGAGTTTTAATCTATTTTGATAATCCCGTATCCTGATCCATACTGCAAAACATCTTCATACAATTCCCTTCTAACGGTATATTATTATAGTATTTCAGTCATCAAACTGACTACAGTACATTAAATCATTTCGGATACATTAATTTCTTTTCGTATCTAGAAAATTATATCATGCATATCTCTTTAAAAATCTCATCTCTGCAACTTCTATTTTTTTATTCTCGAACTCTCAGAATTATATACTTTTATACAGAATTATATAGTTTATTATAGGCCTATAGAATTAAATAGTTTATACAGAATTGTATAGTTTTATACAGAATTATATAGTTTATTATATAGAATTATATAGTCTTTATATATAATTAAATAGTTTACACAGAATTATATAGTTTTATAAAATCTAATAAATGTTTCTGTATTAGCTGTTCTATATAGAGTGTTTTAATTGTGCCACATATATTTTTAAATTTATTTGGTTTCCAATTAGCAGCTTTAATTCTGTTTTTTTCTTTTTTTCCAACAAATGATTACAAATAATTAAAATCTATGTTTTTTTTTCCAACAAATGATCCTAAATAATTAAAATCTATGTTTTTCTTTCCAACAAATAATTCTAAATAATTAATAGTACTGTATATATAATGCGAGGTTGGGAAGTGGTTTTTACAGAAGCGAGGATATGATTAAAAACCGAGCGATAGCAAGGTTTTCAATTTCCGAGATTCTGTAAAACACTTCACAAACGTGCGTTGTACATTATTTTTTGCGCGATGGTGTTTTCAATAATAATAAATAATAGTAAAATAATATCTTCATTGGAAATATTTGCGTTCATTATAAACAACTGACTATCGTTAACAGTGTGGCCAATGTTTAAATGGTAAATGCCGAAAATAATTTAGTTGAGACTACAGAAGGCCGTGACACCAGTCATAAAATGGCGGCAAGTACGAATTTGTTGTTTTATATTGTTTCAAATAAAGTTCAGTTCATTTAAAATGCTGTGATTTTTTTGTATAATGTATATTGACACTACCTTTTGGATACATTTTTGCAAATACATGATATGTTGTATATATGAAGGGCAGTGGTTTTACTTCCCGCACGAGGTAGGTAACATGTAATAATATTGCAGTATAGTTATTTAGGTTGGCAACCCCGAAATTTAGGAAATTAAACTTTCAATCATGGTCGCCATAGCTGTAAGTACGACAGAACGCACTATCGTGCAAAAAAAAATATATTATCTGTTTTATTCTTAAATCTTGAGTCTTAATAATTCACACCCTGTTATCACGATCAGCTTAGAAGCAGTAATAGGGTACGTTAAAGAGATTCATTAAATAAAATTACCATGTACATACTGTAACTTATTGTTGCAAAACTTGAATGCTCGAAGAAACAGAAGAACATAAACTTCTAATATTTAAGACGAAAATACTAAGAAGGACTTTTGTAACAATATAAAACAAAGATAGCACAGGGAGAATAAGAACAAATGAAGAAAATAAATAGACATCTCAAGAGTAAAAATAAAATAAATTATATTAAAACAGAAGTTGATTTGAGCATGTACACAGAATGATAATGATAAAATGGTTAAACTTCATATGGAAGTTATACAATTTTCATATCTTAGAACGACCCAAAAAGAGATTGGAAGGTCATCAAACCAATAAAGATAAAATAGTTTAAATGTGTCAAGAACAGAAAGTTGTGAAGAGGATATGTTGAAAAGGTCAAAGTATTCCCAAATTTAAGCTGTATTGTATTTTAAGAAGGAGGAAGAGGAGAAGAGGAAGGGGAAGGATTATAATAAGCAATTGATTGCGCCATGCGTATTAGCAATATAAATGAAAAGACAAAAAGTCAGTCACGGGACTCTAGCGGGAAAAATAATGACTTTACATGAAAATGTCATCAATACGTTTTTGTTAGTCGTGTATCGATAACGTAGAATCCAAGAGGAAATTTTAATCCATCAATTATTATGTTGTGTGTACAACATTACTGTCCACAGTAATTTTTATAATTTTTTTCCGTGACTGATCATAGCTTACAGTTAACAATTATAGGACACATTTAAGGTATCTAGAACATTAGAATGCAATTACTATTCTTGCATTCACGACTAAGAAGGACAAAGTACAGTTTAACAAAAGAGTTTGTGAAATAAAAAGAATTAATACGACCAGATAATTAAACAAATTCGTAAAATTTAGCGTGTTTTACAGGTTTGGAATATGACAAGTTCTACCACTAATATTATATTAAAATAATATGCCTACATATCTGAAACATTGTCTTGTAGAATCAGAAAATTTTATCTTCTTCTTTTCATGTAATACACCTAGGGGTCTGTTACGGTCTCAATCCAACGTTTGAATGGTCTGCCCAAGGATCTCTTGCCTGGTAATTTAAGATTTGACGTATTATTCTCGTTCGGCTCATTCTTCTTACGTAAGATTTTCAGTTGTTTCTATATTTTTTTATATATTCCATGATTGATTCTGTTTGTACGAGAATTCGTAATTCTTTGAGAATCTCGGAATTCCTTTTATGATCTGTTCTTAAGTAACCTGCAGTACGTCTCAAATTTCATTTCTGCTGCTGTTAGTCTTTGTTCATCTACACTGCGAATTGTCCAGGCCTCACTGCCTTAACATAATATGGATCTGGCCAGTGTTTTATAAATTCTAGTTCGTGTGTGTTGCTATACGGTGTTTGGCTTGAAAATATTATTTATAACTCCTGTTACTCTGTCAAATTTTATAATGTTTTGACTAAAATCTTTTTCCTCTTCGATTGTAACTTGGTATCCGAGATAGTTAAATGTGTTAGTTTGTTCTATTATTTTATTATAAATGACAATTTTACTGCGAACTGGGTCTTTTCCTAGGAAAGCCATAACTTTAGAGTTTTCTGTTGAGATTTCCATGTTGTTTATTTCAATTTGGTGAAAAGACTGAACGTTTAAGATGTATAATTACATCATTAAAATATTCCTGCGCCAATTTCGAAACTTTCACCTCGGTATGACATTTTCATGGAATCCCTTGATAAGAACAATCTACGCCTACCCAGAATATCCTAGACCTGGAACGGCCAAATAAATTTTAAAATCTCAAAACTGAAAGAAAAAACGTAATGACTACAGTTTATTAGAGAGGGGGGAGAAAAAGAAAAAATATATAGGCCCTGTAGTCTCTCATATCATGTTTCTACAATTGAACAAGAGAAAGGCGAACGTAAATGTAACATGATCCCTTGCATGAGAACATTGTGGGTTAACATTAAATTATGTTTTGTGGTTCATACATTACAATAACAATTTGCCCCTCTTTTTTTTTACATCTAGAGTCCAAATGTGAAAGGGTTTGTACAATAGACACATGAGCCATCCGGAATGTAATAAATTTTTAAACCAACCACTGCGAATGCTACATTATTTTAAGCCTTCCCTCTGCTCATAAAATCTTCATGAATAAAGCGTAACAACTTAATCGTTTTAAGGCTCACGGTACAGCCGGGCCATAATGCTCACTTACAATGCCATGCGTTTCTGTATATGAGCAAGCAAGATAAAATTCCTTTGTAAGTATGGGATTATCTAAAGAAAAGAATAATAAAAAAGACCTGGAATTGTACTCTGTAATCGACATAGAGTAAGATTCCCTTTAATTCTTTATGCGGAACCGTTTTTCATGCAGGTAATTTTTTTCTGACATTAAATTAGATCAATTATTCCTTTCTGTGTTGTTTTATATGCGTGTGACTGTAATACTGTGTTCAAGGGGTCGAAACTGTCAAATGAGGGTGTGGAACGATTGTTGAGAATGTAAATTTTGCACCTATTTTTTGCAGAAGTGCGTGAAGTAGTTCCCTTTTTTTACACGCTTTATATTAGCATGACCTGTATCTATCGATCTATGTGACGGAATCTTTCAACAGATTTTCACCCACTTAAAATCATTGGATCGACTTGAAACTTTGTATACTTGTAAAGGACCCGTGACAATACAATAATTTCATATTTTGTTTCTAAAATCCTGACCACAATCATCAGAAAATAGAAAAAAAGTGTCTTTGTATCTATGTAACGGAATCTTTGAACACGATTTTCACCCACTTAGAAACATTGGATCGACTTGAAACTTTGTATACTTGTAAAGGACCCGTGACAATACAATAATTTCATATTTGTTTCTAAAATCCTTCCCAGAATCATCAGAAAATCAAAAAAGTGTCTTTGTATCTATGTAACGGAATCTTTGACACGATTTTCACCCACTTAGAAACATTGGATCGACTTGAAACTTTGTATACTTGTAAAAGACCCGTGACAATACAATAATTTCAAATTTTGTTTCTAAAATCCTGGCCAGAATCATCAGAAAATCAAAAAAATGAAAACTGGTATAATAGGTTGCGGACTTGTCGACTTTTTAGTGAATCGTTGTAAGAGCTCAGTTGCTAGAACGGTGAACTGTAGTATAATTTCAGTAATCCATAGGTCGCTGGTTCAAATCCGGCTGGGACGATTTTTTTAGAAGAGTATTACTTTTAGCTCACTACAATAGTATCGAACTTAAAGATATTTACATTTTTATCTTATTCTGTAAAATATCAAAACTATAAAATAAAAAATAGTTTCAAAAAGCTAAAACAACACGCTTTATTAGAAAACCGAACTAAAAATGAAAAATAATTTTAATTTCCAATAAGCTGTGGATAAAATTAAAGTGATCAACAAAAAAATCATCTCCAACACATATAGAATAAAACTAAGAGTTATCAACAAAAAGAAAATCATTTTACCATCAAAAGCGTGGGGTGCTTTTTATAATTTTTACATTTTCTTCTTAGAGACCTTACTTTTACCAATATTTGTTTGTTATCAAATATATTAATTGATATAGAGCACCGCACGCTTTTGATGCTAAAATGATTTTATTTTTGTTGATAACTCTAGTTTTATTCTATATGTGTTGGAGATGATTGTTTTGTTGACCACTGTAATTTTATCCACAGCGTGTGGGAAATTAAAATTATTTTTCATAATTTAGTTCGGTTTTTGTAATAAAGCGTGTTGTTTTAGTTTTTTAAAACTATTATTTATTTTTATATATAAAAGATGGAAATGTGTTCTAGTGGGCCAATTATCTTATATGTAAATTGTTTTTTCTTTCTTCAACAAGAGATATAGATATGGGTCTGAAAGGGTGGAAGCAAATATGGTACAAGCCGGTAGTCCACGGTTTCGATTCCCGAGTGGATCAGGATATGTAAACTGCTTAAACCTTCTGGCAACTGCATGGCCCTGGGGGTCGACTCAGTCTAAAACGAGTGCCACATTTATGTTCTGGTGGGAAATGCAGCGTCATGCAGGACTCTCATCCTGACTGGAGGAATGTTTAAAATATGCAATATCAGGAAACAACCAGCAACATGAAATGTTGTCAATGTTTACACCAAAAACACATTATTACAGAGGAAATAAAATTATTACAAAAACTTAACAAATTATAATTTAATAAATACATTAAAAATCTTCTCAGCAAGTGTCCAACACAGGGACGGATCGAGGGATGAGATGAGATGAAACCCCTATTATACATAGGTCTGTGAACTACAAGGGTGCCGGCCGACCACTCCTGACGCACCGTCACAGGGGCGGATGAATGAAATGGATGAGACGAGTACGGAGAAATGATGGAATGAAATTTGTGGCAGGGGAAAACGGGAGAAACCTCGAGAAAAATCTGTCCAAGCTCCGTTTCGTCCACCACGATACCCATATGGAGTGACCGAGACTCGATCTCAGACCCGAGCGGTGAGAGGCGAGGTGTCTAACCGCTTGCGACACGAAGCCGCCCTATATAATTTAATATGAAATAAAACTATATTAAAACGTTCGCGAAGTTCGAAGTATAAATTAGTGACAAGCTAAAATACATATTTTTTATTATTAAATACTATGTAAGAGGTAGTGATGTGAATTCTATAACCTCTCCTACCTAATTCTCAACCTCACCTGCACGTGGTACACCCTGCTTTTAACTAACGAGGTAATGGGGACCGAGTCACGGCGGTATAACTGTTCCATCAAATGTGGAGGAAATTCCATATTTTGAACGCCTGACTAGAGAGGCTATAAGGTAGCAGCCCTACCGCTAGTCTTGCTCTGTGGATGGCTGGTAACCAACCCAGGGGACTTCCTACTACTCGAAGAAAAGGGACCAAGGAATACCAAAACATCGGTTGAAAGATCAAGACCACCTTCGCTAGGTTTACCGTACAGGCCACATGGCCTAAAACGAATCTGTTCATGATGATGATGAAGATTGTTATGGATAAGCCGACCGACTGAACTGGCTCAAGTATTCGGCAAATCTTGGGTTCAAACCCTGGACCAACCTGTGGTTTTTCACGGTTTTCCTCACTTGTGATAATACGTGACGGGTTAGAATTTTACCAGGTCCCACTTAATCACTTTCATCAATTTATGGTATCATAAAAAGTGTGCTACCGTGAGGGCAGATGTCATTCTGAGGGGCGACAGTAATTACTAACTTACGTATTATCAGCAGATACACGAAATAACGCTACATTATGAAGAGTCTACACTTAAAAAATCCTAAATGAACACTTTTTCTAAAAGAAAATAATCAAGCATTTATTTAAAGTCATTTTACTACATAAATATAACCGTGAAAAATTTATAAAGGAGGAAAATATGTTCCTGCTCGGGCGCAGTTCAGACTTTTATACCGGTTTTCATTCAATTCGGAAATTCTGTTTATTGTTTATACTTCTAGTATAAGTCACAATATCATCATCATCATCAACAACAAGGATTAAGTCCAATGGCCTGTTCCGATCTCATTATAGGTCGAATTGGTCCTTCCATCTCTTCAATGGTCTTCCCAACATTCTTCTCTCTTTTGGTTTATAATTATTAATTCTTCTTGGTATGCGCTGTTCATTCATTCATTCATTCATCCATTCGTATTACGTGCTGAAGATAAGCATTTTGATAATATTGTATTCTTTCACAGAGATTAAATATATTAAGTTCTGTTCTTACATCGTTTTTCTTTTTATCGGTCCTTTGGTATCCTGCTATTGCTCTCAACATCTTCATTTCAGCAGCCTCTATTTGTTTACTATCTGCCTTTGTTAATGTCCAGTCACAATATTAAAATTATAATATAACATTCCATACCTTGAAGGCCCGTATCCTCAACTTCTTACACTATTAAGTATTTCATCAAGGGTCACTCACAATAGACCCCCACTCTTCTGCAGAAGATGGAACTAACTAGTCCCGAAAGACCGATAGGTTTTTAAGAAGTTGAGTAGACGGACTTTCAAGGTACATCATTTAATAATTTTATATAATCATTTTAATATTGTGTCTATCACCTCAACAGAGTTTTAATATCATCATAATCTCCTCTTATTTCCTTTCAGGAGCAAAGGACATCCACAAAGCGTCGCCAACGGATCCTCTTCTGAGCCAACTCCTTTACCTCCTTCCAGGTTTTCTCCTCATTTGCAATTTTTCAAGGATGGTTTCTCTTCCATGTCTGTTTCGTTCTACCTCTTCCCCTGTGTACTTGTGGGTTCCAATCCAATGCAATTCTTTCAATCAATATATGGTCTTTTCGTAATTTATGTCTCATCCAGTTCCATTATAGCTTTTTAATTTATTTCTGGTCAGTTTTTTTCACATAATTCTTTATTTGCTATTGTTTCTGGACATTTTATTTTTAATAATTTCTTTTTTGAGTTTTACTGTGAATTTGATTAATGTTGACTTTGCACTGTAAGTATGATAATTAGGGCCAGGATTTTGATGACCTAAAAACCACCGAAATATGCAAAAAATGCAGTTATAACATAAAATTTACAAAAATACGCATTGTAACATAAAAAAGACCGAATAATATTATAATTATGTAATAATTTCAGTTGTAAAATAAGTTAGTAAATCAGTTTATGGAAATGAACTATTTATTTAACAATAAAATGCAAGTGAGAAGCAAGCTAAAGTATGGCATTTTTATATTATAACATTCCTTTAATATTATTAAAATTATCAGTAGCTATCTGCTTGTTGAGAGACAATACATAAATAACATAGGTCAACAGTGGTTTTGTTGCCCTTGATATAAGATTAATTTCGGATATATTTATGCTCACAATTCATGAAACTATCAATGATTTTGGAAGATTTGCTCTGTTTTTTAAATCTTTATTTTCATTTTACACTACAAAAATCGGAAAATATGAACAAAATATATAACATATATATATTTATAATGTCAATTGTTTTTTCAAAAATTAGTATGCACTTATGTAAATAGAAAGAAAAATATCGAAAACCCATGTTATACTTCAGTGAAATGCCTTTTATAAGGTTTCTTCTATATTTTTTAGGGGACAATCTCTTTTTAAAGACCAGCAATAATCTGTCATCATGTGACAGCTTCCATCTATCCTGATACCTTTACTCCATTACTTTTAGATCCTAGAGAAAGCGCACTCCCTGTTCGTCGCTATAATTTCCTAAATTATCCGGAAATCTATCCAGATGACTGTGGAGAAAGTGTAACTTTATACTCATTTTTGCTCCCAGAATCTTGAAGCTTATCAACATGTTTTCCACAATTTCTTTATAATTTGGTGCTTTATAGTTATCTAGGAAATTTTCTACTACCAATACAAAACCCTTTCCAAGCTCCACTAAACAGTCATAACTTTGATAAAATTTGAATCTTTCATCAATTTGCCGAATTTGAGGACCATCAAATATTCCGCCTTTTAACTTTTACATAGTGAGCTTAGGAAATTTTCTACAAATGTATTTGAAACATTTTCCTTCCTTGTTCAACGCCTTGACACATTGTTTTATCATATCCAGATGCACGTCGTGAGTACTTTAATTTTGTCAAATAACTGAGATCACGGCCGATGTGTGGAGTGAGGGGTGTGAGAATGGGGATCACGTGATGTTTGTATAAAAAAATGCGCAGAAATCAAATCATGACTGGAAACATACATTTATTAGTAAAAAGCCGTTTACTGTTTAAGATATAAGATACGCAAATATCATAAAAAATAGGATCTATATGAAATATACCTTATATTTCTACATTTGGAATTTCTTTTTTTCCCGGTTATCAGATGACTGAAAGCAAGTAATGGTCTCTTAAACCAATTTATAGTAAATCTAGAGCAGATTCAGCACTGCCATGAATATCGTAAACTGTGCACTTGAAAACATAGAAATCGCCGAGATATACAGGGCAACAATTTTTTTTGTAGAGCTGTATAATTGTTCAGGCATATACGTAATGGAAAAATCCATACTGTGAATTTGAAACTAAATAGCAGAGGAAGATAGATTTAAAAGGAACAAAATTCTGAGAAATTCTAACAACTCAAATGAACACAGAATAAAGAAATTGTAGATAAAAGATCTTTACTTCTTAAAAGAGTGAAAATATGACGATTATGATCAATAAATTGCTACGTATAATATGCTCTGTCACATATAAATGGCCAAATATACATAAATATGACTTTACAAAGTACTTTAATTAAATTGGTTTTTTTATAAAGGGCATTTATGTATATTTAAGAAGTTAAGAAACATGTCGCTGTTACCAGAACAAATATATGCTTTCTTACTTACTCACTGGCATTATCGAACCCGTAGGTTCATGGCCGCGCGGACATAAGCTCTCCATACATCCCTATCCTGAGCTAATGCTTTTCAATCATTCCCTGCATAATCTACTTCCATCAAATCATAGTTAATATTGTTCTCCCACCTCGTTCTTCGTCTACCAACCGGGCGTTTTCCCTCCGGCTTTCCTAGAAGAAGCTTCCATGCAGGTCTTTCATTCCCCATACGCGCAACATGTCCTGCCCATCGCAGTCTACGAGACTTAATTGTTCTTATTATTTCTGGCTTCCTATAAAGACCATTTAGTTCATTGTTATGTAGTCTTTTCCATTCACCTGTCTGTTCATCTCTCTTTGGTCCAAAAAATTTTCCTAAGAACTTTATTCTCAAAAACTCGTAATCTCATTTCCTCCCTTAAAGTAAGAGTCCATGTTTTGCGCCCATATAATATAACTGGTAGAATAATAGTTTTATATATTTTCAGCTTAACGTTTTTTGAAAGGAGTTGGGACATCAAAAGTCTCTGCAATGCACAATAGCACGAATTTCCAGAATTGAGCTTATGATTAATTTCTTTGTGCATCTCATTCCTATTGTGAGTATTGTTCCTAGGTATTTGAATTCAGCCACTTCCTCAAAATTTCCCTCATTTGTCATTAGCTGTCCATTTCCATTATATAATGCATTTCTACGTGTGACCATATATTTAGTTTTATTGATATTTACTTCCAGTGAGCCTTTGACATGGTTTCCCTGAAGTAGTCCCCGCACGGAGAACCGAATGGAGGACTATTTGACCTCCGGAAAATTTTACCTCAGTTGAACCCATGTCCGCATTTCTTGACGGTTGTATTTTTACGGTGAAAGATTGCCACTCCTTCGACCAAGGTACTTTTTTCGTCTGCTTTTTCACCTTCGACCAGTCCGGCATGGGTAACCCTATCGGCAGCAATGATACCGCCGTCATAGCTCTCGGGACCATTTAAGCACGCAAGCCACTCCACCACGACAAGGTAAAGATACCATGAAAAAAAAATATATATATATATATGCTATATCATAAAAAAAACTAGCACTAATGATAATATATTATTTTAAACATTCATAATAGGCCTGTATTCCTAATCCTCAACTGTAGCCTTTATGTACAATGTCGTATGTCTAATCTGTGATAAATTGTCGTGTATGTATGTTTTATTTTATTTTCGAAGTGTTAATTTTGTTCTCCTACACTGACGCCAACATACACGGGTGGTCTCACAAAATATAAGTGGGAGTACGACACGGACATGATAACAAGATGGTTTTTGATACAATTCTTTTAAATGTTTTAAAATTGTTAGCATTTCATGAATAGGGATTATTGTGTAAACATAATGGCTCACACACATAAATCCCTTGCTACTGTAGGCGGGCTTCATTGTGCTGCATCTAGTAATGGATTACCATTTCAAGGTGCGTGATGATGATCCATTTTGTGCAGTGGCGTGCCAACTTCACTTCAAAACTAAGACCACTTTCCTTGTCAACTTACAAGCCAATGACCTTTACGTGTACATTTGTTGATTTTGTTTCAAAGTATAAAACACGTGTAATCCGATATAGTTTACTTTCATCGAGCGGATACATTTCCATGATTATTTTAGTTTGGTATCATTATAACTGAAACAACCGACAGAGAAGTTCCTCCCAACTATTTTCTCCTTCTTTCCTTTAGTTATAGAAAATACTGAAGCATTTTAATGATTATGATGAAACAAACGATTGAAAAGAAAAGGAAATAATGATCGAGAGAAATATGACAATGATATTTAATATATAAAAAATTTTGTTTGTTTGTTCGTACTTTATGTGCGGTCATACAGTTGATCCGATTGTGTTGGGACTTTTTGAAAAGTGTTCAGGAGATTTCCGGGATGAACATAGGCTATAAGAGAATTGTCATACTCAACTCCTACACCCTTAAAAATCGTCCTTTGCAGTGGAAAACGTGAAAAAAGTAGCTCTTTGAACGCTTAAATAGTTTACGCTGCCTAAACCATAACAAATACACAAAATTAATGTACACAGAATTGGATTTCTCAAAAAGCTCTACAAAAAATGTCAGCGACAGTATATGTTTATCTCTTACGGATAACTCACAATAACCATTTTGTCTTGCATTGATGCCAAGAAGATCGAGACAAGCACGTAGATTCCTGTGCAAGCACAAGCAGTACATGGCGGGTATTCTTTTACGGATAACCCACACTAACGAATTTTGTCTTTTAGCCCATTTATGTCAACATGATCGAGATAAGTAGATTCCCGGGCAACATCGGGTAATCAACACGGAGAATCTTAAAATAATTACGATATACATTTATAATTATTTTTCATTGTAACTTATTCAACTAATCATAAGAAGTACATTAATTTTTGTCTTTCAACTCATTTATGCCAAAGAAGATCGGGATGAGTAGATTCCCGGCAATACCGGTACTGCCAACGTTTTGTAAAATTTCAATTGGGTCTCTCTTGTTGTTTTGTTATTTAGTGATCGTTTTATCGTACCACATATTCCCTGGAATTTTGCTATTTTATTAGTTATATCATTATCATAATTAAATGTCACATCCTAGATAATTGAGATGGTTCACCTGTTCTATAATTTTGTTTCCTATTACTATTTTGGATCTGATTTGATTACGGAAGACGAACTTCAAAGGAATATTTTTAAACTACATAATATGTGTGAACAATATAATCTCAAAATATCCATAGAAAAAACTAAGGTAATGGCATTCCAAGGGAAAAATCAAATTGAACTTATTTATGACAGTCAATTAATTATGCAAAATATAAGCAATATGATCCGTTTTTATTACAAATATGTACTCCGTTAATGATGATAACGTAAACGATTTATTATTTTCGTTGTTAAGGTTATATTTAAGAACTAATTACAAGTTGCCTTGGATTATTGCTGTTTTTTTTTCAATAACAAGGTATTATTTTCTCTATGGCGCGGTAGGCCTGAAAGTTCTTCGCCTACCAGCCGGCTGCTGCCTACACATCTATATATGTTATCCAACTAGTATAGGAGTGATGTGGTCAGCCTTATGACTCCCCCAGCCGTTATAGCTATTTCTCTCATCCTGGAGTCATTACTTTTTGTACGGGGTGAATCATACATATGGCTATACGTTTGATCGCGTTGTGTGATGAAAATATTACCATTACAGGAAGTATAAAATTACTGTCGGAAAGGCAATTATTCAAATTACAACAATGGAATAAAACAAAACAGTGTAGAACTTACGTCATTAGTCAAAATGGCGTTGAATATGCAACAGCAAATTACAATTTCTGCATGTGCAGTAACGTATGCTAATGATCGTGAGGCCGCAAGACGGGCAAGACGTGAATTTAACGTAGAATTGCAACCGTCGAATGTGGGGAAGTGGAGAAAACGACTGCTGGAAACGGGCAGGATGCAGAAAATCAAACCTCCTGGAAGGCCTCGCATTAGCACGGATGCAGAAACAACGAAGACAATTGTGGAGGCGTTCGACGCTAGCCCACAAAAATCAACCCACCAAGCTGCACGTGAGCAGTGATTTGTTTTCTTTTGTTCTATTGTTGTAATTTGAAGGATTCCCTTTCCAATGATATCATATTTCCTTTAATAATAATATTTTCGTCACAAAATGCGATCAAACGTATAGCCATATTTCTGAATCACTCTGTATATACCCAAATTTCTCGAACCAGCACAGGCACGTTACTCTGCATCAAGGTATGATGGCTTAAACCGCTAGGCTACGGCGCGGTGCAAAAAATATTTGTTTATTTTAATTTTGACACGACCGGCAAAATCAATTGTCATATCATTATTTTCAGGTGTACATTAAATTCGCGCAATATCGGTATTTGTTCCTTTGGGAAATATTAAACGTCACAATTACAATTATTATTTACGTATGTTATTTCACAATGTCCCCAATGAACATAGCATATTTTAAATATGCTAGTCTCAAAAGACTAAACAACTATTCAATGAAGTGGTACTATCACATGGGAGAACATTATTTTCATACAGGCCTATCAGTTATCGTACAATTTACACAATACATATCTGCGAGGAACTTCCTCTTGTGGGACAGTGCAGCTTGCAAAATGCAGAATCAGAGAACTGTTTGTGAGAAGAGGCCATCTAAATAAGCAATATCTACACTTGATACCTCTTGCACCAATACACTCAAGATAACCGTGTTATTTTCAGACGCTGATTGATCGATCGATTTTATATTTACTTTACTAAGGATTTACGCAAATACGGAAAGAAGTTGATTACATAATTGATAAGCAGTACGTCAAAAATGATATATGGAAATTCAGGAAAAGTAAAAATACACAAATATACCTATTATAAACAGTCATTTGAGGTCACTACTGTATGAAACTGAATAAAAGATTATTAATACTTGACAGGAAATTCTGAAATAATTTTGAATTGTGATTAAGAATAATTTTATGTTAAATATAGGTACCCACTATTTTATTTTGAAATAATTTCCTTTCAAACTAAGCATATATTTAATACTAATAAAATTCATTGTTTAAAAACGTTGAGGTGAATAGTCATATGATAAAATTCAAATATATACCTTCTTTGGTCAGTGACGTCGTCCTCAACTTGTAAAAAGATGAGTGATTTTATGTTCCTGTAGGTCTTTCAGAATATCTATTCCATCATTAGCAGATGCAGCCAACAACATCGAGAACATCTCAACAAATTCAGCAAAGAATTATAATATAATTGATTGAATGCAGGCTTTCACGGCCGGTAATCATAATGTTGAGTGATTCCGGGTTCTGTGGCCGTGGTCCATAGTTGGTGTTGATACCAGACGTTTCGCCCTCAACTGCGGAGGGCATCTTCAGTGGCGAGTGCTTCTAGGCGTGTTTCCTGGTCGGAAGCTCTACTTAGAGCTACTAAGTAGAGCTTCCGACCAGGAAACACGCCTAGAAGCACTCGCCACTGAAGATGCCCTCCGCAGTTGAGGGCGAAACGTCTGGTATCAACACCAACTATGGACCACGGCCACAGAACCCGGAATCACTCAACATTATAATATAATTGATTATTATTAGTATCTGATATTATTATCTAGATATAATATGACCAAAGGCCAAAGAAGGTGTTTATTTGAATTTTATCACATATAAGCATATATTTCAGAGAACATGATTCAAAATCATCATCATCTTCCTCCCATGTATTAGGCCTGGTGGCCCGTCACGTTCTCTTGCCATCTTTTGAGTGGTCTTTCCAAAGATCTCCTTCCTCGGGGATGATCATTCAAAATCTGTCGGGGGATGCTGGATCGTTCCATACGCTGAAGGTATTGTAGCCAATTATTTCTTTATTAGTTATATGGTTCATAACCGAAGTGATTTGAAGTTCTTGAAGGATATCTACGTTTTTCTTTTTGTCTAACTTTTTGCGTATTCATCTGTTCTTCTAATGAACTTCATTTCGCTTGCTGTTATTCTGCTTATATCTCTTTTGCATATAGTCCAAGCTTAGCTTCCATAGGTAAGGTTTTATAAGCTCTTATTCTTGTATGCGTTTGTACTAAAGATGGTTTAAAAACTCTATTAATTGTTCCCATGGATTTATTTTAATTTTGAATTTTAATTGTTATATCAATTTCGCTGCCATAGCTAAAATGATATCCAAGATAACTGAATGAAGAAACTTGTTCAATTATCACAAACACAAGTTTTGTTACAAACAGGTAATTTTCCTTTATCGCCATCACTTTTGTTTTACTTGTAGAGATTTTCATATCATACTGTTCTGCCAACATTTGAAGTTGATAAGTAGATCGTTGTAGATTCAAAATTAATTTTTTATAACCTCCTTGACTGCTAAGCCTATGGCACTCATTGGCACACTTAAAAATTATGTTGAAGTGTTCTAATACCATATATGGAAATGCATTTGGGTTCCAAACGATATTAAAATTAATGAGGTTGTAAAAAGTTAAAAATGGTTTCTAAAGATTAATTTTGTAGTGAAATGATTTTTTTTTTTTTTGTGTTTTCAAAGGAAAATAAAAATATGAGTGTGAAAGGGTCGTATCCTTCTTTAACACCTGAGAACATTAGCGCCGTAATTCAATTCTGGGCATGGCATTTACTTGTAAAAACAGCCAACAGCAAGCACTTGGAATATTGGTATTAATTTAATGGTTGTACTGATTCTGGTTTTGATTTTAGTTGCTAGGATATGAGTAGGGATAACCATACCAATCCTATCTCGGCCACACATTAGAGTAGGCTTATACATTTCTATGTTAGATTTTCCAATTGTTTAAACATTGTATAACCGTAAAATTAGTTTTCTGTATCTCATTATTTCTCTTTTGTTTTTTATATAGGCCCCTACATTAGAGAGGGACGGTCTACCAACAATTTATCTTACTAGAAATCATTTTATCATTAGTTTTAGTCTTAATCATAATTATCATTAACTGCTAGTATTGCAGATCATAATATAATATATATCTTATTGGTCAAATCTTCATTTAATATTTAATATTAGAATTAATTATGATTGCTATAGTCTGATGTAATATATATATATATATATATATATATATATATTTTCAAATGTCCCAGGTTTGTGTTTCGACATTCCTGGTTTCTCTCCTGGCATGGCGTACTTGTAACCCACTTTTGAGGTTGGGGCGCCTGGAAGGCGGGGTTACGTTGTCCCGATGATATGTTGGGTGATGATGATGATAATGGTGTGCCAGGAGAGTCCCTAATTCTAAGCTTAACCTAAGATGAATATGGATGATGATGATTGCGATAGCCACATGATTTCGGGGACCGTTTGGGCCTCAAAGTTTTCCTGACATTTGTCTTACAGGTGAGGAAAACCTCCGATAAAAACCTCACCCAGAAAAACTGTCCCGACCGGGGATCGAACCCGGGCCCGCTGCGTGACAAGGCAGCACGCTACCTCGAGACCGCAGCGGTGGACTCAGAGTTAATTATGATTGTTATATTCTGATGTAATATATGTTTGTCCTGGTGAGTGGAAGAGAAGGCTACGTGGCCTTAACTCCATCAGGCTAAATAAATAAATAAATAAATAAAATAATAAATAAAATAAATAAGACAGTTCTTATTGTTATTCTGAATATTTTCCACATTACTTTCGTAATTTTTATACATATTCCGGTTTACACAAGACCTTTCAATGCACAAAGTAAGGTCGTGTGCGACCTACCAGTCCGGTCTTAATTTTCTTTTGCGTCAGTCTCTATGTTTACGTTCCTTCTTGCAATTTCTCTGAAAAATTGGTATTTTGTTTAATGCCGTTCTTTGGCATTGGAGCCACTGAGTCTCAGTTGTGTTGATGAATTTTGTTCTGAATTAGCTTATTTCAAGTTTGCTGTAAAATACTAGGCCGCAAATCAATAACAATGAATAGCATCATCATGGTTCTACAGGCCGTTGTAGGCCTTGACCGACCCTACAATGCGCCTCCATTCGTCTCTATTCTCCGTCTTCCTTCTCCATCCTCGTATATCCCGTAGTCTCAGGTAGTGTTCAATAATTGTCAAGCCATTTAGTATTAGGACGTCCAACTCTTCTATTTCAATTGATAGTTGTCAATGTCGTATATGTCCGATTCCTCTTCACTGTATAGATGCCCAAGCCATCTAATACTTGCTGTCTTAATTGTCTTAATGATATCTGTATCACCATATAGTTTATATATTATACCCTAATGCGCCAATTTCCATTCTCGCATATTGGGTCAAATATCTATCTTAATATTTTTCTTTCAAACATTCTAATTTTATTTTCTTGAGTTTTTGTTCCCAACTTTCACAGTCATAGATGGCAAAAGGTCTCAAAATGGTTTTATAAATTTTTATTTTTGTTTGAGGACTTAGATATCGGTAAATAAGTTTTTTTAGTCCAAAATTCCCACTGCTGGCCAACATCAGTCTATCATTGATTTATCAATCATATTTTCATCCGTTATCATAGTGCCTAGATACTTAAATTCTTTCACTTTTTCAAACCTATATTTTTCAACTGTAAAACAGGCGTCATTGCTAGGTCTGTTTGATATTTTCATATATTTTGTTTTGATATATATATATATATATATATATATATGGCGATGTAAGGAAATGATATTTCTACGGGCTGTGAAAGGTTGTACAAGAGAAGAACATATTAGATATGAGAATATTAGAGAGGAACTAAAAGTACAACCACTTCTTCAAAAGATAGAAGAACACAGGAACAATTGAATAGAACATCTACAAAGAATGATAGTGGATAAGATACCAAAGTTGGCACTGATGTATAATCTTGGAGGGCGAAGATCAGTAGGAAGACCAAGAAAGCGTTGGGCTGAACAGATGTGAAATCGGAACAGGAAAATACCAAATCCGTGAAGGGTGATGACGATGATGATGATGATGATATAATTATATAAGTAAGCAATTCCGTCGGGTCATTTCAAGAACCCTAGAAAAACAAAATATTAATATCAGATATCAATCTAAAAATTTGGGGAAAAAATCCTAACCTATATGAAATACTGATATTTTTTATAACTCACAATTCATACTGGATCAAAATTGACAACAGTAAATTTACATCGTAAATTCTTTATCACTACAATAAAATATAGAACATAAAACCATGGAACCAATGAACTGTGGAATCAATCAACGTTTCCACATGTTTTACAATCTGGAATGACCTCCCGCGTCCGGGTCGTTCACAGTCAACATCAATACAATTTAATTACTTCAAATACTTTTTATTTTTATATCCCAATAAATAAGAATGTAAAACCGTCCAGAAATCTGAGGAAGCGGTTTTTTTTCCCGCGGATGGGTGTGCTAGGGGTACATGAGGTATCAAGTTACTTTCAACATTTTCAAAAAAGCACAGAATGTAAAATCTTTGCGAAGATTTTATCAACATAAAGATCGTAATCCTTTAGCACTCTGGGGAAAAGAATCGTATATACTCAACCTAGGATTTAAGGAGGCTTGCTTGGTTTAGGCTAGGGGCATGGAAATTTCTAAAAATTAGCGACGATCACGATATGCGAATATGTCCAATGTGCGGGAACTTTGAAGATGAGATACATATATTAGGAAAATGTAATGATTTAGAATATTGGAGACGTCAGTTATTACCGGAAAGATTTCTAAATTCAAATCGGGAAAGATTGGCATGCTATGAGTTATTTTGGTAAATCCAGAAAATTGGATAAACCTCGGTAAATTTCTGGACAAAACGCGAAAAATAAGGACAACACTCATTCATGAATAAATATATGTTATCAAAATGCAATACCATTAATTATTAACAATTATATATAAATTAATTAGTGTATAATGCTGTTGTGTTATTATTTAATAGTAATATTAATGTGTTTTCTTTATGTAATTGTAATGTTAATGTTTTTTTAGTGTATAATGCTATTGTGTTATTACTTAATTGTAATATTATTGTTTTCTTTATGTAATTGTAATGTTAATGTTTTTAGTGTATAATGCTATTGTGTTATTATTTAATTGTAATATTATTATTGTGTTTTCTTTATGTAATTGTAATGTTATTGCTATTGTGTTATTACTTAATTGTAATATTATTGTGTTTTTTTTATGTGATTGTAATGTTAATGTTTTTAGTGTATAATGCTATTGTGTTGTTATTTAATTGTAATATTTTTATTGTGTTTTCTTTATGTAATTGTAATGTTATTGCTGTTTTTGTTTATTTTTCTTTACACTAGTAGCAATTATTACTTTATTGTAACGGACTGTCAACAGCACGTACGGCTTACTGCCCGTGCGACCCATATTTATAAATAATATTGTAAATATCTTACTTTTTGTCTAATAAAGTCCTACTACTACTACTAATGTTACTGGATTTGAAGGTCGTCAACCCACAAGCGCTAATTTAAAATCAGACACATGCTTTACAGTCTGCAGGGAGTAGAGAGACGTATTTACAAATTCTGTCAGTCTACATTCAGAAATAATGGTAACATAAAATGTGTTGTTTTTTTTAAACTGTATTTGGTGAAATTGTAAACAATAGGCATTGCTGACAATAATTTACAATTATTGTAAATTTATAATTACTCATGAGACCAACCTCATGGGCTAGTGGTAAGCGTTTCTGACTACTGTTCGAGAGGTTCCGAGTTCGATTCCCGGTCAAACCATAGGAATTTTTCCTTAAATGGAATCATTCCTGTGGTTGCCCATGGTCTGGAATTTAGGTTAAGTTTAGGTTAAGAACTCTCCTGGCGCTTCATTATCATTTATCACTCATATCATCGGGGTAATGTAACTCCGCCTTCTAGGCGCCCTAACTTCAGAAGTGGGTTACAATTAAGCCAATGCCAGGAGAGAACACACAAAGTTGAAATGGAAACCTGGGGCATTGAATAAAAGAAATAATTACTCATGATTATCCCATCTAGCCATTCCTACTGTGTTGTCAAAATATAATTAAATTTAAAAACTTTTACGTTTTGATAACAAGTTCCTATTTTTTTATTTCCTTAGTTTAACATAACTCCTTTCAGGCCTATATAGGGCCTACTCCCACATGCTTCACGCTTACGGGTATTACAGGAATACGGCCTGGCAGGAGATAATTTTTAAACTCTAAATCATACTTTTTTGAGTACGCAAGAACATAGAAGACTCTCCAGATGAGTGATCAGCTAAATGCTAGGGCCACTTCCGAAACAATACAAACAAAAAATACTTACTAACAGGTTTTTAATTCAAATATCAACTTATCTTAATTAAAATGTTCACTAATTAACGAAAAGATTAACAAAACTTTATTAAACTACATAAAGATTGATAATGGTAAAAATCTTTCATTTTTCCACGCAAATAAAGTTGATTGGTCTTAATCAGACTTATCACACAAATACACTTGGTACATAATTTATTAAACAATTACTTTGTGAGGTTAATAACACTATTTATTTTAACTATAAAGCGAACCCAATGGAAATGAAACATGACATTAATAAATGTATTTTTAATATTTATTTAATAATTTATATACATTTGTTACGATTTTTAACAAATATAAATACTGTTCATCAAATCAATTCAATTATTTTCAAATAAACAACTTTAATGCAAGTTAATTCGCATTATAAATTGTATGTATATAATACCAAATGGTCTAACGCTGTGGTATCGAGTTAGAGCGCTGCCTTATCACGCAGCGGGTCGAGGTTCGATTCCCGGTCGGGACAGGCTCCCTGAGGTTTTTTCGGGGTTTTTCCTCACTTTTAAGACAAATGTCAGGTAGCTTACGACCCAACGGTCCGCGAAAATCATCTGGCCATCATCATTCAAAGGTGTGGAAAGCACACCTATAATTCCATAGTAAAGCATGAAAATGCTAAGATTGCAGTGAAAGACCTGCCCTCGGGCAGAACACTATAGATAGAATACCAAATGGGCTTGGCTAATTTCTGGAAAGAGTCGTGTTTGCATATGAATGAGAAAAAAATTGGACACTCAAAAAAATTAAGATTTCAGTTTTTTTTATAAGATATAGAAAAGGAACATTTTCAGGCACAAATGATCTTAAGTGATTTTTAATGTTCATTAAAGATAACTCAAGATACGAAACATCACTTTTTTGTACGGTAGTGCGTTCTGTCGTACTTACAGCAATGACGACCATGATTGAAAGTTCAATTTCCTAAATTTCGGGGTTGCCAACCTATAAACAACTAAATAACTATACTGTAATATTACAAATTATCTACCTAGTGCTGGAAATAAAACCACTGTCCTCTATTTATACTATGTACAATGTATATGCAAAAAAATATCCAAAATGTAGTGTTAATATACTTCTTCTTCTTCTTCTTCTTCTTCTTCTTCCGAATGCAGTATTGGGTGATGATGCCCGTTTTGCGACTCGGTTGAAGGGTCTTCCGCGAGGTCTCTTTTGCCGTTAGGGTTGAGGTGGTAAATCATCTTTGGTAAACGGGAATTTGGCATTCTCTGGACGTGTTGGAACCATTTAATCTGATAATTTTGTATATGTTCAACCATTTCTCTACTATTCCACTGCATCCTTATCTCATCACTTTTCATTCTATCCCTTAATGTTACTCCAGTTAGTGATCGGAGGAATCTCATTTGTGAACTATTAATGCGGGATTTATCTTTTGCTCGAAGTGTCCAGCATTCACTTCCGTATAGTAGAGCAGGTTTGTTAATATACATTATACGAAACAAATCACTGCATTTTAAATGAACTGAGCTTTATTTGAAACAATATAAAACAATACATTCGTACTTGCCGCCATTTTATGCCTGATTGGTGTCATGGCCTGCTGTAGTCTCAACTAACAAACATTGGTCACACTGTTAACGTTAGTCAGTTGTTTGTAATGAACACAAATATTTCCAACAAATTGTTATTATTTTACTACTATTTATTATTTTGAAAACACTATCGCGTAAAAAATAATGTACAACGCACGTTTGTAAAGTGTTTTACAGATTCTCGCATTTTAATACACTATTTCCAGTGGGAGATACCATTATTTCACATGGATCAGTAATTTAAAAGAGACGAGAGAGAGAGAAGAAGAGAGAGAAAGAGAAAGAGAGAGAGAGAGAGAAAGAAAAAGAGAGAGAAATATAAATAGAGAAAGAAAGAGAGAGAGAAAGAGAGAGAGAGAGAAAGAGAGAGAAAAGAGAGAGAGAGAGAGAGAGAGTGAGTTGACTGAATGAAGTGTGCCTATGAAGTTCATTCATGTGGGTGCAAATTTTGTAACAACAGTGTAGTGATCAAAGCCAGCCGCCAGTGATGTCTTGCTGGCCGGCAGGGGTACTCCGTATGGATATTAATATCTAAACATGTAGGGTTACATGTCACATCAGTACACATTTACATGTAAGCATGACAATGCATAACAAAAATAAATCATCATAAATTGAATTGTATTTATTTACTTGCTGCTCTATTTGTATCATTTTGTTATTTCAAAACTTCACTTCTGTATGTTTATCCACAACGGCGTGATTCTGAATTAGAACAATTCATTAGCATTAGATAAGTCTATTATATCCACCGCTGTGGTCTCGAGGTAACGTGCTGCCTTGTCACGCAGCGGGCCTGGGTTCGATCCCCAGCCGGGACAAGCTTTCTGGCTTGTTTTTTTTCGGGGGTTTTCCACACCTGTAAAACAAATGTCAGATAGCTTTGAGGCCCAAAACCTCCCCGAATATCATCACCATTATCATCCCCGGTGTGGAAAGCAACGGGAAGCTACGACACCTATAATTCCCTAGTAAAGATTGCAAAGCATAGCATGAAAATACAGTGAAGGACCAGCCCTAGGGAAGAACACTATAAAAAAGACTACTATAATTCTGAATGAGAACCCGTATTTATATAAAAGCGAAAAATGTCAAGATTGTAATAAATTGCTTATTTCTCAAACTCAAAATTGTCACAATATTATTATAGATTATATTTAAATATCACTTAAAATATGTAATAACTATAAAAATAAAGTAAGCATATGCATAGAAAAATTGAGTTCGGAAGTCCGGGCTAATGTATTTAAATATGAAACTACGTGGCTCAAAATGTCTCATGTTCACATGTGTTAATCACCGAGGTGGACGATCATCCAGCCAGTATAATTACTATCTATTATACCACCAAGTCAACTCTGCACGGGCGGAGGGGAAGAGTTTTAGCGCTAGTGTAGTCGAAGTACTGAATATGTGGAAGGGGTGTAGGAGAAGACTGTCCATCCGATCACACACTGAATGGTTTACTTTTAAGTGTGGGCGGAGAATCCGTATACACGTGTGAAATATCTTAACATGGTTGTCAAATTAGTGATTTAAGCACGGAACGCTCAAGCGGTCGGATCATTTAAAATCACAGTATTTGTCGTCTCATCGTTACCATCGCGCTGGTACTACAGGGTTGTCAAATTAGTCATTTTGCCAATGACCGCGTAGAAGGACGGACCATTAAAATCCATAGCTATGTACCTGCCAGACAAATTACATATACAGAGGACAGGAAGTGGCAACATAGTAAGGAAGAGAAAGACAGCATGTTAGTTAACGTATTTTCCGCCTGCGCAGACTACTTGGAGGAGTAATATCTATAGTGTTCTGCCTTAAGGCAGGTATTTCACTGCAATCATACCATTTGCATGCTATGCTTTGCAGCTTTTAGTGAATTATAGGTTTGGTTGCTTTCCACACCGGTGAAATGATGATGATGATGATGATGATGGCCGGATGATTATCGGGGACCGCTGGGCCATAAGCTTCCTGACATGTTTTACAGGTGAGGAAAAACCCGACAAAAATGCATCACCCAAGGTAATTAAAAACCTCGCTATTGCTGCCTGTTTTTAAAACATTTCGTCGCTTCTGTAAAAACCACTTTCTAACAACCTCGCATCGTAATATAACTATTTTTAATCAATTACACCAGGTTGTCTTAATGACATTTCTGGGTATTCTACCCCCTGGCATGGCCGAATTAAGAACCCATTTTCGTAAATTTGGGGGGGCGCCTGGGAAGGCGGAGTTACCGCTTAACCTTATAACCCGATTACATAATAGGTGATGAATGGACAATTAAGCACCATGAAGAGGTCCTTAAACTTCAACTTAACCTAAACGCAGACCATGGGCGATCTCAGGAATATGAAACGACTTTAATGACACTTTAAAGTAGTTGATAGACTGAAAAATGGACCCTGTGAGATCAAAATTGCTTTTTTTTGTACTAAAAATAGCCTGTACTCTAATGTATATATTGGCAAAGTTTTAGAGGCCTATGGCGCCAGAGTGTAAAGGCTGCGCCAGTTAAATGCCACCTGCATGCAAATCTTTAAACTTGTTTCTCCACCCTTTTATTTTCACTACATTTTTGTGCATTCAAAATTGGATGGAATTCAGAAATGTTGTCCTCGAAGGTTCAAATTTTTACTGCATGTCCTAAAAACAATGGGTAACAAAGTAGTGCATGGTTTCATGATTGAAGTGGCATTTGAAGAAATAAAAAATAAAATGTATGCAATTATTATTTTTTTTTGTAATGCCACGCATGAGGTACAACATTATTTTTTCCTCCCTTTGTATTTACATTATAAGAATTCTAACGCACGATGTTTTTCTAAATATTTTAGGGTTATTGTAAAAAAATCAGACATTTTACTAAAACATTGTGGAACCCATTTAATTATAATATATGCGTTTTAAAAAATACATATAACATTTAATAACTCATAAAATAAATGACTCGCAAGAATGAAACTTAAACACATCATAATGTATGATGCTGTGAATATTTGTACAAAAACTCAAGTCTCTAGCTCACAAAATGTAGAAAATAGACATTTCATTCATCACCTCCATTAAACACTTTAAGAAATAATTCCTATGGTCTGACCGAGAATTGAACCTGTAGTCAGAATCTCAGACCACTATCGCATGAGGCTGGTTTTTTATTTTGAATAGTAACTATCTCTTTAATTCAGAAATAATTTAATTATTTTATGCAGCATTTTGAATAGATCTGATCCATTTAAATCCATGTAAATTCAATAAATGCTTGAAGATGTCATAAATGAAAATAATGTATAAGGTTAAATTTGGGCGAGATAGAAGCTTGCAATGAAAGGGCGATTCGAATAAAAGTCACGTTTTAAAGTGATAGAAGAGCGCTGTTACATTTAATTTAGTTGTGGAGTGCGATGCCTCAGAGCCGGTAATCAAAACCCGAGATAAAAATTTGTGCTTGGATTTTGTCGTGCAATTTATCTTAGTTTCAGCGACAGGAAGCCAACATAAACACCGTGTGCCTAGTGTCCCGAGAGAAACAAATTCTGACTTTATGAAGAGCGAGAATAACCTCGTACAATCCATTACAATAACCCATTAATCAATTAATCCAATTCGTTTCTCTTTATCTTCCATCCCAACCCCATAAAACAGTCCTACACTATTGATAAAATATAACGTCGTGGTCTTTCTAAATGCTGTAAAATAGTAAAAACAGTTTTTTTGTTGTTTCAAATTAAATTGAAAGTTAATCGTATTATACTGGTCAAATTTTAAAGCTAATATTTATGACAACGTAGTTTAGCTGAGTGACCCGAAACGTAAATAGTGCAGTGGTAGTATACAAAATAACAAATTACAGTGAAACCTGTCTTAGCCGGAATCTTTATAAGAAGGAAACCTGTAGAGACGGAAACAAATCTCCAGAACGGTACGATTTTATATGTAAAATCGTCCTGTATAAGACGGAAACCTTTCCAACGCGGAAACGGAATGGTTTTCGAAGTACCAATAGTTAATTTTTACCTCAGTAAGACGGAAAATTATTCTTAAGCACATTCTAATTACAGTATTAATGAACACACGTGAAAATTCTGCATATGACGCTTTCTACATTATATCGTTTTACCTTCTTGTGTTGGAGAGGAGAGATCAATAGATTGATGAACGACCGAGGTCTGGAGGAGGATGAATGGCGTGATCGGCAAGAATGGCGAATGAGAATACAGGGTAACCGCTGAAAAGTGGAGAGGCCCTCAAAAGTAAAAAAGTAAGTGTTGTTATTGTATTGCGGGGATACCCTTACTTATGTGTGACAGCGGGGAATCCCTCACTTTTCCTTGCCTGCTTACGTAACTTGCGAGGGAGTTGGGAAACTCTTCAGTCCTCCTGTAGTTGATTGCTTCTCGTTTTTGTGTAATAAAGTTATTTTGTATTGCCGTGCAAGCTGTGCTGTATTTCATACACTATTTTGTCTGTATTTCAGTTCAATACATTATGTCTTTAAAGCGTGTACGTAAAACCCTTACACTGCGTGCGAAAATTCAAGCTTGTAATTTGGGAACCCTTTATAAGAAGGAAAACTGCCAAGACGGAAATATATTTAAGGAACCGTCATGTCCCTTCATAGACAGGTTTTACTGTAATATTGTTTTATATGATAGTATGTAATTTACTTTACATAGTAAATTCCCACAACACAGGACCTGTCTGTACTCTGAATCTTACACAATATCTATGGCTAGAGCATGGAACTCACTTCCCAGTCATGTCAGGGACTGTCAATCGCTATCATTATTTAAATCCAAATTAACTGATATCTTAAGTTCGACACAATGAAAACATTAACTACGTAACAACTATATAGAGCATTCTATTAATAATCATGTAGGAAGCTACTTACGTAATTTTATATCACATTAATTTTATTATGTTCTATGTTTTTGTTAGCATTAGCTAGTATTAGATCCATCATCATTGTATTTTGTTTAGTCTGTATTTTAATATCTTAAAATTGTAATATGTACGGAATTTTTGTATAATTTTACTATTCGCTGGTTGAGTGGAAGAGAAGGCCTTATGGCCTTAACTCTGCCAGCTAAAATAAATTATTATTATTATTATTATTATTATTATTATTAAATTCAATTTCAAAGCACTTTGTTTCTATATAAATTTAATGTAGCAATAAACAGAAGAGCTCCTATCAGTCAGAGGTTGTCATTCCATATGTTAAGATTACCTAGACCTATCTACATAACTTCTACTTCCCCGTGTGGTGATTAGGGTACTCCCTAGTGGCAGCGGTTTAATCAAGCTATTTTTAGTAATTCTTATTTATCCATCGATTTGGGTAAGTGAAATGAGGTCGGCATATCGCCTCACACACATTCAGACACACACATATCTAATAGTCAACTAAAGTATTTCTTGGATTGATACTGGTCGGTAAATTTTGCACATAGGTCTCTTTATTCAAGCTTCCGTTCTTTTACGAGCCTGAAAATCTTCAGACTCGAGATTTGTCCCTTGGATTTCTCCATCCGAAAGATCATTGACTCTGCCGGGTTTGAACTCGCGTCCCTCGAAACTAGAGGCTAGGAACTTAACCAGAGCCCACCACTGCCGACATGTTAAGATTATTAAATTAATAAATTGTATGAAATCCATTTAAGGTTTTACAATTTGTGTGTGTTATTCTTGTTTACATATGTACGACGACGATGAAGTATGGGACACCGAAATGTCCCTAACAATATAGGAACTTATTATATTGACCTCTTTGTCCGTGGATAAATATATGAGGAGGTTAATTATTCAGGAATTTTCAATACGATGGCTGTATCAAGCTCCATAGTATTTCCATCGGAGGAACCTATGCTCTGATGTTCGCTGTTACCCTGAGGACGCACCGATGAACGTTGAATCAAGAGTACGCCGTCCTGGTTGTTGGAGCCCCATCCGCAAGCCGCGCTTAGAGGATTGGCCAGATAACATTTAATAATTTAGATTAAGTTAGGATGATGCTGGAGATCCTAGTAGAAGTCGCTCTGTGGAGAGGAAACAAACAAAAAAAGGCTCTTTTCAGGGCTGCTGATTATGCGAAATTTTGAATTGGAAAATTATTGAAATAATATTGATTGATTAAATTTAGACGGGATTGTAAGTTTACTGGTGGACTCTAGGGAACCATTCCGACATTTGTCTTAACGCCAGGGAAAACCACCGAAAACCCTAGCAGAGTGGCTTATATATTTCAGACCATTTGGGATTAGGAATTATATATAATGGTCTGTTTCTAATGTTGTGTTTTTGTGGAAGCTAACTGATATTGGTTTTTTATTAATTAAAATATTATCAATGATTAAATAGATCGTTGTAATGAAAATCCGACCCAACATCTGCACTGACGTCTGAGCTCCGGGAGGGATCAGCTGGTACAGTCTGAGCCAACGCAATTATTATTGGATTTGTAAAAATTACAAAACGCGATACCGATTCCCTGTGTGTATTTAAAAACATGAAGTAAACATAACATCAAAAAACATACACAACCTTGATGTATATTATTATGATACACAATAAATACAACTCAATCAGTATAGTCATGTCCAATTGACATATAACAAAATAGACATCCTAAATGTGTGCTGAAATCAAATAGAAGAGGGCCATGACCACCAACAGGATAAACAGTATATCTAACTAAGTAAATCACTGGCACTATCAAACCCGTAGGTTCATGGCCGCGCGGACATAGGTTATCCGTACATCCTTATCCTGAGTTAATGTATTCTAATCATTCCCTGTATAATCTCCGATTGAGGGTCTTTCCACTTTTCAGCGGTTGCCCTTTTACCAGCCGGCTGCTGGCCCTTCACATCCACATGTGTCAATCACAGAGGTAGATGATCAACAGCCAGTGTAGGGGTGACATGTGGTTAGCATGTCGAGTCCCCCAGCCGTTATAGCTGGTTCCTCAACCTGGAGCCGCTACTTATTGTAGCTACCCAATTGCCTCACGATGCTGGGTGGGCACCGGTCCCATACTGGCCGAAATACCATGAGAAAATTTCTTCCCCCATGGAGACTCGAACCAGCGCAAGTCCCGTAGCTCTGCGCCAAGGCTTCCTACCTTAACCGCTCGGCTATGGCGCGGGACCCTGTATAATCTACTTCCCTCAAATCATAGTTACTGTTATTCTCCCACCTCATTCTTGATTTACCAACTGGGAGAAGCTTCCATGCACGTCCTTCATTCCCCATTCGTGCAGTATGTCCTGCCCATCGCAGTCTACGAGACTTAACTGTTCTTATTATATCTGGCTTCCTGTAAAGACCATGCAGTTCACTGTTTTATAGTCTTCTCCATTCACCTGTCTGTACATTTTTGTTTCGTCCAAAAATTTTCCTAAGAACTTTATTCTCAAATACTCGTAATCTCCTTTCCTCCCTTAAAGTAAGCGTACATGTTTCGCATCAATATAATATAACTGGTAAAATTAATAGTTTTATATATTTTTAGTTTAACTTTTTTTTAAAGGAGTTGGGACGTCAAGAGTCTCTGTGATGAAATAGCACGCATTTCCCGAATTGAGCCTATAGGAAGAAAAGTATACATCAGAAATTAAATAAATTAAATAAAGAGGTAATAATAGACAAGCAAAGATCTATTGGCGGTCACAAAAGGCAGGCATTGAATACTAACACACAGATATGTATACTATAATAAATTACAACACTCATTTCGCTAACATTCTATAGTAAAATTTGCATAAGCAATAAATAAGCCTATCAGAATGTAACTCATTGTATTTATTTATTTATTTTGTTTCACCCTCTTTGGGATACGATTGCATCATTTCTCCGTGTGTTTCTTTCTTAGTGCCCTGTATTTTTCATTATTTCTGATCTTCTTTTCCTCTGTTTTTCCGAGATAATAGGTTTAGATTTTTGTTTAGATTTATCTTGGAACCTTATGTTTTCATCTTGAATAATTAATTTAGCTGTTCAATCGATTAGTGACTTTTCTGTAATCTTTAATTCTATTAGGTCTTTTTCAGTTCCTTTAAACCAGTTGGATTTTGTTTTACGGTTACGGAAAAAATCAAAGATTTGTTTGGTTAATCTGTTAGATTTCATTCCGAGAAGATGACCATAAACATTTATTCTCCTTTTTCGCATAATGTAATTATGAACGTTTTTCAATTTTTTTGTAGAGTGTTTTATTCATGTATATTATTTTATTAATATTTGTGAAACATGGACTCTTACTTTAAGGGAGGAAAGGAGATTACCAGTATTTGAGAATAAAATGATTAGGAAAAGAGAGATGAACAGACAAGTGAATGGAGAAGACAACTTAACAGTGAACTATTCTTCATAGGATGCCAGGTATAATGAAAACCGTTAAGTCTCGTAGACTGCGATGGTCAGGACATGTGGCACGAATGGGGAATGAAAGAGGTGCATGGAAACTTCTTGTAGGAAAAGCAGATGGAAAACGCCCAGTTGGTAGACCAAGAATGAGGTGGGAGAATAACATTAACTATGATTTGAGGAGGTAGATTACACAGGGAATGATTGGAAAACGTTAGCTCAGGATAGGGATATATGGAGAGCTTATGTCCGCGCGTCCATGAACCTACGGGTTCGATAGTGCCAGTGAGTTAGTTATATAATTATATTATCTTGAAATTTTGGTCCTATGGTTTTCCTTTCCTCTACCTACTGAATATTATTAATCGTGGACGACAATGTGTTTGACAACTTGCTGGATGAGCAGGATTCCATCCCATAAAATATTTTCTGATTCGATTATTAGCTACCTTAATCCTGTTACTTGTGATTATCTCAAAAATCTATAACTGAACGATTATTTTCTAAAAGTAAAGTGATCCCACTACAGGCCTCAGGAGGCCCTTGGGGTAGTAGGAGGTTAAGGCTCCCACTTTTTCTAGACGATCGGCACTTTATGTCAGCCGGGTTGTCAGCCCTGCGTGACGGCCGCCTTTACCATAGAACAAGCGTCTGGTACTCATTTCAGTTAGAGGCTGAGTCGACCCCAGGGCCATAGTGCCGCCAGAGAGTTTGGGTCAGTTTAAAAATCCTGACCCCAACGGGACTTGAACCCTCGACCCTCCGGCGTGCCCCCCCAAAGTAAAGTGATCCCACAACAGGCCCGGAGGCCCTTGCGGTAGTAGGAGGTTAAGGCTCCCACATTTTCTAGACAATCGGCACTTTGTCAGCCGGGTTGTCAGCCCTGCGTGACGGCCGCCTTTACCCCCAGAACAAGCGTCTGGTACTCATTTCCGTTAGAGGCTGAGTCGACCCCAGGACCATAGTGCCGCCAGAGGGTTTGGGTCAGTTTAAAAATCCTGATCCCAACGGGACTTGAACCCTCGACCCTCCGGCTTGTAGCTCAGTGCCTTAACCACTATGCTACGGCGTGCCTTATTTTCACTTTATAAATTTATATTCTCTAGAACAATTGTATCAACCCCCCTGTTGATAAAGAGAGGAGCAGCCCCTTTATATTGATGATTCCCTAAAGCGACATCCGGGGATGTTTCTTCACTTATTCGCCCACTCTACTCCGAGAACACACCGAAGCCTCCTACAGAATAACTAATTCCACGGAGCGACAAGCCTAAAAAGCCCTTGACCTACCATCCGACTGGTGGTCCTACATCCACACGTGTTAATCACAGACGTAGACGATTATCCAGCCAGTGTAGAGATGACATATCGGGTCTCCCAGCCGTTATAGATGGTTTTATAAACCTGAAACCGCTACTTATTGTAACTATCCAAATGGATCACACTGCTGGTTGGGCACCAGTCCCATACTGGCCGAAATTCAATGAGAAAATGTCTTCCCCAATGAAGACTTGAACCAGCACAAGTCCCGTAGCACTACGCAAAGGCATCTTGCTTTAACCACTTGGCTACGGCACGGGACTCTCCCACAAAATGAGTACCATAAAATTTCCTTGTGGTTAAGTCGACTGGAGTTGCTGCTACAGACACTTGGAGTACACATCATCGTAAACAACAACAACTAGTAGCAGAAGCTCAACCTGCTGATGATGGAAGTTAATTTCCGAAAGGCGTCCAGTTAATTTTATATACACCATTTTAACAAAGTTGAGGACGACAGCATCTGCCAACAGGTACATTTTAATTGATGTCCGTCGCCGTGGCGTAGTCGGCGACCCGGGTTCGATTCCCGGCGGGGTAGGGGATTTTAAATCTCCACCTTGGGTCTGAGTGTGTGTCCTGTCCTTGTGTTTATATGTGAGAATAAAATAAAAAAGTTAACAAAAAGGTAAAACGAAAAGGTAAAACAAGAGGGAAAAAACAGTGTAAACGAAAAGAGGAAATTAAAAAAAAAAAATTCTAACTTTTATCTTAAGTCGACTGGAGCCTCAGTCCAGGCACCCCCAACTCTTCCTCGTGCCTTTTGGCTAAGAATCACAGATCTTTGCATTCACGCACCACGGGTCTTCATGGTCTGTTTATCTCTACCGTTATATTCATTATAATAATTAATGTATGAACGACAGAAATGATGTTTCTGAGGAGTGTGGCTGGCTATACAATAACAGATCGAAAACGAAATGAAAATATACGAAGAGAACTAAATATATTCAAACTATTAGATAGAATAACATAATATAGAGATGAATGGATGGATCACATCAATAGAATGGATAACAATAGAATTCCGAAACAGATTCTTCATTACAAACTATTAGGACGAAGAAATGTTGGAAGACCCAGAAAAAGATGGACAGACCAAATTCTAATATGAGATCGGAGCAGACTAGCAGGTCTAATGCTTGATGATGATGATAATAATGATGATGATAATAATAATAATAATAATAATAATAATAATAATTAATCCACTTTTTTACATACCATTAACATTAGCAACAGTTGAATGTTCTCCTGGAATTTAAATTATCAATTTAAATATGAAGATGTGATATTTTTCGCAAATGAATGTAGATTAGTCAGTTATCATTGTGAAATGATTCTTTAATAGCCCACTTTCTCAAGACATTCAGAACTCTTATCTATTAGGAAACTGGCTAATAGAGGATATTTGGGTCCTTAGTTTTATCTCCCAAGAGCTATACAATTCAAATATAGAAATCGCAGGAAAAAAGCGCTTCTTCTTATGATAGCGATCAATAATACATTCTTTTCAAGTTGTAATGATGGCAATTATTATAGGACGGGAAGAGCATTACAAGAGAATAACTAGATCCCAACTTCCAAGTCAATTACTAAACTTCACATTGGGAAACTTCTAATGTATATGTTACTGCTGTCCATATCGATTTAAGCTCCGTCATCAAAATGCCGAGGCATTTATTCTCATTGGTATCAGGACTAATTTTTTGTTAGTATTTTACTTAATGACGCTCTTTAGCAAACCCAACCCATTAGTGTTTCAATTAAATCCTGGACGTAATGAGGACGATAAATTTTGCTAAGATGTCTCATATCAGACTTGTGGTTCTCTTATTTCACCGTAAATCTATCACACGGTTTTACTTTCCCTTCCGAAGGAAGAGATGCTAAGGATTTTTTATTAGGAATATTCCACAGTAGGCTGCAGTGGTTTCTCCTTCAACCCAAAGTGATTTGTCGCCAGATGTTTCTATCTATAGCATCTTCTTCTCTCAAATCTCTAGCTTTCATACTTATCCTCACTCCATCTATCTAACGTTCAATTATTACTACCATTTTAAAATAAAAAGACATTCCCTTGTGTACATGCGGAAACGCAGAAGAAACGATAGATGATCTATTATTTTAATGTACAAAAACTAGAAACAGAAAGGCAGTTATTAAAGAACAATATGATTAACAAATATGGTAAATGGACATTCGATAAAGTAAGACTATACAGGATTACACACTTGAATTAATCTTCTTCTTCTTCTTCTCCCTTTCAAGTATTAGGCCAAGGCCTGTTACGATCCTATAGAAAAATTTCCCTCCAGCGTTTCATAGGACGGCCCAGAGATCTTCGTCTTCTTGGTATATAACTATAAACAGCTTTGGGGATCCGATTTGAACTCATTCTTTCAAAGATGGTGTTTCCAATTTAGTTGGTACTGTTAAATATATTCCAAAATTGGCATAGTCTTCAATTCTTTTAAGATATCGGTGTTCCTTTTCCGATCCCACCTGGTGTAACCCGCTGTTCTGCGCGCATGAATCTCATTTCACAAGTCGTTATTCTGCTTTCATGTTGTCTTTTTAGTGTCCATGCTTCACTACCATAGGTCAACACTGGTCTAGCCAAAGTGTTATATAAACGTAATCTGGTTTTTTTTTTGTAAACAAGGGATGGTTTCATAACTTGATTAATAATTCCCAAACTTTTATTATAACTAGTAATTTTTTCAGGGACATCCTTTTCACCCAGATAGAGAGATAGTATCCAAGATATTTAAATTGATTATATCTCTCTAAAATTTTATTCTGGAGACAGATTTTACTTTGTATGGGGTCCTTCCCATTAAATGCCATAATTTTAGTTTTGTTAATTGATATTTCCATATTAAATTTGGCAACTATTTTTTGTAAATTATAAATTGATCGTTGCAAATCACTTTCGGAAAGTGCCAGAAGCGCTAAATCATCTACAAAAAGAATAGCATCGAGTTTGAGGTTCCTATTGATGGGTATATATCCTCCTACGTATAAAATCTCATACGTTAATTCAATAGATATAGACAGATTATAGAGTAAACCAAAGCCAATTCAGTGAAATATTTAATGTTACATTAAGTTAGATACGTAACTAAAACAAATAGATCATAATATTACAATTAGCCATGGAGAACATAAATGAAAACACAAGTAAATTGTGTAAATAATCTAATATATAAAAATGAATGTTTGTTTGTTTGTACTTTATGCGCGGCCATACCGTTGATCCGATTGCGATGGGGCTTTTTGCAAAATGTTCAGGAGATTCCCGGGATGAACATAGGCTATAAGAGAGTTGTGATACTCAACTCCTACACCCTTAAAAATCGCCCTTTGTAGTGGAAAACGTGAAAAAAAGTAGCTCTTTGGACGCTTAAATGGCTTACGCTGCCTAAACCATGACAAATACACAAAATTAATGTACACAGAATTGAATATCTCAAAAAGCTCTACAAAAAAGTCCGAGACAGCATAGTTATCTCTTACGGATAACTCACAATAACCATTTTTGTCTTTCATTGATGCAAAGAAGATCGAGACAAGTACGTAGATTCCTGTGCAAGCATAGCAGCACATGCCGGGTATTCTTTTACGGATAACTCACAATAACGAATTTTGTCTTTTATCTCATTTATGCCAATAAGATCGAGATAAGTAGATTCCCGGGCAACACCGGGTAATCAGCACGGGGAATCTTAAAATAATTACGATATACATTTATAATTATTTTTCATTTTACTTATTCAACTAATCATAAGAAGTACATTAATTTTTTTGTCTTTCGGCTCATTTATGCCAAGAAGATCGGGATGAGTAGATTCCCGGACAACGCCGGGTAAACAGCACGGGGTATCTAAAAATAATTACGTTATAAATTTTTCCTCTTTTTTATTTAACTAAACATAAAACACATTAATTTTCGTATTTCAGCTCATTTATGTCAAGAAGATCGGGATAAGTAGATTTCCGGGCAACGCCGGGTAATCAGCACGGGGTATCTAAAAAATATAAATTTATAATTATTTTTCCATTTACGTATTTAACTGAACTTGATAGCACATTGATATTTTCATTTATTTAGGCGTAGCAGCGCACGCCGGGTGTTAGCTAGTTTTGTATAAAAAACGCATGTAGTATTACTTTCTTTGTAATGGGACATGCTGTAGTTTAATGTTATAAAAATCTAACGTTCTCTACGTCTGTCTCTTCCATTTCTTCCACTCAATGATCTTCTTCGGTATTCATTCTTCTTCCATTCTTATGAGGTGTCCATACCATTACAAACGTTTTTCTCCTATTTTTTTCTAACTTTTTCAACTTGCATAATTTCCCTTATTGTGCTCTTTTTGACTTTATCCCTTCTTGAAATTCTTGTCTATCGCCTTCAAAAATCCATTTCTAGTGCTTAGAATTTTTACTCCCTTAAAAACTCATAGACCCTGGCCGGATTCGAAACCGCTAACCTCGAAACTAGAGTGGATAGAATTTGAAATGGAATATATCAGAATATTGTGACATGACATTAAGAAGAGGGAAGGCGGAATGGAGAGTTTTGATGGAATGAAATTCGGGAAACGGGAGAATCCCGAGAAAAATTAGTAAAATTCCCGGTATGCGTCTCTAATATGCATCTGTAAAATAATTAATTACAACTTCAAATTCTAAATCTGATGCACGTTTCTTCCAAAATAGTTATTAACTGTCAGGATTCAAACCTGGGATCCCCGTCGGAGCATACGCGCGCACTATCCACGCGTCTACCAAGACGGATTTGTTAGGTCATAAAAAAATCATGTCTCTTAACTTAAAACTGCGAAAATATGAAAATATATGAGAAATAAATTAGCGAGGAATGAATATTCAATTTATAACGAAGGGATTAGGATAAGAAATAATCTCATTGTTTCATGGGTATTCCCTTTAATTTCCTTCTTTTGAATTTCATTCCATAGAAGATCAAGAATATTGCTATGAGTGTAGATTCTGGACCACGGCCCATTTAGCTTCCAGATGGCAACTGAATAACATTTTAAAATAGACAGTAATTCAACGTTATTTTAATCTGTTCCATGTTCGTAGTTCAAAGTCTAATCTACAGAATTATAAATTTCAGAAGTTATAGTTCAATATATACATTATTTGAGATAGAGTGTAAAATTGTGTTCACTCACCTACTTAAGTAGTAAACGGTTATTTGATTTGAGGTAAAACCGGTTACGATAACTGAAATTTAGATTTAGTGATAATTTTGTTCGCAATGTTATTTCCTGTACTTTCAGTTAGTGACAGCAATCAGTTAGTCGGCTTTGGGAAATGTTGCGCTAAGGTATTTTTTGCGCGATAGTGCGTTTTGTCGTACTTACAGCAATGGCGGCCATGATTGAAAGTTCAACTTCAAAATATTTCGGGGTTGCCAACCTAAATAACTATACTCTAATAAAATAACGATACTGTCATATTACATATTACAAACCGCGTGTGGGAAGTAAAACCACTGCCCTCTATGTATACTATATACAATGTATATACAAAAAATATCTAAAAGGTAGTGTTAATATACATTATACGAAACAAATCACTGCATTTTAAATGAACTGAACTTTATTTGAAACAATATAAAACAATAAATACCTAATTGCCGCCATTTTTTAACTAATTGGTCTCACGGCTTCCTGTAGTTTCAACTAATAAACTTTGCCTAACACTGTTAACGTTAGCCAATTGTTTATAATGAACGCAAATATTACCAACAAAGATATTATTTTACTATTATTTATTATTTTGAAAACACCTTCGCCAAAAATATAATGTACAATACACGTATTTGAAGTGTTTTACAGAATCTCGGAAATTAAAAACCTCGCTATAACTATGTTTTTAAACATTTTCCTCACTTCTGTAAAAATCACTTCCCAACCTCGCATCGTAATATACTATTTTTTTAAATTCTAATCCAGGCTTCTATCAGTTTAATTTTTGTACGCTTTAGATCTTTGGTATATTGTGTCTATAGTCTTCAAAGTCCATACAAGTAGGCTTTAGAAGCATATGTGTATGTCTATTATATTGTACTCTTGTCTTAGTCAAAATTCACTGAATATTACATTTTTAATAAAATTATTAAACGGATAACAGTAACGGAATTTTAGCCATCATTTGCCTAGGCATTTACGGAATCCACCAGCAAACCTCAATCAAGTTAATCGGCCTCACTATTTGAAATCGGGACCTCCCAAATACGAGTTACAAATGCAACGACCTCAACCAACTCGTTAAAGAAGATAGTGCATTTATTTTATTCCTTTATTCTCAATAATTGTGCTTAATAAATTATTAAAATTATTTTTTATTCAACAACCCCAGTTTGTCATTCCGACATTTCAGGTGTTCTCTCCTTGGCAATGGCGTAAATTGTAACCCACTCCTGAGGTTGGGGCGCCCTGATATGATGGGTGATGATAGTGGTGCGCAAGGAGAGTCCTTGATCTTAAACTTAATTATTGGGAATATTGTATTGAATAATTAGATTTAGATTTATTTACATTTAGATTTATTTAGCCTGGTGGAGTTAAGGCCATGTGATCTTCTCTTCCACTCACCAGGACAAACATATATTACATCAGAATATAACAATCACAATGAACTCTAATATTAAATACTAAATAAAAATTTGATCAAAAAAATATCTATTATATTACGATCTATAATGCAACCAGTTAATGTTAGTTAAAATTAAGACCAAAACTAATAATAAAGTGTATACAAGCAAGGCATATTAAATTGTCCCTGTCTAATGTTGAGAAAAAATAAAGAAAAATAATGAGATATAGAAAACTAATTTTACGTTTGTACAACATTTAAAAACAAAACAAAAGAAAATATTTGTTAATCTTAATATTATTTTCATAGATTAATTAAATGTATTAATTGTTAAAAGAATACTATCAGTGAGGATCTATTTTGTAATAAGAAAAGGTCATGAAAGTATATTTCTTATCTCTATAGGCCTATCCTATATAACTATTCTGTACGTGTGTACGTCAATGAACTACCCCTAAACGACTGGACCGATTTTGATGACATTTTTTGTGCTTCTTTGAGTGGGTCTCTGGATGGTTTAGATTCCACAACTGGACCCTCCAAAACCATTACATGTAATTATGTGTAGGAGTTCACCTGAAGTGGAAACTAAAAAATCGCTCTAATTTTCACAATTTTCGATGTTTCACAACGAAACTCAGCATATCCTATTGAAATAAACCGAGGTAGCCATTATCCAAAAATGGGCGAAATCCGAGAATTATAAGTTGAGGTTTACCTGAAATCCGAAATTAAAAACTGCCTGAATGACGAGCGATTTTGATGACAATTTTTGTATATGTTTGAGTGGGGTCCGTGGATGTTTTAGATTCGAAATTGGACCCTCTAAAACCATTAGATCTAGGAGTTCACCTGAACATTTAAAAACATCGCTTTAACGTTCACAATTATCTATGTTTTACAACGAAACTCAGTATATCCTATTAAAATAAACCGAGGTGGGTATTATGTAAAAATCAGCGAAATCTAACAATTAGAAATGGAGGTTTACCTGAAATCCGAAATAAAAAACTGACTAGCAACCGCCATGTTTGGTTCGTCTCAGCGTATAACATACAGAAGAGTTATATAGGATAGGCCTATAGAGATAAGAAATATACTTTCATGACCTTTTCTTATTACAAAATAGATCCTCACTGATAGTATTCTTTTAACAATTAATAAATTTAATTATCTATGAAAATAATATTAAGATTAACAAATATTTTCTTTTGTTTTGTTTTTAAATATTGTACAAACGTAAAATTAGTTTTCTATATCTCATTATTTTTCCTTATTTTTTCTAAACACTCCATGTCATATACCATCTCCACTTCTCGCAACTGGAATTCCCTACCACAAGAAATAAGGGGCTGCCAGACATTGGCATCTTTTAAAAGAAATCTAAATTTATATTTGCTCTAAACTCGACTTCATTATTATCCAGTGTAAGATATATATATTAATTGGTGTTTCCCGTATAATGTATCATATTTATATTATTATTATTATTAATATTATTATTATCGTATCATTATTGTTATTACCCTATAAAATGTTGTTTGTACATGACATTTACATTGCTACATTTATTGTATCTTTAACTGTTTATAATTAGTATAGTGTATATCTATATTTGTCGAATATTTATTTGTATTTGTGCTGGTTGAGTGGAAGAGAGGGCCTTATGGCCTTAACTCTGCCAGAATAAATAAAGT
This sequence comes from Diploptera punctata, assembly GCA_030220185.1. NCBI lineage: Eukaryota > Metazoa > Arthropoda > Insecta > Blattodea > Blaberidae > Diploptera > Diploptera punctata. The sequence continues at coordinate 1,273,945 of JASPKZ010010272.1, forward strand.
ATTATTATTATTATTATTATTATTATTATTATTATTATTATTATTATTATTACTATTATTATTATTATTATTACTATTATTATTATTATTATTAAACATTAGACAGGGACAATTTCATATGTCTTGCTTGTATACAATTTAATTAACCTTTAATATCTAATTTATTTACGCACAGCAACGCACGCCGGGATTGGCTAGTCTTATATAAAAGGAATGAGAGACGCTGCGATACCTACATTGCTGTATATTCCATAGAACAGATTTGTAGTGTGACGTATTTATTTCTGGTGCTGTAGCTGGGTTTGAGAAATGACAAGACCGTATTATGATAGCACGTTAAATCATACAAATCAATGTCTGGATTTTGCAAACGTTTCGCTTGTCATGTCTGCAATAAAAACGTACCGTCACTTTAATCCATGCATCGAATTAAAATGCGCGGACATGCTACATGTCCTTTCAGCTGTAACAGATTCCTTCATAAACACATTGTTACAGGACTTTATCCATTCTACTGTGCACAAAAAATATTATTTATCTCAGTCAAACTTCCAACCAAAAATATTGATACGTTCAGTCATATTTCCACAATTTATTATTATTATTATTATTATCATCATCACCTTTTATTCAACTGCCAAGTTTCTGCACCGTATGTTAGCGTGCTTCCAATTATGAATTTATAAATTTGTAATTTGATATCTATTCTTATGTTTTTATCCCACAAAACTCAAGGAAAGTAAGAAAGAATATGCAGCTAAGATTTTACTCAACGATGGTACTACCAGTGGCGATGTATGGAAGTGAGGCCTGGGTCCTGAAGGAAAAAGAAAAAAAAGTAAAATTCAGGCAGCGGAAATGAGATTTCTACGCAGTGTGAAAGGCATTCAAGAGAAGAAAATATTACAAATGAGACTATTTTAGAGGAACTAAAAGTAGCTACAACTACTTTTTCAACAAATAGAAGAACACAGGAACAATTGGACAGAACATCTGCAAAGAATGACAGAGAATAGGATACCAACGACGGCACTGAAGTATAATCCTGGAGGACGAAGATCGGTAGGAAGACCAAGAAATCGATGGGCTGAACAGATGTCAGATCGCAACAGGCAAAGACCCAATCCGTGAAGTTTCATGATGATGATGATGAGCTCCGTTTAACATTGTTATTACCGATATGTCCCGCGCCGTAGCCGAGCGATTAAGGTAGGAAGCCTTGGCGCAGAGCTACGGGACTTGCGCTGGTTCGAGTCTCCATGGGGGAAGAAATTTTCTCATGGTATTTCGGCCAGTATGGGACCGGTGCCCACCCAGCATCGTGAGGCAATTGGGTAGCTACAATAAGTAGCGGCTCCAGGTTGAGGAACCAGCTATAACGGCTGGGGGACTCGACATGCTAACCACATGTCACCCCTACACTGGCTGTTGATCATCTACCTCTGTGATTGACACATGTGGATGTGAAGGGCCAGCAGCCGGCTGGTAAAAGGGCAACCGCTGAAAAGTGGAAAGACCCTCAATCGGAATTACCGATATGCCTTTTTTTTGAATTCTACATTTTATGTAATTTTCTTAATTTTGATCCCCAGATAAGACAACAAATTAAAATCCAAAATTCAATATTAGATTTTGTGAGATACAGACCACTAGAATAATATGGTCATGTAATTCGAAAGCTAGATATAACATTAACCAGACAAGCTTTGGAATGGATTCCACCTGGGAAAGAAAGAGAGGTCGACCTAGATTTAAATGGATGGATGATATAAGAAGAGGTATGAGGGAGATAGGCCTGGGAGAATTGGAATGGGAACATAGAGAAGAAATAAGCATTTAAAAAGCTTTTGGGCACAAGAAGATATTTTATTACATTGTAAACCTGTTTATAAATACATAAATTATCATCATCATCATTATCATCGGGGACTCCGTGGCGAAAGCGGTTAGTTATTCGCTTCTAACCTCTGGATCTCAAGTTCTGTAGATTTCATTGTGGAAGAATCAGAGCAAGAGCAGGTTTTTGTCGGAGTTCCTCCAGTTTTCCCTCACAAAACCTTCACTCCTTTACTTCTCCATATTGATTTCATACATTTCGTTTCATTTCATTTGCTCCCGTTTTGGCGCGACATCTTCAAAAGTAGGGTTTTCAACCATCTCATCCCTCGACTTGGCATTATGTAACGTAATTTGTCTATCATTAATAATAGTTTGAATATAAAAGAAAACCTAAGTACAAAACAAATATTCTTTTCTTTAAAAAATATATTTTTCCTTCAAATACAACCTAGATACAGTGAGTCCCGTAAATAATCTGACAAGGCAGAGAAGTAATATTGAAAAAAGTGAAAAAATTTAATATCCATATGTTTATTTGATAAAATACGAACTTGATAATTACTTAGTAACGAAATAAATGAATTTTCTTGGAAAACTTAAAACATCGGAAATTATTATGGCACTTAACAACAAAATGGAATATGCATCGTCACAACATTAATCGGACAAATTGAATGATACTCCTAATTTAAAATTGATAAACCGAACACAAACATACAAATTTAAATATTTAGAAAATTAACTACTAACAGCACTATGTTTAAAAATTGCAATTTACTGAAAAGAATAATAAAATACTGTAACGTATTAATACACGTACCTGCCCATATAAGGTTTAGATTATATTTTATAAAATATTGACTTACACTTTTCTACGTAAGAGTGAAATACATCAATGGCGAATAAATTTTAAAATTCCCTTAAGAAAAGATCATAAACTCTGTGTTTCCTGCTTTTATATAATAGGCAGGATATCATAAAAATCTCATTTCCTGTATTCAAATTCTAAGCAAAACATCGTAAAAATGCCAACCCCTATTCTATTCCTATATAAAGGCATAAATCCAATCACTGATGTGGATAAAATAAGAATATTAAATATTTATGCTCCTGGAAAACTTCAAGTTTGATTCTACTGCGAAGTTCAATAACGACTAACTAACTAACTAACTAACTAACTCACTGGCACTATCGAACCCATACGTTCATGGCCGCGAGGACATGAGCTCTCCATACATCCCAATTCTGAGTTAATGTTTTCCAATCATTCCCTGTATAATCTACTTCCCTCTTATCATGGCTAATACTATTCTCCCACCTCATTCTTGGCCTACCTTGAGGAAGTAGATTATACATCTCAGGAATAGGGATGTATGGAGAGCTTATGTCCGCGCGGCCATGAACCTACGAGTTCCTTCGATAGTGCCAGTGAGTTAGTTAAGTGAAGTGAACCCACTACAGACCTCTGGTGGCCCTTAGGGTACCGGTAGTAGGAGTTTAAGGCTCCCACTTTTTCTAGGCAATCGGCACTTGTCAGCCGGATTGTCAGCCCTGCGTGACGGCCGCATTTATCCCCAGAACAAGCGCCTGGTACTCATTTCCTTAATCACTACGCTACGGCGTGCCCCTAGTTAGTTAATAAAATAAAATTTATGCATTTATTGATTTAAAAATTACTTTTCATATAGTTCACTCTTTAAAAGAAGAAGAAAAGGAA